>OY986964.1:12148672-12306033 GCA_963920575.1 Narthecium ossifragum | reverse complement strand
AAATGGGCGGTGGAGCTCGTCGGCGGAGACTCGCCTGGTTCGGGCCGAGCTCGCTTGCCGTCACCGGAGCCGTCGGTGAGGGGGTCGTTGTGGAATCAGCTTCCGAGCTTCGTTTCTTCTTGGACGTCCGAAGAGGGATCCAAAAAGGGGGAGGAGATGGTTGGAATGGGGTATGTTGACACTTTCAATCTGTTTCCGAATTGCTATTATTGCAAACGTTTTGGTTTTTGGTTGATGTCCATCGGCATTCGAGTATCTCGTAACTCGTTGTTGTTAATGGCACAGGTCGCGGGGACTTGGGAGTGAGAATTTAGCTGTGACGGAGGAGGATTTGGAATACCTCGTCCAGCTAGTAGAGTCGCGAGATGGAGGGCCGGCCTGGTCACACATGATGGACCGGTCATTGCCGACCATGGCTTACCAAGCATGGCAGAGAGATCTTGAGGTATGCCACGCACTATTCTTTTATTGTTTCCCTTGGTACTATATATATATATATATATATATATATTGTATATATATATATTTGCAAAGATGAGCCCCAAGACTGGGTACACCCTTGGTACTATATAAACACTGAATTTGGCATTGTAGAATCCTAGTTTAGTATGTTACGTACGAGCTCTTTTTGAAACCTTTATTTTGTTGGGTTATCTACATACGTAGGTCTAAAAACATACAAAATTATATATATATATATATATGAAATCTGATATATTACATATTTAGGCCTATAAACACCGTTTAAAGTCCAAATGTGCACCTGGAGTTACTTCCCGTCGAATCTAGAGGGAATATGCCTAATGGCCTTAACGGAGGCATGCGAAATGTCCCTTATGCTCTTGCCTACCGTTGATAGAGTTAATTTGGATATATTTGGACTTTAAACAGTGTTTATAGGCCTAAATATGTCAGATTTCAAGCCGATATATGTAATTTGAACTTTAAATATGCAACATTTGGACTTTAAACGGTTGTTTATAGGCGTAAATATGTAATATGTCAGATTTGAGGCCTATATATGTAATTTTGTATGTTTTTAGGCCTACATATGTAAATAACCCTATTTTATTTGATGATGGCCTCTATAGAATTCTCATTTGCTAACTGGCTTAGATTTTACCATTTGATTGTTAGACGGGCCTTCCACAATATCGAAGTAGATCGGTTTTTGATGATTCCACCTCGGAGATAGTTAGGGACTTCTTTTGGGACGATGACTTCCGGTTCAAGAATAAGTGGGATGACATGCTGGTATATCATGCTGCATTGGAGGAATGCCCGAGAACGGGCACCATGGTTGTCCATTGGGTTCGGAAGGTGAGAGTTTGATCTTATTTGATTTCCTTAGCTAACTGGGTATTCGTAGGTGGAGTTGCTAATTTTCCATCAAATGTGTGCCACAGTTTCCCTTTTTTTGCAGTGATAGGGAGTATATCATTGGTCGTCGGATTTGGCAGTTCGGTAGAACCTACTATTGTGTGACAAAGGTAAAGAGTGTACGGGATTCACTTGATACCTTTGCTCCAGTTTTTTGGAGTATGGCCTAGTTTAAACTGCTATCTGTTTTCTTCCCAAGCAAATGTTATTCTCGGGGCTAAGATCATAGACCTGACAGGAACGCTGTTAAGATATTTTTGAAGGACTGTTTCTATTCATTTCTCAATAAGATGACGATAGATATCCTTTTCTATCACCTCTGTTATTACATGGAGCCTGATCTTGGTTTTGGTATCTTTCTGCTCTTTACAATGTTCATCTCCTTTATTGCTTGCCCTTTTTCAGCTTTTAGCTATGGAATGTGATATTCAAGTGGCAATGATGCTACATTTTGCAAGTTCCATATATGTAGATGTATAGATGAAAGTAGGTTTCCAAATCATACAGCAGGCTAGTGCAGGATGATTTTGATGCAAAATTTATCATGCACAAATGAGAGTAAATTTCAGGGGATAACAGAAAGTCAATTGTGTTGGTGTTCTTATTGCTTTTCCCAATTTCTGGAGCCACCATATATGCCAAATCCTAAGTTGCAACTATGATTTAGAAGATTCCTCGTTGCTGAATTTTCTTTGTAGCTACTTTGGATTTTGCTTTCTTTACCAATGTACATGGTACTGCTGCATAATTGTATCATGCATCACATGCTTAGCACTCAAGGGAACCTCCACAATGTCTCTTTCCAGGGAGTACCATGCTCAGCAATACCTAGACGCAACAAACCTAGACGTGTTGACACATATTACTCAAGTTGGTGCATTCGCCCAGGTCAGAAATGTTGATTTTTTCGTGTTCCTCTTGAGAACTTAAAGCTTTAACTCTAAGTCTGACTTGATGGTACACTACGGCATGAGCCAGTTGAATCAAGAATTGGGGACGGGCAGCTGACTGCCTGTGAGGTGCTGCTGTTCCATTATGAGAACATGGGTATTCCATGGGAGATCGCAAAGCTGGGAGTCCGCCATGGAATGTGGGGTATGGTGAAGAAGATTGAACCAGGACTTCGTGCCTACAAAGTCAGTAGATCATCCAGCGAACCCCTCTCCCGGAGTGCTTCTATGGCACAGATCAACACCAAAATCGACGCTGGATACCATTTATCACTTCAGGCCAGCACAACTTCAGCAGATATCCAAGAAGCAGAGAAACAACAGCCATTGGGAAGCAAAGTGCGCAGGTTTCTTTTATTCAGCGGTGCCATGGCTCTAGCTTGTTCTCTGGAACGTGGCCTATTGACGAAGGCAATTGTATTTGGAGTTGCCCGAAGATTCGCAATGTCTGGGAGGAGGAGATGACTGATCCTATAGGCATCTTGATCTTGCAAACAGATCTGTTGAAGAATATAGGATCCCATTTCCATGGTATGTTCGGTGTATCTTTATTTTTGTAGAATACCTTCAATTCATGATGCTTATTCAATATACATTGCTTCGATTAAACAACGATTCAAAATTTGTTCTTAGGTTATCGGCAACTCAACGAAGTCACGAGGAACTACGGAAAATAAACCACCATAAACTGACATGATGATTTGAATAATGATAGTTTTCTATTACGCAGCACCAACTAAATAGAAAAGCAATAATCAACGAAACATCGACTAGGGAACTTAAAATAAACTTAGGAAATTCAAAGAAACTAGAAAACTCCGTTAGTGATCGAATAGGGTTTACTATTGCTAGGGATACCCAAACAAGTCTGGTGCCCGCATTCTTATTTCCGCACACTTCCTCTTCGCCTCCTCCTTTCAGTTCTTCAGAGCGTAGTACTTGGCCTTCCAGCTTCTTCCCTCCAACCATCTCTGCTTATACACCGCCTCAAACCCCTCCACAACCTTCTCCTTCCAAAGCTCATCAGTCGAGGTACCTCATCTCCGAATCAGCACAGGCGATCCTGGCAACATCACCCGGTAGATGCTTCAACACCACGAGCTTAATCGGAGGCGGCAGATTGGCGAAGCAAGGGAGAGGCGGAGGCAGCCCATTCTTGTAACAGAAATCCACCAGGAGAGGCAAACAGAGCCTGTCTTTTACCACTTTCCACAACTCAACAACCGTCGCCCGTGACCATGACTGACTCTCTTCTTCTTCTTCCTCCATGTTCGAATCTAACAAGGTCGTCAACGCATTTGGATCCAAAGACGCCCGGAAGATGTCTGGGCCATCATCCCCAGTTACAACTTACAAACCCGTAAACGGACACTTGATGGTTTCCCATGACGTGAAAATTCAAAAGGACATGTTCCGTTTCGCTTTGGGCAGAAGGATCCAACAGAGTCTGCAGGGCTTAGCTACTTGAGATGGTGCCCGGCGTCGAAACCCACAGTTCAGGCAGCCGGGGCCCGCGGCTAACCGAGACAACAAAACCCGAATCCAAGAATGCCGCATGGACTGCAATCACCAGTAACCCAGCACCACCCTTCCTCGCCGCCGTTTTCTTCTCGCCTTGGATAATCTCTTTTAGAAAATAGGGGACTGAAGGATTTTTCTCTTTTAGATTGGCCACGGCGACGGCCATTGCTTCGCCGGATGATTATCCGCCACTGGAAATAACTTGTCCCATTCCTAACCCACCATCGGAAACAATTACAAGTATGAGAAAGAAGTACTCAATTGTATAAAAGAAACGCTAGGTCTCTTATTATTGAATAAAGATTTGTGTACATGAACAGGTGACATGTGTAATGCACATATCACTTATCGGTAGTCAACATATCTTCATCTATCCTATCGACACTGGCCGAATAGATAAAAGAATCGGTACTTTAACTACCAATAGGTGGCATGCCAAATGTCTATGTACACCAATCACTACTCCTCTTTATTTACAGAGGAGCCTACGAGTTATAATCCAATTATATCCCTGCATGCATGTTTATCCTAGTAGTACGTAGGATTAGAAAACGAACATTATGATTGATTGAGTCCGTATTTAAAAACCGTGTACAGCTAAAGGTGATCATTGGACCGGGCTGGCTCAGCCTATGGCCCAGAATTGTTGTCTTGAGCGGCGACGTTTGCCCAAGCTCGAGACTGATTTACTACTAGCTCTTAGGAGTGGCAATTTGGGTTCAAACCCGTCAACCTGATCAGACCAGAAATTAGCAGATTCGGATTGGTTATATTCATGTTCGGGTCGAAAATGGGTCGACACGTTTATGACCCGTTAATATACAGGTCGGGTGCGGGTTGAGTCAGGTAACCCAGCTGAATCATGACCCGTCAATCACCCGTGACCCGTGATCCGATTATCAACCTGTGACCCTTCTAAACCCATTAATTTTCTAAGCTTTTCAGGTATTTTAAATCTCAACCATTCAATCTTCCAATCAATGAGCACGATCTATTCTCGTGCTTACAGGGTATAAGTAGCTATGTTTCTCTACTGTTTCTCAATAGTCAATACCAGCTGCCAAATCCCTCTCCCCCCTCTCCTCCGCTCTCTTCCAACGTGTTTTCTCCCTCCGGGCCATATCTCTAGGTGAGGGCTCTCTGTCGCGATCTCTTCCTGACGTTCTCTCTTCCAGCGAGTTTTCTCCATCCTAGATGAACTCTCTTCAGAGACTCTCTCTCCCTTAACTAATCCAAACGTGAAACGCCCAACTCAAAGGGGATCTTAGAGTTAGCACTCTTCACCGCCACCGCCTACCCTTATCCACGATCGTCGTGCAACATTGTGACCATGTGAGGCCGTCTTCAACCATCATCGGAAGGTACGTTTTAGGAAGGCAATCAAGAAGCAATAAAGGAAGTAAATTGTTTCGGATTGACAGTAATAGTTTCCTATTTAGTCCTTTACATTTGACAGCAACAGTTTCTTATTTAGCTCCTTAATTGTATTAGGAAGTCGGATGGCAAATTAGTTTCTTTTCATGCAACAGGAAGGTTAATTGGCAATCTATCCTTATTAGCAGACAATAATCTTGACAAATAGTCTGAATTATAGTAGGACTAATTGGAGGATGAGTATCTTTATAAGCTGGGCATGTAATCTTTACAATGAATGGAAAACAAGCATCTTCTTCTATCTCTAAGTCCTCTTCTATCTTCTCCTCTCTGGCTTTTCTTCTCTTCCTCTCCTACAATTTCTTCCAGCAACTAGTAATTCTGATAGTATCTATAACCACTTCCTATCAATTGGTATCAGACTTTCGGTGTCGCGCCCCGACCCCCGTGAAAGCCCAATCGGGCCGGGTGACGTGAACCGGAACCTACAAAACGCAGAAAAAGAACGGCGAGGGTTCCCTCTAACCTATTGGTCTCCCTAACAATTCACCAAAAGCACCCCCAAGTAAAAGATAATAATTTATATAGCATAACCTCGAACCACCGATTCAAAACTAAAAGTGTTTAATATACATAACCTCGGAGAGGGGAAGATCCAAAATACAACATTACTCCCGTAGGAGACTAACTAACATAAGGTAAAAGCAGTAAATATCGCCACCTCTCAAAGTCCACCAGGCGCCGCCGCACCGCCGACCAACTGCCCGGTAGGGGCCACGGAGGAAGAACTGACGCCTGCACCTGCAAAACGCAACCCGGGGGTGTGAGCACTAAGCTCAGTAGAGATTTACACTACGACACACAGAAGAAAGAGGGAAACGCAAAAGTGTCGCCCTTAAGTAGGACCTGGGTGTATACAGGGGTCCCATAACCCCACCGAGTGTCCCTAATGCCCAGGAGCAGCCATCAGTAGCAGGAACAACACTGGCGACACAAAACTGCAGGGAACGACACTGCAGGCGAGAAAAAGGCACCGCTGAGTAGGCAACTCCTCTACCCCATGGTCCGCACAGTGGGACACCGGCTATACCTCAGCATCCGACTCAAGGCCGACACGACCTCTACAATCATCAAGCATCAAGTGCACCAGTTATCTAGGCCTATCATTGAATCGACTGGACACCACAATTCGAACCGGATCCAAACTACCCAACCCCGGTCTTAGGGCTAAGTCCGAGCTTCCAGCCTCGGGACGGTGACCCACAGATCACCCACGCCCTAACCATGCAACTAATGCACAAATCAACGATGCATGCTATGACACACAGACAGGAGATAGGCATGCAACAGTATGATAAGGCATCATAAAAGTCAACCGGATAGCTACAGCGGTACTACCGACCGCTGCCAGCCGATCCGCAGCGGGTCCCGGCATTACGACAGTACCGCGACCGTCGACCGCGGACTCCGGACTCCTGCAACGGGAAGCAACCCCGAAAACGATGATGAACAGTACATAATATAATATTATATTCTGAAATATAATATTATATTCAAAACACTCAAAGCCTCTACTTAGGGGCTAATTGATCCCGTCAATCCGACGTCCAAACGACGTCGGATTCAAGATCCAACTTAGCCATCAGTAGGTGTACATATCAGGATCAACATATTCAAAATCTATAATCATCCAACGGTTGGATTAACAGGAAAACACTAATCAAAACCACTAATCAAACTAACTTACGAAAAAAATATAGTCCGATCGATCCCACTCCAACTTACCAAGCACTTGCTGCAACGCGGCCCTTCAGTAAACAATTCATAACAAATCGTTAGAAAATCGGATAATTATGAAATCAATTGAGTTAGAGAGTAGATTCAAAAATCTACAACTCTTATGCTCATCACAACCCAAGATCATGTACGTACCGGCCGAAAAACTCGCTGCAAGCCGGCTGTTTTTCAAGAACAGCAAAAACCGGAAAATCCGAGGTTAATCATGCATAAAACCTACTAAGATCTCAACCAAAGATCATAAAACCCATATCAGAAATTCTACTAGGCATGAGGAAACCAATAAGACAAAGATCAACAAGATCCAACGTCTAGATCTAGAGAAACCCAAAGAAGAACACAGTAGGTAGAAGAACCTACCCGAAACGGACTCCTCGGCTGATTCCCTGCAAACTGGTTATCAACACAGTTCCAAACTACTTCAAGGATCTTCCTCTCGTTGCCACGGTTCCAAGAAGCCTTGGAACACCCAAAACGCTGGCCGGAGGAGGGAGAACGGTGAAGAAGAAGGAGCTGCCGGAGAAGCAGGGGAAGAAAATAGAGCCGCAGGAGAAGAGAAAGAAGAAGAAGAAGAAGAAGAAGGAAGGAGGGGAAGGAGAAAAGGAGGAAAGGGGGAGGGGACAGCCTGAAAAGAGGGGAGAAAGGTGAAGGAGGGGAGGGAAAGTCCTCCCCTTCTGACAGGAGAGAGCGACGGCCAACGGCGGCCGTCCTCGCGAAGCAGAAAAACCCACCGACGCGAGTCCGATCGATCGCTCCAAGGCGCGATCGATCGCTCACGCCCCGGATCGATCCAAACACCAAGTCGGATCGATCCGACAAAGGCTGGATCGATCCAACACCAAGTCGGATCGATCCGAGTGGGTTGGATCGATCCAATACCAAGTCGGATCGATCCGAGCGGGTCAAAACCCACCGACTCGTGAGCGAGTACGATCGATCGCTTTCGCTCAAGGGCCGTAAGCTGCCCAAAAGCAAGCTTCAGCGCGCCCGAGCTGGGATCTTCCGATCCCGGGTCCACCTAGCCATTCTAAACAAACACTAACACATACAAGGTCAGTGTCTGCACACGAGGGTGTGAAACAAACCAACAAAGCGCAATTTACCAAATTGCCCTTGCGGTCAACAACGAGCCACAGGGGTAGAGGGACAGGTCCTCACATCCTAATACCCTTAAAGGAAATCTCGTCCCGAGATTCGATAAGGGTAGGGCTCGGAACAACAAAACAGCTACACTAGAAAACATGACAAGAAGTACCTCGAGAAGAGAACAACTACGGAAACTCCTGCCGCATGCGCACCTCGCGCTCCCAAGTCATCTCCTCGGTGCCTCTGTGCCTCTACAGTACCTTGACCAAGGGAATCGTCTTGCCCCGCAAGACCTGATCCCTCCGGTCAAGTACCAGAACCAGCTGCTCAACAAAGCTCGCATCTGCCTCAAGCTCAATGTCATCCACCCTGATGACATGAGACGGGTCTGGGTGGTACTTCCTCAGCATCGACACATGGAAAGTCGGATGCACATCAGACATGTGTTGAGGAAGATCCAGGCGGTAAGCTACCTCGCCGACCCTCTCTAAGATCTCGAACGGCCCGACAAACCTCGGCGCCAACTTATCACCTCTGCCAAACCTGACAGAACCTCTGTACGGCGATGCTCGCAAGAACACTCGGTCGCCGACTGCAAACTCCAACGGTCGTCGCCTCTGATCTGCATAACTCTTCTGCCGGCTCTGAGTCGTCAGAAGCCTCTGCCTGATCTGCACTAACCGCTCTGACGACCGCCTAACGATGTTTGGACCGGTGAGTGAAGCCTCTCCAACCTCTGTCCAGCACACTGGGGAACGACACGGCCTACCGTACAACGCCTCGAAAGGTGCTACTCCAAGACTGGACTGGTAGCTGTTGTTGTAGGCGAACTCTACCAAGGGAACGTGCTACTCCCAGCTGCCTCCTGCATCAAGGACACATGCTCTCAGCATGTCCTCCAAGATCTGGATCATCCGCTCTGACTGCCCGTCTGTCTGCGGATGGAAAGCTGTACTGAAAGTCAGGAGTGTGTCAACTGCCTCCTGAAAGTCTCGCCAGAACCTGCTGGTGAACCTGCGGTCACGGTCTGACACGATAGAAACTGGAACTCCGTGTAGTCTGACCACCTCTCTGACGTACGAGCTTCCCAACCTGTCCGTCGAGTCTGTCACCCGCATAGGCAGGAAGTGCGCCGATTTGGTCAATCGATCAACGATGACCCAAATCGCGTCATTCCCCCTAGAAGATCTCGGTAGCCCGGTCACGAAGTCCATCGTGATGTGCTCCCACTTCCACTCAGCTAGTGGAAGCTGCTGAAGTAACCCCGGAGTCCGCTGGTGCTCTACCTTGACCTTCTGACAGGTAAGGCAGTGCGATACGAACTCCGTCACTGCCCTCTTCATCCCGCGCCACCAGAACTGTCGTCGAAGATCCTGGTACATCTTGGTGCCGCCGGGATGAACCGCAAAACGAGAGTGGTGGAACTCTCGTAGGACGTCGTCTCGTAGAACTGAATCTGCTGGAACCGCTACTCTGTCTCAGAACCGTAGCCATTCGTCTGACGATACTGTCCAGTCGCCGTCTGCGCCCTCCATGCCCGCCGATGTGCATAACTCCTCGAGCTTTGGGTCACTGTGATGTGCCTCTAACACTCTGGCAAGAACTGCTGGCATACTCTGCACCGCATAGAGAAAACTGCTGGATTCCTGATCCTCAAACTCGAGCCCCAACTGGCCCGCTGTCTCTAGAGCCTGCCACTGCCGCGCTGACAACCCTGCAAGGGCTGCTCTGGTGTCTCTCACCAGTCTGCTCAGCGCGTCTGCTACGAGATTTGCCTTACCAGGATGGTAATGCAACTCGAAGTCGTAGTCCTCCAGTAGCTCCATCCAGCGTCGCTGCCTCAGATTGAGGTCACGTTGGATGAAAACGTGCCTTAAACTCTTATGGTCCGAGAAGACTGAGAACTTATCGTCATAGAGATAATGCCGTCAGGTCTTCAGGGCGAAGACCACCGCTGCTAGCTCCAAGTCGTGAGTCGGGTAGTTCATCTCATAGTTCTTCAGCTGACGAGAACCATAGGAAACTACGTGGCCCTCCTGCATGAGGACACACCCCAAACCCTCACCGCTGGAGTCGCAGTAGACACTGTAACCAACACCTCGCTCAGGGACGATCAGCACCGGCGCACTGGTCAACCTAGTCCTCAGCTCCACGAAGGCTTGCTCACAAGCATCATCCCACACGAACGGGACAACCTTTTGTGTCAGTCTAGTCAATGGACCGGCAACTTTGGAGAAGTCCCGCACGAACCGCCTGTAGTAACTCGCCAGGCCTAAGAACGAGCCACAGGTGTAGAGGGATAGGTCCTCACATTCGGTCCCCGGGCCAAAAACCTCTACAACAGAATACAAGGAGGAGATGTTATCAAGATGGGATTATGCAGTCTCCTTGGCGCTTGGCAATCTACGTCAAACTGAATCCGTAAAGGAGTACCGCGCACACTTCGATCGGCTAGCTTCACAAGTACAAGAAGGCTGGCCAGATTCGGTGTTCCAACATTATTTTATCGGCGGCTTACATGAAGATATTGCCCAAGTTGTGAGGTTGTGGTGTCCTCATACCTTGCAACATGCAATGATTGTGGCGACGATGGCTGAGGAGTGCATCTAGTGGAGGCAAGCCAACCTACTTCACACTCTACCATTAGCTCCACATCTTTCGATTCCACCCTTAGACCCTCATCCATTACCACCTGCTATCAATAAATCTCCACCTTCCAATTTATCCCTCCCCAACGCAAGCACTGCCGTCGCCCCCTCCTCACCTCGCCACCCGTCTTTCCCGACATCCAACTTCCCGACATCCAGCGTTTTGTCACCTTCGCCATCACATCCACCTAAACCTCGTCGGCCTTCTCCATCAACTCCGACCAACTCCATTGCAGGCGCACCCAAGCTCGACATCGCCAACCCTGTCGACTCCATCCTTCAACCCAACCCCGACGACTCGAGCTTGCCCCTCGCTGCCGTAGAGCCCCACATCCCGACCGGTGCCATTCCGCCATCCAGTAAGGCTCCGAGGACCTCGTCCTCGTCTCCTCCTTCACCGGCTACGTCTCCACCACCTTTATTCTCGATGTCATCGCCACCATGCTTCGTCGTCAACATCTTCTCCCGCCTGAGCCTTGCTCTCGCGCCAACCAAGCTCCCCGATCTCCCTCTTCCTTTGGCGTCAACCTCACCTCCGACGCAGCAACCTCCTAAACCGCTCGAGCCTTGAGGTCAAGGTCGATTTCAAGTGGGGTGAAATGTTAGGAAGGTAATCAAGCAGCAATAAAGGAAGTAAATCGTTCCGGATTGGCAGCAATAGTTTCTTATTTAGCCTTAATTGTATTAGGAAGCCGGGTGACAAATTAGTTTCTTTTCATGCATTAGGAAGGTTATTTGGCAATCTATCCTTATTAGCATACAATAATCTTGGCAAGTAGTCTGAATTATAGTAGGACTAATTGGAGGATGAGTATGTTTATAAGCTGGGCATGTAATCTTTACAATGAATGGAAAATAAGCATCTTCTTATATCTCTAAGTCCTCTTCTATCTTCTCCTCTCTGGTCTCTTCTTCTCTTCCTCTCCTACAATTTCTTCCAGCAACTAGTAATTCTGATAGGATCTATAACCACTTCCTATCAGTACGTCTCTCTCTCTCTCTCGTTTTCGAAGCTTTCTTGGGTTTGAGTTTTGTGCTTTTAAAGTTTTTTTCAAGGTTCTTGGAACTAGCAGTTCTTTCTTAATTCCCTTTGACTTGATTTTTTCAAAGTTCCCTTTTAGTTGGATTTCTTCGAGATCCCCTTTGATTGATTGCTTTTGTGACGAACTCTGACCAAAGATTAGATTGACTGAGCTTTTTTCTTTTCAACGTTTCACAATTTCCATATAAGGTTTAATATTTTAATTGGAAGAGTTCATTACGCTTCTGTTGCACGAGTTCTCACTTTTGGTTTTCACCTAATGGCCTATCAGATTATATGCTTATTTTGAAAGTAATTATGTTTCAAGGTCTTCTGTCTTAACTGTAAATTTATTCGAAATATCTATTTTGTTCATAGCTAAACCATTGATTTGCATTCCAATCATCTTTGCTCTTCGCACCTTACTGAGTATAGTTACAATGAAAACTTAATGCCTCCAATAGGTTATAGAATGAAACTCCTTTGTGAGCCTTTGTATCATGATTAGCCTTCAGATTAAAGAAACATTGGTGTACCGATTTTGTGTTAAAATATATGATGCTACTTTGACTTGTTGATGTATCACATGTTCTTATATTGTTTTTTTTTCTTAAAATTTGCAGATGGATACTTTGGAGATTATTGATCTCATAGTTTGCAACAACTTTGTTAATAGATATGAGCTAAACTAAATTGCTTGAATCTCCAAAAAAGCATGATATCATCTAATATCCCTTAGAACTATGCAAACTCTAAGAATTTATCATGGACTGCAAACAACTTGACGGTAAAGTTTTAATTGCTTCTTAGAATATGTAAATTCAAATCTCAGCAATTTAGTTCAAATCTCAGTTTTAATTTGCATGCACCACCATTTTGGATGTCTACATCATAGATTTAGTTCACTAGTTTAAAATATGGGTTCTTCTGGAATTTCAAGATCTTATTGCTTAAATGCTTGAGCTGCATTTATGGATTTTGCAAAGGGTATTCATGGTGTGTTGTTGTTGGCTATAATGCAGATGCATCCAAAGTTACTAGGAGGGATAAAACGTAAGCAATGGAATAGATGTTAGGTTGGACTGCCTTTGCTTTCCTAGGAACTGTAATTTTTTGTGAATGGACTAAATGCCACCGAATGTTATTTACCTCTTAAGTTATGATAAAATGTTGAGTGCTATAAATGTGAGAGTGAATGTTTTGTGCCACTGAATAGTGATTGAATTGTGACCCGACTCGCCAACCCGACTCGATCTGTTTAATAAATGGATTAGACGGGTCAGATCAGGTTGACTCATTTAATATCATGTCAGGTTTGGGTTTATTAAACGGGTCAGGTTCATGTTAGGTCTTTGGATCGAGATATTAATGATCAATCCGACCCGAATCCGACCTGTGAACCCGAATTGTCACCCCTACTGGTCGAGATGGAGTTAGGCTGAATTTTGATAGTTAAACTCTGGTCCAACTGGTCCAAGCTTGGCGGGTTGTTGGGCTCTAGTCGGACCGGGCCAGAGAAGAACTCCAATCACATACTCCAATGTCCTAACCTTCAAGTTTTTATTCGAGTTTCGTTTTCGGGCCAAGCTAAAACTCATACCTATCGTTAGTTTTGAATCTACATAAGAAGTTTTCGAGTCTAGTTTCAAGGACTTGGCGGATTAAAAAAACTTCGAACCATACTCGCTATGGTGGCACAAATTGTGTGGGAGAGGGAGAAGGAGAGAGAGTTGGGGCAGGATGATGTGTTGGGCTCCGGCCTATCTATATTTTGTACAACAATCCAAAACCGTACAGAATTCTCAGACCATGTTGGATAAACTGATATTTCGGCCTACTGAAAGCTTAGGTCCTATTTGGTTAGAGCATTTTTTATTTTCATTTTCTAGAAAATAAAAAACAGACTCAAAAATATGTTTGGTTTACGGTTGTTGAAAATATTTTCTAAAAAATAAAAATGATAGTTTTTAGAAAACATGAAAACTGTCATGAATCACATGTGAGAGAAGTGAATGACCGTTACCTGATCGCATTAATGAGTGAAGACTTTTATTCACTCCTTTGAAACTTACAAATTGGCAGCATATGTAAGGGTTTGCCTATAAATAGGCACCCGTGGATGATGAAATGAAATACACAACGGAAGTGAGATTTCTTATACGTGGGAGTGTATTCTAAAACACTCAAATTTTACAACATGCTATCAGCACGATACTCTACCACGTAGAAGAAATGAGAGAATCAGTCAGGTATATCTTACTGACATTGCTTTATAATTATACTAGCTATTTTCATCCTAACCTAGGTTATACAGTGTTTGAAGCATATAGTTGTACCAGAAGTACAAGCTATAAACCATTGTGATGCCTGAAGCACACATGGTAAAATAATTATACCATAAGTACAAAATTTGATGTACCAGAAATACAAATTAAGAGAGTGTCTATAGCACACAACTTGGTGCCTGAAGCACAAGTTACTACAACAGTGCCTGAAGCACACACTTAATTTGCACCCGAAGTGCAAATCACTATATTGTACCTGAAGCACATAATCTCGTACCTGAAGTACAGATTATTTTTCAATATTAATTTTTATTATTTGCTTAATGCTTTGAAATCTGCAGTTCATATCAGTCATTCATTATATGTACATTTTAATGCGAGATATTATCGGTCCTTCGGGGCCACATGAGTATTTATGCATCACACTTACAGTTTCATGCCAGAAGCATGTGCTTGAGAAGCTTCCTACCCTTTCTTCTAGTTTATACTATACGAAAATAAGACCAATAGAATCACATGTTGTGATGCACCAGAAGTGAACTAATCCAAGTGATTTTATACTTTGGCATGATCGATTTGGTCACCCTGAATCGGTGATGATGCGTCGAATCATTGAGAATTCACATGGGCATAATTTTAAGAACCAAAAGATTCTTTTCGTCAGTGAATATTCATGTGCTTCTTGCTCTCAAGGAAAAATAATAGTAAGACCATCCCCCTCTAAGGTCACCTCTGAATCCCAAAATTTCTTAGAGAGAATTCAAAGTGATATATGTGGACCCATTCATCTGTCAAGTGGACCATTTCGATATTTCATGATCCTAATAGATGCATCCACTCGATGGTCTTATGTATGTCCTCTATCCACTCGTAACTTCGCTTTTGCTAAACTGTTAGATCAGATCATTCGGTTACGAGCCCAGTTCCCAGACTATCCCATTAAGACAATTCATCTTGATAATACTAGTGAGTTTACATCTCAAGCATTTTTAGATTATTGTATATCAGTTGGGATAAATGTGAAACACCATGTTACACACACACATACTCAGAATGGCCTAGCAAAATTACTTATTAAATGTATCCAACTGATAGCTAGACCATTGTTTATGAAGTCAAAATTACCTATCTCAGCTTGGAGACATGATGTATTACATGCAACGTCTTTGATCCGAGTCAGGCCAACCATGGCGGTCGAGTAGCATTAAATGCACGCCTTGTATACGGTACTGCACTGATCTCGTAGTTGATTCGTCCATCTGGTGCGTCCGTATGGCATGTTAGATACCATGATCGCGCCCTGTTTGATGGCTGCAACGTGTTCAGATAGACGGTGGGTATGTACAGGCCGATATTTTAGTAATTTCCTCGGTAACAGGTGCATGCAATCTCTTCATAGCTTCTCAAAGCCCACAAAGTTCTCGGATATGTGTGTGTCGGCGGAGGGGATGATGTGAAGAGCTCATGATAGAGCAATGGAGAGGGGAATGATGTGAAGAGCTCATGATAGAGCAATGGAGAGGGGAGTTGCACGCCAGGTATCAACTCCTAAAACGCATGGTGATCGCCGTTTGGGGAAAGCGGTTGGAAAGCCTAAGGAGCGGAGCCTGATGGCTCATCTCAAGCTCATCCTTCACAAGAGGAAGGAGCGGAGGATCCACGGAAAGCTGAAGAGAAGGAATCTTTGTAAGGCCTCCTCTGCGGTGGCTATTACATGCCCGGAGGTGGACAATGCTGAAACAGGGGATTGCAAAGAGGTTTCTGGGGAGCTACTTGAGGAGCGGTTGGATATGCAGCCCAAACCTTCGTATGCTGCGGTTGCAGCCGGAGTCCAGCTAGGGACAAGGAGAAGAGGGTTGATGTCGGTGCTTTTGGCCCGCACGTGGTTGTTCTGGAATGAAAGTACCAAACCCTCGCTAAAAAGACCAGCACACCCAAGGGTTCAAATCTAATATACCCTAACAGAAACTAAACACAATATAAAACGACAAAGGCTGCAGCTAACAATTACTTAGCTAGAAAATCACAGCAGACCACAACTACCATAGGTCGAATAAAAACAAAAAGGCAGCGGAAAAAATTCATGTCAAAACATTTCTGCAAGAATACAAATGGGAACCTCATGCATGTGTGAACACCTAGATATGATAGAAAACAATTCTTAAATACCCATGCAATGTAATAGCAGAATTTCACATGTGCATGTACCAGTTCTACGTTAGATTCCTCTTGTTGTGATCTGCGAGCAATAGTGCTTAGTTCGAAGAAAATCTCTCACAACAAAGCATAGTAAATCTAATCCACATACTCTTTAGTTTGGGAATTAGCATGGTCCATCTGTTAAGTTTAAGTTACTTATCCAAGTATCATTTATTATAAACCACATCAATCACACATGTACGCAAGAGGCTTTTAACGTGGAAAAACTTCTCAAATGAGAAGAAAAAAACCACGGGTCCAATAGGACCATTCAACCATCCACTAATAGAAGAAGTTTACAGACTTACACGATTAGGACCGACGTCGACACATTCGACTCCTCTATCGACGCTGGACACGAACCAACCAGTTCTTCAGCACCTTCTTCTCTCACGGGATGTACCTTGGACACCTTCCAAGATTTTTCGGACTGGGTGTGAGGACCTGCCCTTCCATCTCTGTGGCTTGTTGTTTACCCCAAGGGCAATTTGGGAAATTGTGCCTTGGCGGTCGTTTCACACTGGGTGTGCATACACAGACCTTATTTGGTGTTTGTGTTTGTTAGAAAGGTTAGGTGGAACCGGGTTCGGAAGTTCTGGGCTTGGGCCTGAGTCTCAGCCCAGGGTTGCCGTTCTAGGCAAGGGAGATCGATCTACATGGCAATGGAGATCGATCTCTCTGTACCTGGAGGTTGCCGTTCTGGGCAAAGGAGATCGATCTTCAGGGCATGGAGATCGATCTCTCTGTGCCTGGAAGTCGTTGGCGGTGGCGTCGAAGGACGGCCACGGCGATGGCCGTCGCTTCCCCTGTCAGGGGAGGGAAGACTTTCCCTCCCCTCCCCCAGCTTTTCCCCGCCTTCGCCGGCTTTCCCCCGGCCTTAACCCTTCCCCTCCTCCTTCCTTTCTTCCTCTTCTTCCTCCTTCTCCCGGGGCTCTGTTTCTTCCCCTGTTCCGGCTGAGAGCTCCCGCTCGCCGTTCTTCCTCCTCCGGCCACCTTTCCTGGAGCTTGAAGGCTCGTTGGGTTCGTGGCGAGGCGAGGAAGGTTTTGGGTTAGGCCTTGGGGATTGAAGCTGCGTTGAAGAGGTAGGGTTCTCACTCAAAGCTCCGGCTATTTTGAGGGTTTGAAATCCGGTTTTGATTTCCGATGGATCTCCTTGTGGAGTTGGTGTTTTCCGGTTTTGAAGCCATGAGTAGCTTCGTGGCACTGAGAGCTACCAGCCCACCTAGTTTGGTGAGGTATGGTGGAGGTTTCCGGCGATATCCTTCGCCATCCGGCCGCCGGAGAACCCAGTCAAGATCGATCTCATGGGATTAGATCGATCATGTTTGGGGTGGCCCAGCCCGCCCGAGCGAGTGCGATCTCCCTGGGAGGGAGATCGATCTCTTGGCAGCTGGTGTCAGTGCGTCAAGGGTCACATACAAGATCGATCTTCATATGGGTGGAGATCGATCTCGTTGGGGTGACCAGGATGGGTGCGTCTGGCCTCGAGGAAGATCGATCTCGCTGCTATAGGAGATCGATCTCCTTCGGTGCAGAGAGGGTTTTTACTTACTTTAAGTGCTGTTTTGCCCGCGGGGCTTCGCCTGCAAGTGGTTTTGACGGTTTTGCCCTCGGGGCTTAACATGTTGCCTATCATGCTTATTGTTTACTGCTTTGTGGTTAACCGAGGGAGTAATGAACCCTTGGGAATGGTTAGTATAGCTGGGCCATGGGTTATGCCCCTTTACTGCTTTATGGTGAACTGAAGGAAGTCATGATCCTCGGGAGTGCTTAGAATAAATGGGCCGATGGTGCGCCCTTGTTATGCTGTTTGTTACTGCTTTCCCTATTCATATCCGGCCTTGCTTCCTGTGCATTAGACATGCTAGGTTAGACTGGGTGGGGTTGACCCGTGAACTTCGGTGATCTAAGGCTAAGTGGTGGATGCCGTTACCCGACATATGTCCCCATGCTGGTGGCCAGCAAGGGCAAGGATGTCCTACAGGTATCGTCCGGACCACCCTGTGTCAAGGACCGTCGGAAGTAGCCCAGTCCTCGAGCAGTGGCTATCGGAGGGACGTACGTTGGACAGGAACCTTGGGGAGGGAAACATCGATGGGATCGATGGACTCCCTGGCTAGGCTTAGTCCTTGGGTCAGGAGTTAGGGGTCCTGTTGGCTCTGTGGCTTGGAGTACTGAGAGGTGGTAGTCTTAACCTCGGTCGTTCCGCCAAGTGTAGAGATCCCGCTTGGAGAAGGGTGTCCTACCAGTAGCGTCATGTCCACCCTGTGTCAGGGATTGTCGGAGTTGCCCACCCCTGAGCAGTGGTTGTCGGAGGGGCGTACTTGGGACAGGAGTCCTTCGGGTTATTGACGGGATTTATGGGATCCTTGGCAAGCCTCAGTACTTGGCTTCAGAGTTGGTTCGTTGGGTTTCCCTTCTTAGCGAGAGTGGTAGAGTAAGACCCTGCTGAGCTGTTGCTCATTCCTACCTGGACTGTGTTGTTGCAGGTGCGGGTCCCAGCTCCTCTCCGGTGCTTCCCCGTCGGCTGTCTCGTGGCGGCGCGCCAGCTCCTGACCATGTCTGAGGGTCAGGATGGTTTCGTTTGTGCGTTCGTGGAGACCCCGGTGGGTGCTGTAGCTCCTTTTTTGGGGACTGTTGATCCCTTGTAGCTTTGTTGTACTAAACTCTGTTTAACTCTTTTATTACTGTTTTGTAATAAGTGTTAATAGATGTTGTTTAATTCTTCGCTTCCGCCTTGTGCTTGCAGTCAGCTGTTTCTGCCAGCTGTGCGTTAGTCTCAGCTGTTTCCGCCAGTTGAGGCTAGTAGATGTAGGTTTTCCCCCTCGTGTCCCGGCCCGGTCTGGGTCCTGCGGGTCGGGGCGCGACACTGGGCACGCCGGATCACCGGCCTTCACACACCGACGATGAACAAGATACTTCGGACTGGACACGCCGGAATGCCGGTCTTCACACGCCGGCAACACAGATGGTTTCTTCTCACTTTTTAGCCTCTTCCTCACACTTTTTCCTCAACAGCCACCAAGGCTTCATAGATGCAAAAAAGAGGTACGGCAGCTTGGGAGTTCTCACCTATATAATATGCCTTGATCCGCATGTAGAAAGTATCTCATAGGATCAATTTACAACTGCTCCAAATATGATTAGCAGCCAGCCATATATTTCCTTTAATGCTTATATTCCACCTTCTTCAAATCAAATTAAAACCATCGGCTGCCTTTTATTTCCCATAACTTCCATACTTATGCTGAAATCCAATCTTGCTGATCCATGTCCAACCACATCTGATTTGATTACAAGACATATATCATATTTGACACGAATTGCCATAATACAAGACTCGATTTAAACCTAACAATCTCCCCCTTGGCAATTCGTGACAAAACTCAACCAGAAATTACATGACTTAACAATGACACTAATGAGATGAAGTTCGTATTTTGAGATATTCCTATTCCCTGCACACTTGAACTACCCAGTGAAAAGCATTATCATATTTCAAATAATAAGAGACATATAAATATAGCTGCAATAGAAATTTAACATACTGACAAACATAATATTAACAAACATAATGTTTTCTCCCCCTTTTTGGCACGATTGATAAGGCAATATAAGCAAAGAACTCCCCCTCAATCCATAGTAAAATAAAAGCATGTAGCAGACAATGTCCTCAAGTAAACATGGCTCAAAAGAAAGTATAAGCAAGAACGAAATAAGCTATTAGGCAGCAGCTAGCAAGAATGGAGTAATGAATAAACTGGGCGTGATGCTCGAAGACGATGGTCCGGACTGCAGCAATGTTAGATGCATGTTGGGCTGTCAGAGCAACCTGAGAGTCACGAGCACGAAGAACCTCAAGAAGTAAAGCCTCGAGCATGTCACCATGTGTGCGCGTCACCCTCTCCAATGCGGTAGCGGAATCACAAAAACCGCTGATGAATAGTAAAAATATAATATTATAATCTGACATATAATATTATATTTAAAACACCAAAAGTTCTCTACTAGAGGCTATTTGACCCCGTCGATCCGACGTCCAAACGACGCCGGATTTGAGATCCAACTTAGCCACCAGTAGATCTACATGCCTGGATCAACATATTCAAAATACATAAACCTCCAACGGTTGGATTAACGGGAAAACACTAATCCAAACCGCTAATCAAAACTAACTTACCATCTCTTGCTGCAACGCAGCCCCTCCGTGCGAATATCATAACAATTCGTAGGAAAATTGGAAAATTATGAAATCAGTTGGGTTTTAGAGTAGATTCAAAGATCTACAACTGTTATGTTCATCACAACCCAAGATAAGGCACGTACCGGCCGGAAAACTCGCCCCAAGCCGGCTGTTCTTCAAGAACAGCAGAAACCGGAAAATCCGAGATTAATCATGCATAAATCCTACTAAAATCTCAACCAAAGATCATGAAACTTATATCAGAAATTCTAATAGGTAAGAGGAAGCCAACAACACAAAGACCAACAAGATCCAACAGCTAGATTATGAGAAACCTATTAAACACTCTCGTAGGTAGAAGAACCTACCGAATAGCGCACTCCTCAGTTGATCCCTCGCAAACCAGTCACCAACAAAGGCTTCAAACCACATCAGGGATCTTCCTCACGTCGCCACGAATCCAACGAGCTTTGAAACACACAAAAAGGTGGCCGGAGGAGGGAGAACGAAGAAGAAGAAGTTTCAGCCGGAATCAGGGGAAGAAAACAGAGCAGCGGGAAGAAGAAAGAAGAAGGAAGAAGAAGAAGGAGAAGAAGAGATGGAGAAGAGGAAGAGGAGGAAGGAAAAGGTAGGGGAAAGCCAGGGAAAGAGGAGAAAGAAGAAAGGAGGGGAGGGAAAGTCCTCCCCTTCTGACAAAAGAGAGCGACGGCCGGCGGCCGTCCTCGCGAAAGAAAAAAGCCACCGACTCTCTCATGTGTCCGATCGATCGCTCGCGGGCCGCCAGCAGCCCAAAAACGGGCTGCTACGCGCCCGAGCTGGGATCTTCCGATCCCGGATCCACCTAACCATTCTAATCAAGCACTAACACAAACAAGGTCAGTGTGTGCACACGCGGGTGTGAAACAAACCAACATTGTGCAATTTACCAAATTGCCCTTGTGGTCTAAGAAACAATACGATCCACCGGATCGCGCGCTCGACGCGAAGGAAACCAACGAGCCACGGGCCCGACCCAGCCGGTCGACCCAGGAGTAGAGGGACGGGTCCTCACAAGTTGCTTCCTCATCTGGGAGATACAACGTGGGTACTAACCTTTCTGAAAGTAGGAAAGCTCTTAGAGCTTCCTTATCTGGCGATGCAGGGGAGTTGTGGCATAAGCTTCATATTGATGCAGTTGGCAAGCTGGATGCGGCCCTTCGCTCTGAATCTCCTGTGTGTATGGCAAACAAATTCGCAGAATTGGATGAGGAGGGTGAGGAAGTTGATGGCCTAGCTGTAGATGCGCTGGAGGAGGATGATGAATCCTTGCTGGACGAGCATCTAGATGAGCTAGACGTTTTCTTATGAAGCTGGTTGTTTGGAATTGCAGGGGTGCGGGGGTGACAAGGGTGGTTAGGTCTTGTCGGTGGCTTTTCAGAGAGCACTTTCCGGGCTTTGTCTTCCTTATTGACGTCCTGGTGTGGGAGAATGGTGTAGCAGAAGTCCGGAGGCAGTTGGGTGCTCGATATGGATGTTTT
The DNA here is from genome assembly GCA_963920575.1 of Narthecium ossifragum. NCBI lineage: Eukaryota > Viridiplantae > Streptophyta > Magnoliopsida > Dioscoreales > Nartheciaceae > Narthecium > Narthecium ossifragum. Next base: position 12,284,072 of record OY986964.1, on the reverse strand, counting down.
GTTTTGCCGGCTGCAGGGAGGAAAGGGGGTATTGTTGCAGTCTGGCTGGCTAGTTTTGAGTGGGTCTCTTTCTCATATTTCTCATGCCAGGCAATTCACGGGGTTGTCTCTATTCCTGGTGTTGGACAATGGCCTCTGTCTGTTGTGAATGGTGCTAGAAGTGTAACAGAGAGGAAGGATTTGTGGGAGGTTCTATCTAAAGCTGTATTCTTGAATCTTCCTCATTTGGTTGTAGGTGACTTCAATGCGATCCTCTTGGCTGAAGAGAAGCTAGGAGGTGATCCTTTCACCTTCGGGGCCTCGGAATGTGATTTTCGTTAGTTCGTGTGCTCGTCCAGGCTTGTAGACCTTGGCTTACTGTATCCTAGTTTCCAAGCCTTTTAGGCTCATCTAATAAAAAAAAAAAGCCCACAAAGTTCTCCTATTAACGCCCCCCTCCAGACACATTTACATAAGTCGAGGTACATTTATGATTGTCGAAACAAGTTTCTACACAGAAAAGCAGCGATTTTATCAATACTTAAAGCAAGTCATCTTAAGAATAAAAATGATCCTAAAACAATGGACTATGGATTCAAAGAAAAAAATAAAGAAAACCACAATGGGCTGAGTTTTGCGGCAACAATAACGCATGAAACTCTTGCAACCATGAAGAATCTCAACCATAACTCAGTCAACCTCAAGATAGGAACCAGTTTTTCAGTTACCTAAACAGTCTGATAAAATTCAAGAAACTTACTCGATGAGAGTCCGCACAAGTTGGCGAATGTCCTTTGAGTTGTGTTTCCTTAAGCCATTCATAGCCTTTCCAATCTCAGTGGCCTAAGAAGACATGCCATAGTTGACATCAATGTTTGCTACCCAAGTAGACTTCTGTTGTCCAGTATATAACAAGTTCTACCCAGTAGATGTATAGACAACAAGAATTCACAAGAGCACAGTACCTTCAAAGTCTCCATAGAGAGCCTCATGAGCTGCAGCCTTCTCAACGATCTGAGCAAGACGTTGCTCGACCGCAAAAGTGATAAGAATTGAGGATCAAAACCCTGATTATAAACTCACAATCCTTCTCAAGATCACAACTATCATCTCTCCATTTCCTAAGAAACTAGTTTATAGGAAATTCAATTGCCGGGACTTCAATTCATCAGAAGAATGCAAAAAAAAAAGGAACACAGAGCCATGAATCAATCGCCAAGAAGACAAAAAATCCAAACCAAAGTACAAGAAAGAGACGAGACAGACCTCGTCTTCGTTGGAGAGCAGGTCCTTGATCCTGAAAACGTCTTCAACAATCTGGCTCTGTTCTTCCATCTCCTCTGTAAGAGCCTCGGCCTCATCGTAGCTATAGTTGCCAATCATCCAATTCAATTCAGAATCATCCACGTCATTGCTACTGCCCACCCAGCTCTCCTTTCTCCCCTCCTCCATCCCACTTCACCCGACCACCATGCTCTTCTTGTTATCCTACAAGTCTAAATCCAAATCAGACTCCCCTTGGCTCGACCAGCTACTTGACCTGATTAGAAGTCAGAAGGACTCCTAGGTACGAATGCTATCCGGACTAGATGTACGACTGGGATATTGCGGAACGTATCCCTAGGGGTGAGCAGAACCGAACCGAACCCGAAGAACTGAACCGAACCGAATAAGTTCGGTCCATTCGGTTCGGTTTTTTCGATTTTTCGGTTCGGTTCGGTTCTTTGCATGTATGAAAAGTTCGGGTTTGGTTCTTTAAAAAAAATTCGATTCGGTTCGGGTCAGAACCGAAGAACCGAACTTTTTATATAGGTTTATGGTCTAAGCCTCAGCCAGTCTAACTAAGCGGCTGTCCAATTCTCCATATTGGCTAACCCGGTCAGCACTCAGCCACTCAGTCGGTCCTTGCCTCCTTGGCCTCCCCTATTCTATGCATTCAAGCACATGGGGTGGATCGCTGGGAACCCATCGCCTCCATCGAACCCAGCGACCCACCCCGCACTCGATCCCCGCTGCCCACGGCGAGCTCACCCCATTCCGACCTCGCCTCGCCGCCGAACCGGGCGACCTCCCTCTCCCTCGGAGCTCCGACGCCGTCCCGAGCTCGACCTCCAAGATCCTCATCGGAATCCCCTATGCTATGCGTGTCAAGCACATGGGGTGGATCGCTGGGAACCCATCGCCTCCATCGAACCCGGCGACCCACCCCACACCCGATCCCCACTGCCCACGGCGAGCTCACCCCATTCCGACCTCGCCTCGCCGCCGAACCGGACGACCTCCCTCTCCCTCGGAGCTCCGACGCCATCCCGAGCTCGACCTCCAAGATCCTCATCGGAATCCCCTATACTATGCGTTCAAGCACATGGGGTGGATCGCTGGGAACCCATCGCCTCCATTGAACCCAGCGACCCACCCCGCACCCGATCCCCGCTGCCCATGGTGAGCTCACCCCATTCCGACCTCGCCTCGCCACCGAACCGGACGACTTCCCTCTCCCTCGGAGCTCCGACGCCATCCCGAGCTCGACCTCCATGATCCTCATCGGAATCCCCTATGCTATGCGTTCAAGCACATGGGGTAGATCGCTGGGAACCCATCGCCTCCATCGAACCCGGCGACCCACCCCGCACCCGATCCCCGCTACCCACGGCGAGCTCACCACATTCCGACCTCGCCTCGCCGCCGAACCGGACGACCTCCCTCTCCCTCGGAGCTCCGACGCCGTCCGGAGCTCGACCCCCAAGATCCTCCGATGGTTGGGTGGTGGTCGGAGGAGTGAGAACTTAGGATAGGGGAAGGAGATGGCCGGAGTTGGAGTGCTTCGTCGGATAAGGTGGAGCTGGCGATGGGTTGCTACGTAGGTGGTGGTGGTAGAGACTATTTTACCATAGTTTGGTTCCGGAACCGCAAATTTTGGTTCGGTTCTGGAACCGAAATTTTTGGTTCGGTTCAGTTCTTTACATAGTTTGGTTCGGTTCTTTACATAGTTTGGTTCGGTTCGGTTCGGTTTTAAATAATTTGGAACCAAAAATTTAGGTTCAGTTCGGTTCGGTTCTCATGTAACTTCGGTTCGGTTCGGTTCTCAAAAAACTGAACCGAAGAAATTTCGGTTCTTCAGTTCTGGACCGAGAACCGAACCGAGAACCGAATTCTCACCCCTACGTATCCCTACCATAAAGATATATATTATACACATCTCTAGGGTTGTATCTTCTCCCGTAGCTACCTAAATCTGCTTTCTAGTATCTCTCTCGAACAAAAAAAAACACAAGTTCGATGGAGGACGATCTTCTCGATTATTCCATCCCTCCACCTTCTAATATCCGTATTTCCATCCGTATGCCCTCCCGAAATCGGTCGATCTCTGTGCAAGACCGCGTCATCGTCAGTACTTACACATACGTCACAGACTACGTGGGTTATTTGCTCATCAACAAGGAGGCCTTCTTCCTATCTGGCACTCCTATCTTCCACATGGTTTCAATTCAACCTTTCGACCATGATGATTCTAAAATCATCCTTCGGGTTAATTTCATGCTCGATCGGATTTTTCGGGCTCTCGACTTTTTCGACACACTTTCTCGACCTGCAGAAGATGCATTTTCGGATGTCTGGATTAGTTACGATGGCGGCGGCTTTCAGCGTGGGCGATTCTGCTTGATCCATTGCGACGGCGATGGTGAGTATCGTTTCTGAGGCACCTTCACCGGCACCGTTCACAACGCCCTTTCGGATTTTGGCTGCTGCAACATCTTCATCAAAGACCATCCCAACGGGCGATATAGCTCGATTGAGTTGAGGATATCTCGCGCCCGATGATAATGACCATGATCGGCGGAGGCGATATATATGGTCTCTTATTAGGTTATATATATTATGTTCTCTTTCTTTTCTATTAGATTGGACTCTTGTTTAGATTCATTTGCTTACTTTTCCTTTACATAAATTTGGCTTATTTTGGATTTATAAAGAATAAAGAATAATTTTGTTGGATCTAATGCAATCTCCTTGATCCAACGGTGGGGATGAGAAAGTGTTCAGTAAATGTGATGGAGTGTTGTGATCATGCGGTGATATAGGAAGGTTAATTAGTGGCTTATCATGATTAAGGGAGGGACTTGATCTAATGGTGGATGTTGGGTTAGGATTAATAAGGGATAAGGAAGGCCGCAGGATTTGAGAAGATCGAGGGTATGGATCTAATGAGATAGTGGATGGAGGATCAGGATTTACCTGGCTTTTAGGGTTTGCCAAGGACTCCCCTGCCGCGCCGTCAATCCTAGCTGTCAGCGCTGCAATTTGATTGCCCAAGTCCTGTGCCAGGTCTCGCATGACCCCTTCCAAACTGTTGAATTTAGTCTCCATGACTTCATGATGCTCTTCAAACATGGTGGTTGTTTTCTGTGCCGACACCCATAGGTCTACGAGGGTCTCTTTGATATCCTCTGACCCATGTTCCAACGCCTGAAATCACTTTTCTTCTCTTAAATATGCCATGGTGCCGAGAACCAAGGTTCTGATACCAATTGATGAGATCATGGATCTGGGGAGATCTCACCAGGTCGTTGATGGTGGAAGGAAGATAGAGAAGAAGACGATAATCCTCGATTGATGGCCGAGGACGCCCCTTGTATCCAATTAATGGCTGGATAAACCCCTATTTCCACTTGATGGCTTGAAGAACCCCTCAATAGCTTTATTAATTCTCTGAATGCCTGGACTACAGAATTTTGCCTTCTATTTATAGAGAGGCATATAGAAACCCTAGGACTCTCAAATACCTAGATAACATCATAGCCGTTGGATGTGTAGCCGTCTAACGAATGGCTCATATCCAATCCGACTAACAATATAAATCAATCCGACTAACAATATAAATCAATATAACGAATGGCTCATATCCAATCCGACTCGGGCTCACACCCAACCTAAATCAATATAACTACACTTGACTCAATCACAACTCCTAATTGACTAAAACAAATATGACCCCAATGACTGACTGATCCTATGACATGACTCCAAACTACTCATGACGTGGCTCGGCCCTCTGGCTCAACCCACTCCTGGATTCCTATCAGCTTCTGATAGGAACTAGTTTTTCAGTTATCTAAACAGTCGAGATAATTCAAGAAACTTAAACGATTAGTGTGAGGACCTGCATGTCCCTCTACTCTTGGGTCGACCGTTTGGGTCGGGTCTGTGGCTCGTTGTGGACCGCAAGGGCAATTTGATAAATTACGTCTTGTCGGTTTGTTTCACACCCGCGTGGTGCACACACAACCCCTATGTTTGATTTATGTGTTTGCTAGAACCTTAGGCGGGCTTGGGATCGAAGGATCCAAGCTCGGGCGCGGAGAAGCATGTTTTTAGGGCAGCTGGGAGCGATCGATCGGACCTGTGTCGGTGGTTGGCGCGGCCGACGTGTCCGGATAAGGACGCGAACCGACTTAACCTGGCCCAGTCCGATCGATCAGACACGAGCCTATAAATAGCCTGAGACCTCCCTTGTTTTTCTGGTTTGTTTCTATTCTTCTTCCCCTTCGTTCTCCCTCCTCCGGCCATCTTTTTGACTGCTTGATGGCTCGTTGGATTCATGGAAGCGAGAGGAAGATCCTTAGCTTGGTTTGAAGCCGGTTTGGTGCTCGTATAATGGGGTTTCGGCCAAGCTTTATGTGTCTGGTAGGTTTCTACCGACTTGAGTTTGTTTAGGGGTTTTCTCTTGATCTAGCCGGTAGATCTATGTGTTATTGGTGTTGCTGTGTGCCTCTTGCTTAACTTAATTACTGTTTTAAGTTTCATATGATTTAATTGAGTTTTTAGTAGGATTTTAACATGTTGAAACTCGGATTTTACGGTTTCTCTGTTCTTGAAAAACAGCCGGCTTACGACATGTTTTTCGGTCTGTACATGTATGATCGTGATTTATGATAAACATGAGAGTTCTAGATCTTTGAGTCTACTCTCCGACCCAATAGGTTTCATAATTGTTTGAGTTTCCTATGAATTGTTATGAATTTCTTACGGATGGGCTGTGTTGAACCAATTAGTGGTAATTAGTGAGATTAATGGTTTTGATTAGTGTTTTCCTGGTAATCGAGCCGTCAGATGTTTGCTGCTTTTGGATATGTTGATCCCAGCTTGTTTATCTATGGGTTTCTAAGTAGGATCTCGAATCTGAGGTCATTTGGACGTCGGATCGACGAGGTTGGTTAGCCCCTAATTAGGGAATTTGACGTTTATATAATGTTATATATTCTAAACTTATAATATTGTATTATATGTTCATATGAGTTTTCGAGGTTGCTGCCCGTTGCAGGGGTCCACGGTTGACGGTCACGGTACCGTCATAATACCGGGACCCGCTGTGGATTGGCTGACAGCGGTCGGTAGTATAGCTGCATCGATCCAGTTGGACTTGTGTGTTATTTTATCATACAGTTGCATGCTTACTTCTTACCCGGGCATGATCATGGCATGCATTCTGTTTGTGCATTAGATGCATAAGGATAGGGCGTGGGCGATGGGTTGATCGTCGATCCGAGGCTTTCGGATAGCTCGGATTTAGCTCTAGGACCGTGGCGGGTAGCAAGATTCAGGTTGGATGGTAGTATTCAGTCAATATCGATGATAAGCTTAGATGACTTGAATACATGTTGATTGATGATTTAAAGGTCATGTCGGCCTCGAGCCAGGTGCTTAGGGTCAGTGTCGTGGTTTCATCTTTGGGCATAGGGTGTGCCTACTGGCAGAGACTTGTCCTGCCCAGTAGTGTCTTCGTCTTGCTGTACTAGGTGTTTTCGAGATGGGCCCAGTTCGTTAGGGTGACCATGGTTGGATACCTAGACACACTGGTGGGGTTATGGGACCCCGTAGCACACCTAGGCCTAACTTAGGGGCGACACTGTTGCGCTCCCTCCTTTCTGTGTGTCGTAGTGTAGAACCCTACTGAGTTTAGTGCTGACTCCTACCCGGGCTGCATTTTGCAGGTGCATGCCATCACCATGGGCCTCTGGAGAGGCTTCTTCAACACCCTTTCCACGATCAGCTGTTAAAGTTTTTGAAGAGGAAGCAATCATAGACTCCTCAACCCGTGTCCCGAATTCCTCCCTTGGTGTCACTAAAGGAGCGGACTGAAGATTAAAAGGAGTTTATGTCAGTTGATACATCAAAATGTCGAAAGAACAAAATAAAGATAAGAATAGATGTCTCTGTTAGCCCGAATATTGTTTTGATGATGTCAATATATGTTTGATTATAAAATAATGATTTAATATTATTATCCTTTAATTTGGAAAGCATTAAAATCATATTTAGTGAGTTTTTGTACAGACGGTCGATGCGACGGACGATGCATGGATCGACCATAGGGAATGGCGGTTGATGCGTGAATCGACCGCGGAAGTTGTTCAAGGGAAAATAGGCTGACGGTCGATGGACCGATCGACCGTGGCCTATGTGACATGGCTCAAAGGAGCGACGGTCGATCGGTGCATCGACCCTGGGAAGCGGTTTTTGCAACAGAGCCTGACGGACGATGTCACGGTCGATGGGACGATCGACCGTGAGGCTTTACAGTCGATAGGTGGATCGACCGTGGCTCAAGGAAAGCCTGGCGGACGATGTCACGGACGATGCGACGGTCGACCGTGAGCCCAGAAAAGAGCCGTTAAAGAGCCGTTGCAGGAACAGAAACTAGCCGTTGGGAGGCTATTTGGAGGGCTTTGAAGCTCAGCTATAAAAGGGAAGTTGTAGCAAACTTGGCTGGGACTTAGAGGGAGCTAAGGGATTATTGTAATCATATTTTAGCAAGTTTTTATCTCTTATTAGTGAGCTAAACCTTTGTAAAACTACTTCAAGTGTGAAGTAGACTTTGAGAGAAATATCTTAGAGAGATATTAGAGTGATTGTAAGGTTGCCAAGCACCCGTAAGCTTGGTGGATAGGTTGCCAAGCACCCGAAAGCTTGGTGGACAACTTGTAAGAGGTCTTGTAAGTAGTGGAACCTCAAGGAGGACCTTGAGTGAAGTGGACGTAGGCAAGGTTTGCCGAACCACTATAAATCTGGTGCAATCTCTCTAACTCTCATCTTATATCCCTTGTTTAAATGTTTATTATCTGCTCTTATCTTTAGCAAGCATATGGTTTATTTAGACTCCTATTTTGATTTCCTTGATTGATTTTAACGTATAAAGCCTAAGATAACCCCCCCCCCCCTCTTAGAGCTTCAATTGGTATCAGAGCTAGGTCTCTATTTTTGTGGTGTAACATCCCTTGGAGGATCCTAAATCAAGATGGAAATCATAGAGGGACAATCTACCAATAGGCCACCCTACTTTAATGGAATAAATTACACCTATTGGAAAACCAAAATGGAAATTTTCATTCAATCCATGGAGTATGATGCATGGTTGATAATAGAAGATGGAGATTCTATCCCTTAAAAAAACATTGAGGGAAAAGAAGTTCCAAAAGCTAAGAATGAATATACTTTTGCTGATTTTAGGAAACTTCAAGTAAATGCCAAGGCTAAAAACTTTCTATTTTGTGCCCTTAGCCCTGATGAATTCAATAGAATTTCTGCATGTAAAACGGCTAAGGAGATATGGGAAAAACTTGAAGTTACTTATGAGGGAACAAGCCGAGTTAAGGAGTCTAAGATTAGCATGCTTGTTAATGATTATGAGCTATTCTTTATGAAGGATGATGAGAATATAAATGAGATGTTTACTCGCTTTACCGATATTATAAATGTTCTTGATTCTCTTGGTAAAAGCTATTCTAATGATGAGATGGTAAAAAAGATCCTTAGGTGCCTACCTAAGACATGGGATCCGAAGGTGACAGCATTCGAAGAAGCTAAAGATTTAACTAAGCTGTCCCTTGATGAGCTAATGGGTTCTCTCATGACATATGAGATGAACATGGAGAGGAGCAATGATGGAGAAAGAACGAAAAAGTAAACGATTGCTTTCAAGTCAACATACAAGGATTCATCCGACTCAAGCGATGAAGATGATGATGAAGAGATGCAAAAGATCACAAGAAGAATCCAACGAATCATCAAGAATCAAGGAAAGAAAAATCCCAACGGTGAAAAAGGAAACTCATCTTCTTAATTAAATAAAATTACTTGTTATGAGTGTAGGAAGCCCAGACATTACATGTCGGATTGTCCAAAGCTCAAGAAATTTTCAAAGAAGAAGAAGAAGGTCAAAGAAGAAAGTGACTTGAGCTCCACCTCCGAAGAAGAAGAAGAAGAAGAAACTGCAAATCTTTGTTTAACTGCCTTCGGAGTAAAAGAAAATAAAATTGACAAATGGAGGCGCAAGGTATTTAAAGGAGGATAACAATTTGGTTTAAAGGTAATGGAGGTATGTCTTAATTTTCGATATATGTCTCCTCCATTACATCTTCTTACTCCATTTTTCATTTAAAGTAATTTCATGTTTAAAAATGGTTTAAGAAAGTTTTTTGTGTGAAGAATTGATTACTTTTTTTGTACAAATGACCGTTTTAATTGTAAATCTTCATTTGGTATATTATTTTGAGATGATTTTAAAACTTTCTATTGGTTCTCTTAAGAAATGTTTTTTTGCTGTTTTAACTTGATTCTTCTCCCCCCTCTACCAAATCTTTTTGACGATGTCAAAGAGGGAGAAATATTGTGATATCAGTTTTTGAAAGCTCTTAAAACCTTATATTCTACATACTTGAAACCTTTTGATGTTTAAAGGATTTACTGAAGCTTTCATGAGAATATAATTCATGCTTAATTACACTTTTGGTACCTGTAAAATTTTGGATATACCACTTTAGTACCTCTAGTTTTATAATTACGTTTTTAATACATATATTTAATGTATATACCATATTTAGTACCTACCGTTAGACTCCGTTATCTAGGCTTGACGGCAACCCGCTCACGTAATACCACGTGAGCGGTTTTCAGGCAATTTTGACTGGTTTCAGTCAATTTTGACCGACTGGTTTTGCCACCTCATCTTCTCCATCAATGATCTCACTTCTCTCTCTCCTCCCTCTCTCTTCCCTGCTCTCTCTCTCCCCCCTATCTATCCATCTCTCCTCTCTCCTCTGCCGGAGAGCATCCAGCCCATCATGCCGGAGAAGTCGTTGCCTACGACGATAGGGAGCGGGCACCAGTCGATGACCGGAGCCCAGTCGTCCCATCCCCAGGGGACGTCGTCATCGACGATGGAGGTGCTGGAGCTACACCCGGAGTAGTTATTCCCAAAGTAGTCTATTCCTACTGCTTCCTCCATTGCCAAGTACTCCATATAATCCTCCTTCCTCAACTATAGCTAAGTACCAATAACAAACAATCTACTTGTGTACTAACAAACAATCTACTTGCGTGCTATAGTTTAAATTGGCCACTAGCTAGCTATGTTTGCTACCACTTTGCTCTCAAGCTACCTTTCTTCTCTATTAAAACACCACCGGCCACTGCCATGGGCTCATCAACTAGCAGCCAGTCTCATATATATATAATGCCACCTGAGAAGAAGACGACGAAGCTACCAAGTGGGTTTATAACGCCGCGCGTACGTCTCGTCTTCTTTCTTCCAGATGTCCATGGTCGTCGAAGGTACTCGTTAGTCTTATCTTTTCCTCAAGACCAACATGCTCTGTTTCCTCTGTTCTTTAATCATGGATTTGGCCTCCTGATTCAACCAGAAAGCTTGGAGCTTTGATGGAGAGAGAGCAAGAGATGAGTTGCTGCCATACTACCTAGAGAAGGAGGAGTATGGATTGCTGCCATACTATGGTGCGGAGCGCAGCAGCGGTTCGATCCCGATACGCCTTTGCCGCCACCCATACCACCTGCATCCGGTCACTCCACTAGCGTCGTCCTCCTCCGGCGACCCCCACCACCCACCTCTCCTTAGCCCTTCTCCCTCCCCACTGCCACTACCACTGCCACCTCCGCCTCCGTCTCCGCCGTTTGAAGACCAAACACACACTGGTCACGTGCCTGCACATGACCAGTTTTCCGTTTAGAAAACTAACGCTGTTAGACGGTCGGACCAAAACGAAGCGGTTTTAATAGTATAGGTACTAAAAACATAATTATAAAACTAGAGGTACTAAAGTGGTATATCCAAAATTTTATAGGTACCAAAAGTGTAATTAAGCCTAAAACCTTATATTCTACATACTTGAAACCTTTTGATGTTTAAAGGATTTACTGAAGATTTCATGAGAATATAATTCATGCTCAAATATCATGTCTCATTTTTCTATACAAAGAGGTACATATGTCATATTTTGCACTTTCATATCTTTTGACCTATAATCAAGCCTGATATATCTATTTAGTGACATATGACTTGCATGCATCAGTGAAATTCATTTTACAACATATTCTATGAGTTAAATGGATACATAAATTAAGAGGGAGCTTTCAAGGTTTTATCATCACAATTTAAAAGGTTGCCATCATCAAAAAGAGGGAGATTGTTAGCCCAGATATTGTTTTGATGATGTCAATATATGTTTGATGATAAAGCAATGATTTAATATTTTTATCCTTTAATTTGAAAAGCATTAAAATCATATTTAATGAGTTTTTGTACTGACGATCGATGCGACGGACGATGCATGGATCGACCGTGGGGAATGGCGGTTGATGCGTGAATCGACCGCAGAAGTTGTTCTTGGGAAAATAGGCTGACGGTCGATGTGACGGTCGATGGACCGATCGACCGTGGCCTATGTGACTTGGCTCAAAGGAGCGACGGTCGATCGGTGCATCGACCTTGGAAAGCGGTTTTTGCAACAAAGCCTGACGGACGATGTCACGGTCGATGGGACGATCGACCGTGAGGCTTTACAGTCGATAGGTGGATCGACTGTGGCTCAAGGAATGGCTGGCGGACGATGTCACGGACGATGCGATGGTCGACCGTGAGTTCAGAAAAGAGCAGTTAAAGTGCCGTTGCCGGAACAAAAACTAGCCGTTGGGAGGCTATTTGGAGGGCTTTGAAGCTCAGCTATAAAAGGAAGTTGTAGCAAACTTGGGTGGGACTTAGAGGGAGTTAAGGGATTATTATAATCATATTCTACCAAGTTTCTATCTCTTATTAGTGAGCTAAACCTTTGTAAAACTACTTCAAGTGTGAAGTAGACTTTGAGAGAAATATCTTAGAGAGATATTAGAGTGATTGTAAGGTTGCCAAGCACCCGTAAGCTTGGTGGATAGGTTGCCAAGCGCACGGAAGCTTGGTGGCAACTTGTAAGAGGTCTTGCAAGTAGTGGAACCTCAAGGAGGACCTTGAGTGAAGTGGACGTAGGCAAGATTTGCTGAACCACTATAAATGTGAGGACCTGTCCCTCTATCCTTGTGGCTCATTGTAGACCGCAAGGGCAATTTGGTAAATTACGCCTTGTTGGTTTGTTTCACACCCGCGTGTGCACACACTGGCCTTGTCTGTGTTCATGGTTGTTTAGAATGGCTAGGTGAACCCGAGATCGGAAGATCTGCGCTTGGGCTTGTGTTTTAGCCCAAGTTTGCCTTTCTGAGTAAAGGAGATCGATCTGGATGGCTAGGGAGATCGATCTAGAAATTTGCAAAGAATATCGATCTGGATTTCAAGGAGATCGATCTCAATTGCAAAGGAGATCGATCTCACATGCCTTGGAGATTGATCATGCTCGAGTCGGTGGGTTTTCTCTTTCGCGAGGACGGCCGTCGGCCGTCGCTCTACCCTGTCAGGGAGGGAAGACTTCCCCTCCCTTTCCCCCAGCTTTTTCCCCCCTTTCCCGGCTTTCCCTTCCCCCTTTCCCCTCTTTTCTTCCCCTCCTCTTCCTCCCTTCTCCTTCTCTTCTCCTTCCTTCCTTCTCTCTTTCCCGCGGTGCTCTGTTTCTTCCCTTTACCGCCGGCGAGCTTCTTTCCCTCCGTTCTCCCTCCTCCGGCCACCAAATTAGGTGTTCTTTGGCTCGTTGGATTCGTGACAACGAGAGGAAGGCTCCTGGTGTGATTTGGCAGCTTGTTGGCGATCAAATCGCGGGGAATCAGCCGAGGAAAGCGCAGCTAGGTAGGGTTATACCTACTGATGTTCTTTACGGGTTTTCTTGAGATCTAGCCGTTGGATCTTGTTGATCCTTACTTTGTTGGATTCTTTATGCCTTGTAGAATAACTAATTTAGGTTTCATGTTAATCAGTTGAGATTTGAGTAGGTTTTATGCAAGATTAGTCTCGGATTTCTGGTTTTCTGCTGTTCTTGAGAAACAGCCGGCTTGCGGCGAGTTTGCCAGCCAGTGAGTACATGATCTTGGCTTTTCATAAACATAATAGTTGTAGAGCTATTCGTTAGCTTTCCATTCCATCTTGTTTCATAGTTTTCCGATTTATGTACGATTTCTTATGAATTGTTTGCTGAAGGGCTGCGTTGCAGCAATTAATGGGTAAGTTAGTTTCATTAACGATTTGGATTAGCGTTTTCCCGTTAATCCAACCGTTGGATGATTATGATTTTTGGATATGATGATCCTGGTTTATGCACCTACTGGTGGCTAAGTTGGATCTTGAATCCGACGTCGTTTGGATGTTGGATCGACGAGATCAATTAGCCCCTAAGTAGTGGTTTTGGGTGTTTGAATATAATATTATATTTCGGAATATAATATTATATTGTTACTGTTCATCACGGTTTTTGGGGTTGCTTCCCGTTGCAGGAGTCCACGGTTGACGGTCGTGGTACCGTCGTAATGCCGGGACCCGCTGCGGATCGGCTGGCAACGGTTGGTGGTACCGCTGCAGCGATCCAGTAGACTTATATGATGCTTGACATACTGTTGCATGCCTTTCCTATTATCTGTGTATGTCATAGCATGCATTGTTGTTGTGTGCATTAGTTGCATTGGTTACGGCGTGGGTCATCCTTGGGTCGCCGTCCCGAGGCTGGAAGCTCGGACTTAGCCCTAGGACCGGGGTTGGGCTGTTTGGACCCGGTTTGAATTGTGGTGTCCAGTCGAGTTGATGGTAGGCTTAGATGACTGGCGCACTGGTTCTTGATGATTGTAGAGGTCGGCTCGACCTCGAGTTGGATCTGAGATGTAGCCGGTGTCCGGTTCTTCTTAAAACTCTTGAGTAGAGGGTTTGCCTACTCAGTGGTGTTTCTTCCCACCAAACAGTGTTCAGTGTCCTGTTGAGAGTTAGCAGTGTCGTTTCCTGCTACTGAGTGTGACCTGACATGTGACCAGCTCGGCTGGAAGACCATGATCGTGGGCCTCAGGGACACGCGGTAGGGTTATGGGACCCCTGTATACACCCAGATTCCACTTGAGGGCGACACTGTTGCGTTTTCCCTCTTCCTTCTGTGTGTCGTAGTGTAGATCCCTACTGAGCTTAGTGCTCACTCCTACCCGGGCTGCGTTTTGCAGGTGCAGGCGTCAGTTCTTCCTCTGTGGCCCCTACCGGGCAGTTGGACGGCGGTGCGGCGGCGCCTGGTGGCTTTTGAGAGGTGGCGATATTTACTGCTTTTACCCTTTTGTTAGTTAGTCTCCTACGGGACTGATGTTGTACTTTGAATCTTCCCCTCTCCGAGGATTTGTATATAATGACACTTGAGTTTTAATCTGAGGTTCTAGGTTTTGCTAATTATATTATTGATTTAATTGATGGTGTTTTGGTGAATTGTTAGGGAGACCAATAGGTTAGAGGGAACCCTCGTCGTTCTTTTTCCGCGTTGGTTAGGTTCCGGTTCGCGTCGCCCGGCCCGGTTGGGCCTTCGCGGGTCGGGGCGCGACAATAAATCTGGTGCAATCTCTCTAACTCTCATCTCATATCCCTTGTTTAAATGTTTATTATCTGCTCTTATCTTTAGCAAGCATATGGTTGTAGACACCAATTTTGACTAAGGTCAAATTTTGAAGTATTCACAAAATTGCCTCTACTCGTCTTAGACACTCCTCAAAGACATATCACCAAGCATACAAACCCGAATGCTCATAGAGCACACATACACTGCTCTATATGCGATTCTCCATGGTTTTGATGGTATCCTACACAAATCGGGGGAACAAAGGGTGTTTTGGTAATTTTACCCGCCCAAGAGTATTTTAGGAATTCAGGGCAAATTACATTCATGGACTCTCTAAAATATCCTATCATAACCCTATATAGCTTTTACGGAATCCTACAAAAGCTAAGTAGACTCGGGGGCATTTTGGTAATTTTGCCCACCATGGGTATTTTGGGAATTTTGACTAAAATACGTGTTCAGGATTCCTACAATATCTAAGAAATATCCCCGTATGGTTTTTATAACATCTTATACAAACCGAAAGCATAAAAGGCATTTCGGTAAGTTTTACCTTCTAGGGGTATTTTGGTCATTCTAGCCAAATATAGGCTTGACCCAACTACAACATTCCAAACTAGTTCATGATGGTTTTGAAGGCATCCTATACAAACCAAAACATGAAAAATGGTATTTTGATCATTTAGCCCCCCGGGGGTATTTTGGTCATTTACTCTAAAATGCATATTTTCCACGTACACATGACAAATATGTCATCCGCCCTATAAAGTATCATCTACTTTGTGGGTATTATTGTCCAAAACATATGAGGACTCTACGCCAACTAAAGTGCCAAAAGGGTATTTTGGTAATTTTACCCTCAAATCAGTCTTCTTAAAGCTTTGATGGCATCCTACACAAGCTACGGGGGGCAAGGGTATTTTGGTCATTTTAAACCTCTAGGGGTATAATGGTCCGAAAATATATGTAAAGGCATCTCTACCTGCTTTGGGGGTATTTCGGTCCAAAAAAACATATATGACCGATAAAAAGGGCATTAGGGTAAATTATCTACACTATGTTCATATATTTGAAAATTCAATAAAATATTCAAAATTTGAACAAACATATAAAATTTTAAACTCAAATTCATGATTTGAGTTAGAATTCAAATAGATTTGATTTGCCCAACTCTAAATCTAAACTACCTAAATTCTACCCTCTTAACCACCCAAATCTCAACTCCCCAAACTAAAATTCAAATCTAAAAATCAGCCAATCTAAATAAAAGTGTGCATACCTACGTCCAAGCCTTCCATCAGCATTATAAGATGTGACATGGCATTATATAATTGGAGACTTGAGTAGGGTTTAGCTTAAGGAAGAGTTCCAAGGGAGCAACATAAGGTAGGGTGTAGGTTAACAAAACAATGCCGAGGGGGCAACATCCATACATTCCAACAAATTGGATCTCCCCTCAGCCCTCTCCTACGCACACGTGACTCTCTCAGCCGAGAGATGCTTCTCAAGCCAATAGCATTTCCGGTTTCATTGGGGTTTAGCTTAGGATAGGAATTCCATGGGAACAACATAAAGCTCCTCAACAAATTCAATCCCTTCTTGGCCGTGAGATGCATGCATGCACATCTCAGCCGTGAGATGCTTCTCACGCAACAACCTTTCAAAATTCGGAAATCCCACCTAAACCTCTCCTGACACCTATAAATAGAGGGGGAGGGGGAGGGGGAGGGGGTGAAGGCAATGAAAAAAGAGGCATTTGAGAGCAAAGTCACACTCTGAAAGAGAGGAGGCTGAGCTCTGAAAATCTAAAATTTGTTCTTTGCGTTCCTCGTGTTTTTGAAAGTTCTTCAAGAGATAGCACAACCCACGTGGATTTCAATCCACCCGTTGGGAGTGGCTATTGATTCTTGAAGTTCTTCAAGAAATAACGAGACCCGAGTGGATCCAGATCCACTCGCGGAAGTTGGCTATTGATTCTTGAAGTTTCTTCAACTCTGGAGATCCTTCACCAACTTTTGGAGATCTTGAAGTAGCTCCTTCATCAACTCCCAAGGGTCCGACACCAAGTCCTCCAGCAGCTCCTGAAGGATCCACAGCAAGCCCACCACCAACTCCTAGAGCAAGTCCTTCATCAAATCGACAAGGTCCTACAACAAATTCTTCAGCTCTTGGGGTTCTCCCAACCGAGCCTCTATCAATTTTGAAGACCTGCAGCAACTCCCAGGAGATTAAGAAGGAAGACCAAGGTAGATCAACACCAACAACAAGGGTGAGGGTTGGAGGCTTCGCCTCCACCCAATACCCCTTCTACTTCTTCCTTTCTCTCTTTTTAGATGATGTAATAGGATTTTAAGTCTCGGATCCTTAATCAGGGGTCTTCCCTACGGGGATGTAAATGATGGGTTGCTAGTCTCATCATGAGTATGCATGTCCAAAGAGAAAGAGATATGCAGCTTGTGATGATACAGGGAACTCAGGAGTGTTGTTCTCACAATCTCCCCACCACATGTAAATTGACTTTTGATCACAATAAAATGGGCAAACATCTCACCCCGAGATAGCGATTTTATTGTCGAACAATGGTTTATTTAGACTCCTCCTATTTTGATTTCCTTGATTGATTTCAACGTATAAAGCCTAAGATAAACCCCCCCTCTTAGAGCTTCAACCTCTCTAGGAGGAGATGATGATAAGACTACCGCACTGATTACTGGCTCATCTTCGCGGGAAGGAGAAGCCACTTCTTGTGCTGTTTGAGGTGATGAAGGAGCGACACGTATAGTAGGGGATTTATGAGGAGTTGAAAGAGTGGCTGCATGACGGTCAGCCAAAGAGATTGTCATAGCACCCCTTGGGGGGAGAGTGTGCTCGGGGAACACACCCAGTCCTTGTTGAGAGGAAGAAGGAACATCCTTCGTGTCAACCCCCGATGTTGCCGCCTCAATCTTCCTCCGCTTGGGGGATTTCGGCTTCGAAGGACCTAAATCGAGAGTAGATGATTAATCCTCAAGGAATACAAGTGTGAAAAAGGGGTATGAGTGGATGTGAGAACTACCTCTATATCTTCTTTTCTATAGAGGGGAGTATCTCAAGTTTCTTCTTCTTCTATGACTGAAGTACCACCTTCTTCGAGGGTCTTTTTCTTCGCAGGCTTGGGCATGGTGAAAGAAAATTTTCCTCTAAGATCATTCGGATCTTCGCCAAAAATGGTGTTGCACTTTTCCCCATAATGCTTGAGGAAGAGAGAATGGACTGTGATCGCTGAACTAAAAGGTATCATACTGAATCACTCCAGTAAGACGCCAGCGCGAACATTAACGTGAACGAAGTTAACAGAGATCCTGATGATATAGCGATCCTACGAAAAATGGTTTAAACTGAAGGAGAGGGATAGGCCATGCTTGGACTATTCCAAACTGACGGGAAGCAAAATAAGGAGAGTAGAGTTCCACACCACATTTATTACCGGGATTGAGATATGGGAACTCATAGTTAAGGTCACGACCAACTAGAAAATGGCCCCACAATGACTTCAAATCTTTACCCCATATTTTCTCTCGATCAGAGAAATCAAGAAAATGTTTTAGAAAGATAGGGGCAAGATTCTTATTAAAAGGAATGAAATTTTCCTACTCATATAAACAGTGAATGTAGTCAAAAGAATCCTCGAAGGAGGACTCTTTTGGACATGCCAAATGATAAAAATGGCCCAAAGAAAAGGCAAAAATGCTAATGGAAGAGAAAGAGTAAAAGAAAGGGAAGTACGCACGAATCCATAATTGCACGATCCACATGGGACCGCAACCCATAAATCCCTGCAACGAATAGCCTGTGATAAGATATTTAATCGCGTCATGGAGACCGCGATAGATGGAAGCAAGAATAAACTGGGGCCAAGCCATTCGCCGCCCACGAACTATCTCAGCGGCGAGATCAATATAGCGACGAAGGGGTTTTTGAGAAGAAACACACTAGACGAATTTACAAAGCTAGTAATAGATAAAGGCAACATGTTCGTCGAAAGAAATAGTGCCTTGTTTCTTATGGGTGGCCAAAAGGTGACTATAATGACGGCAATCGTCGTCCTTAAAGGAGTCCATTAAGGAATCTCACCTTGGCATAGCACCGTAAATGGTCTCTTCGAAAGGAGATAGACCAGTCACAAAAGCAAGATCCATCAAAGTGATGGTCATACTTCCGATTGAAAAAACAAAAATATTGTAATCGAAAGACCAAAAAGAAAGGACGGTGAAAAAGGCAGAAGAGTCAATAATGGAACATTTAACGCTGAGGTCAAGAAAATGAAGAAGACCAAGATTAGTAAGAGTGGTCTTCAAAGAGGAGTCCATCACTCGTTCATGCCACTCATCAAAATCATTATCGTGAAGTGGTTATGAACGGATAGGACGTGGAATAGTCATACACCCTAGGCGAAGGGGGTGTGTAAATGGCAAAGGCTGCAGGAAGGGGTAAGAACTTACTTGCTTATGCTTCTCAATGATGGCATTTGTTGTTGCATAAGGACCAAGGATAGAGGAGGTTTTGGTAGTAGTAAGGCACTTGGCTCTAACATCTGCTGATGTAAGGAGATCCTCCCAAAGCGCGAAAGCTTCCCTTGCTGCCTCCGAAGCATCGCGAGAACCTTTTTTGATTGGAAGATGGCCTGGAAACTTTAGAAGCCATTGCTATAAGCCAGATAGAAAAACAAAGGAAGAGAGAAAGTAGATGGAATATGAAGACTAGCGGCGCTAAAATAAAAGGGGACAAGCTAAGGGGAAAAGTAACCCTTAGGGTTTTATGAAGACATTTAAAGGAGAGAGTTGACACGGGGATCAATACCTAATGATGTCTTTAAGTATGGTAAATCACTATAAATGGTTGTCATTGGCCGTGGAAACATTAGTGGGCCTGTTAATGGTTCGATTATCCTGCCACATCTGTCGCCATTACTGATCCATGATCCACTCGATCTTTGATATGACATAAAAATGCTAAGTGAGCAGATGACGTCAGACAAAAGGGTAGTGATGATGATGGCAAAAAGGCCAGGTAGCATCACAAAGTACAAAGGTGATTAAACAAGTCACATTATAAATTCCATGTTCGTTGATAATTATGCGAAAGACTCTATGCGCGAATGACTCCATGCAATTTCCTCGAAAATAGATGATTTCAAGAAACTCGTATGTGGGGGGGGGGGGGGGGGGGGATGTACACCACCAGAAAATGGTGTTTCTTTCGTATACATATTCTTTCGTATACACATAAATCGCAGGCATCAGTACGGTCTATCACGTGAAAGTAAATATTGACGAAAGCGTTGCGACGAAAAGAGAAGCCCAACATCACCAGTGAAAAAGAATGACACTTGATATAATTGTCTAGCAGTTCAACTGCCAGGCACGATGGAGATTAGCAATTCAACTACAAAACACGATGGAGAAACTGCTGCTAAACGATGACGAACTGCCAAGGGATAGTATAAAAGCCCAGAAGATACAACAAGGAAGCTCTCTCGCAAATTCAAGAAACCAGAGCAAGACTCTTATCAGTAGGCATAGCCACTATTGTAATCTAGGTTTAGGATTAGGTCTTTCACAGGTCCGACCTACAACCCTCTTTCGCAGGTCTGACCTACAACCCTGTATCACAGGTCTTTCACAAGTCCGACCTATAACCCTGTAACTTGCGAGTAAGTGATTTCATCGAAACTGTCATCGGTGCCGCCTTATCAATCAATAAATTATCTTTTCAACGGAACCTTTTTTCGGTGCCATCAGAGCAAATCATTGCCTCTGTTTTATTAACTCATTTTCGCCTCATGTTTTTTGCATCCTTAGCACTTTCGCTCGTTTTCGAGGAGGTTGGAGAGTGCACGTCCCTGATCCTCACGAATCTTTCTGTTCACCGAAAACCAACAAATTTCGCATGCGAAGACATGTAAAAAGAAAGAAAGAAAGAAAGAAAATGCAATGATCTACACTGTCAGATCTTCATGTGACGGTTGAGATTGGCTGCCCTGGAATTGATCATCGAACCTTTTACAGTTATCTAATTTTTAGAAATTGTTCAGTTTTGAATGAAAGGATTTAAACTTGTCCCTCGTTCCCAGTGATCTAAAGAATGTGAAAGAGGTTTGATTTCTATCCATGAATTGAAAATTCTCCATCGTTAGATGTAAGAGCTTTGTGTTACATTTGGATCATCTGATGTAACCCCTCGTATATGGTTATAATCACTTGTATACTTTAATATATTAAAAAGGGTTAATAACATTTTACTCCCTTCTAGTTTGGAAACATATCAATTTGCCCCCTATATTTTAAAACGTGACAAAACGCACCCTTAATTTATGAATATGGTCAATTTGGACCCATCTCCGTTAGCCAGGCTGACGATAAACCTACTGAATAGGTCTATTTGACCAGTTTCACCACTGATGATGCGGCCGGCGGCGGAGAAAGGCTCGTCCTTTGATCCTGCAGGCTTTTATCTCCAGGTTGGGTTTTGAGGGTAGGGAGGTGTAGGAACATGGTGAGGCTGGCGGCATAAGTGGGTGAGAAGAAGTATGACGGGATGCCAAGAGGTGGGAGAGGACGTGGGTGTTGTAGAGCTGGAGCAATTCGAATATGACGATGAGAGGGTGGGGATGGCGTTTGGGGGGTTAAGAGAGAGGAGGTTGACAGTGGAAGAGTATGGAGGGGTTGGTGGCGGAGACACGGGTGACGAGGGAGTCGATTGGGAAGGTTGAGGGGACGACAAGGATGGTGGTGGAGAAGCCAGCGTGGAGAAAGCGGTTGGCCAGTGCCACCATGGGCACTAGACTGACATCACCATCCGGCACGCCCCCGTTCACAAGTACTAGTGCATCTCCGCCCCTTCGCCGTTCCGACCTCCCGAGGTCCCCCTTCATCACTGACGATCTCCCCCGACGCCAGTGACCTCCATCAGAGCTCGACCATCGTCGAGACCCTCCGCCTCCTTCGAATCCCACACTCCGCTACCCCATCTTCCCCTGCGGCACTCCCTCTCCTCTCCGACGACACCATGACCCTTCCCAATGCCGCCCGACGATCTCTCCATCACCGCCAACCCCGACTGCGTGCTCCGCCGCCCGAGCTCCCTCCACTTCCCCCGGATCCAGCCACACCACGGAGGTTGGCATGGTGAACAGGAGGAGGAGCTGATGTCATCTTTGTTGGAGATGGGCAAAACTAGTCAACGTGAGCTTTGCCGTCAGCCTGGCAAACGGAGTTAGTCGGATGGGTCCAAATTGACCACATTGATAAATTAAGGGTGTGTTTTGTCACGTTTTAAAATATATGGGGCAAATTGAAATATTTCCAAACTAGAAGGGGGTAAAATGTTATTAACCTTATTGAAAAAAACTAGTGGGCCCCCTGTTAGGGGTGGCAATTCGGGTTCACGGGTCGGGTCAAGCACCGATATCTCGATCCAAAGGCCAAACCCGAACCCAACCCGCTTAATAAACGGGTCCGGTTTATCAACCCGAACTCGACCCATTTATAATTGGGTCAACCCGACCCGACCCATTTAACCCATTTATTAAACGGGTTGGGTCGGGTCGGGTCGATCCGTTTAACAACAATCAAGCACCAAATTATCAACTAATTAATAAAATTAGTAAATAATAAAATTACAACTTGTTTCAATTACATCCAAACCATCCAACCTAAATAATAAACTTACAACTTGTTTTAATTAAACTCAAACCCGTTTATTCGGGTCGGGTTCGCGGGTCATGACCCGAATTGCCACCCCTACCTCCTGTACTATCTGATATGATTATAACTAAGTTTTCTCTCTCCCCACTAACTCCCCCACCCCTCTCTCTACCGTTAGATTAAACTCCCCCACCCCTCTCTTCACCGTTAGATTACCCACGTCATAACATAAAGTGATAACCTCAGCCCTCTGATAGAATGCACCGTGCTTCATATTAGAAAATATTCAAAATTGTATTAAAAAAACATACTCATATCCAGTCAACATTATAAAAGACACCGGAGAGAGAATAAACATATATATATATATATATATATATGATTATCCGATCCAAGATATAAGAATGGAGAACCGTAAAAGGTGGACATGAGTAACTTTTAAAAGGTGGACAAACTATTATTTCACCAATTATGCTGATTAAGATATGACATTATGATAGGTTTCGTATCTTCTGTCCCACCACTCGCTAATCACTATAATGCTTTAGCTCTTGCATTAGATTTAGGGGTGCGTTTGGTTGGGATAAATCAGGGCGCGTGATGCACCCTTCATGGTGATCCTGTGCTTGGTTCACTATGCATTAACTAATGCATGCATCGTGCGATGCATTTTTGAGGCAAATCGTGCATCGTTTGAAATGTCCAAAATGCAATGCACCCATCTATTGTGCATCTCCTATACATCCCGTGAATATATTAAAATATATTCATTAAAATCATGTGAACATTAAAATTATGTGAACATTATTTTAATCTCAATAAAGTAACTATATTATGACACATATATATTCAATAAATTTATATGAACATTAATATATATGTGTGTAACTTTATCGCGTCATTATGTGAGTGTGTGTGTATGTGTGTAACTTTATTGCGTCATTATGTGAACATTAAAAGTATGCGAATATATATATATATATATATATATATATATATATATATATATATATATATATATATGGGGCCGGTTCCACGTACACAAAACCTAACACAAACTTTGACACTAGATCTCAGCCCTTGAAATCAAGGGCTGAGATTAAAACACAATACCATCTCCTCTCTCATCTTCTACTTAAGTTATAGGGTTAACGGGTCGAACCCACTTAGGATCCGAAACCCAAGTTTAAACCCCAAGAATTTATCAAAGTATATATTCAAATCTGGACGGCTGGAATCCAGCCATATCCAGATCTGAACGGCTTAGATCCTTTAATTGAATTGGAAAGGGGCTGGAGGAGGGGAAGCAGATCGAAGGGTTGAGACTTGCCGGACTTGGATTGGTGGCAAGAGAGGGTTGCCGGAGATAGAGACCCACAAATGAGGAGTCACCTGGGAAAAAGGACTTGATCCACCGGACTGGGTCGTTCGTTGCGGCGTGGTAGATGGTGGAATCGAGGAGGTCGACGTCGGAGGTGCTTGGGGAAGGAGGTTGAGGTGCTTGGTGGAGTGAACAGCAATCTAGGCTCGGAGTTGAGGCGATTGTCTAAGGCGGCGATGTACGGAGTGAACGGCGAAGAGGTGGTGGTGAGC
The DNA here is from genome assembly GCA_963920575.1 of Narthecium ossifragum. Lineage (NCBI taxonomy): Eukaryota > Viridiplantae > Streptophyta > Magnoliopsida > Dioscoreales > Nartheciaceae > Narthecium > Narthecium ossifragum. The sequence goes on along the minus strand of OY986964.1, from coordinate 12,260,026 downwards.
TCGACGACAACGATGGCTTGGTCCAGTGGAACAGCGACCGGGGTTCGCAGTCATGGCGATGGGCGGCGTGAACAGCGAAGAGGTGGTGGTGGGCTTGATGGCGAACGAGGGTTTGGTGGAGTGGAACGGCGATCGGGACTCGAAGTCGTGGCGATCGTCTAAGGCGGCCATGTGCGGCGTGAACGGTGAAGTGGTGGTGGTGAGCTCCACGACGACGAGGGCTTGGTGGAGTGGAACGGCGACCGTGGCTCGCAGTCGTGGCGATGGGCGGCGTGAACGGCGAAGAGGTGGTGGTGGGCTTGATGGCGAACGAGGGCATGGTGGAGTGGAACGGCGATCGGGACTCGGAGTCGTGGCGATGTGCGGTGTGAACGATGAAGAGGTGGTTGTGAGCTCCATAGCGACGAGGGCTTGGTGGAGTGGAACGGTGACCGGGGCTAGAGGTCGTGGCAATGGGCGGCGTGAACGGCGAAGAGGTGGTGGTAGGCTTGACGGCGACGGGGGCTTGGTGGAGTGGAACGATGATCGGGGCTCGAAGTCGTGGTGATCGGCTAAGGCGGCTGTGTGCGGAGGCCGCAGGAGGCCAGAGCGTGGAGTCCATAGGAGGGTGGGTCGGGGATGGAGGGCGGAGGAGGGCGGTGGTGGAGGCCAGGGTGTGGAGGCGGGAGGAGAGCTGGGCGGGAATGGAATCCGTAGGAGGCGGTGGCGGAGGCCAGAGGAGGCGGGGATGGAGAGCGGAGGAGGCCGGGGCGAGGCCGGAGGAGGCCGGGGCCAGGGCAGAGGAGGGCGGTGGTGGAGGCGGGACCGCCGGAGGAGTAGATCGTGATGGGGGTGAGAGAGTGGGGGAAGGGGATTTAAACGGGTTTTGGATCCCAAGTAGGTTCGACCCGTTAACCCTATAAATTAAGTAGAAAATGAGAGAGGAGATGATATTGTGTTTTAATCTCAGCCCTTGATTTCAAGGGCTGCGATCTAGTGTCAAAGTTTGTGTTAGGTTTTGTGTACGTGGAACCGGCCCCTATATATACATATACACAGAAACATATAAAGGATCAGGGTGCATCTGCTGATCCAAAAAACAAACCAAACAAATGCATCTACTGCTCGATGTATGTACCACATGATGCATGCATCTCAAGAACTTTTTGCAACAACGGCTCTTGCAACCAAACGAACCCTAAGTAGAACGACTCCAACCATTCCTTCCTTGTTTAGTTTGGGGTTAAGGTGAGGATAACCCACCTTATCCCCCACTTTATTCCCAAACAGAATGGGGTTAGTAAAATAAGGATAATATGGGTTAAGGTGGGCCATTCCAAACCATGGGATATCACTTATCCTATCCCCATTTAACTACATCCGGATTGTATCCCATTTTAATTTTTTTATTAAAAGAATATTTTGGTCTAACCCCATTCATTATTCCAACTTTTCTAACCACAAAATCCGTTAACCCACCATAATGATGGTCTTCTCTTCTACATTATTATATACGGGGAGGTCTTCTCTTGTAGCCTGGTAGGTGTGGAACGGCAAGTCTATGAAAAGAATGATAAAATATATTATATATAGATAATAGATTCATGTGCATATCGAATGGTTATCATATGCACAATGAATTCAATATTACTTGTCGTTTTTCCCATTTTTGTGACATCATTGTCTTTGTCACTGATTTGATTAACATTGGGGCTTCTAGCAAATTAGTCGATCAAATTTTACTTAAATACCCATAAGTCCCTCCCAAAAATCATGCAAAGTTACAAAAATAGGGTTTTGGTTAAATTATAGATAATATTCTGGGGATACCAAAACGGGTTAGATGAAATTACTTATTTATTTTCATTAAAATCAAAGTCTTTATTTGTTATCTTGTGCAAGGCATGTTTGATATTTTCACGTCACGCTTTCTCACCCAAGTTTTTTTTTTTTGAAGAGATGAGCCCGAGGGCTAAGAAATTTTATTTATAGCACCCGGGCAAGGGCATGTAGCCCATCCTCGAGCCGCGCAGTCAAAACCGGTGCTTTCAATTCAATGCCACTTTGCAACCTTGTCCGTCCTAACATTGGAGGACCTCGGTATATACAGGACTAATATCGACTCAAAGGAATTCATAAGTCGCCAAATCGACCTAACAATTTCTTGCAACCCTTCGGGCCAAACTCTATGACCATTTACAATGTCGACAACATCCTTCGCATCAGACTCGATGACAATCTTGGCTCTTTGCTGCGCCTTTGACCACTCCATTCCTTTAAGGATCACTACCAGCTCAGCTTCAACCACAGTCTCGTCAGCAAGCACTCCCCGTGAACCCATTCGCAGCCTCCCAGGCTGTTACAGCCAATTACTCCAATAGCAGAGTAAACACTTTAGCAGTCCTAAGATGCATCAACCTGGCAGACTTGGTATCCCTCATTGTTCTGTGGTTGGGTGTCACGCCCCGACCCAGAAAACCCATCCAGATCGAGGCGTGAACCACCTAAACCTGTTTACATCATCAATTGGCGCGCAAATGTATAACTGCTATGAATTTAAACAATTTAATCCTTAAGTTTAGTAAAATTTTTGACAGAATCCCCTTTATAATTACAGCACAAGAAACCTGTACATTTTACAATTTGACAATTTCAACATCCTCACGTTCCTCAACATTTATATCAAAGAATATTACAATATTTATCAGATACAACTGAATTAATAATCATACAATTTTGTTCTTCAATACATCAATTTGTACATCATTGATTAAAACTATAAATTATCTGTAGAAGAACTCCTCGACACTCCAAGTCCTCGATCACCTCGAAATACCGCACCATTTTCTAAAGGAACACCTGAAAGAAGTAACTGCATCGACCTGCATCGCCGATGCAGCCCAGGTAGGGTGAGCAACAATGCCCAGTAGGGTTCTACTCTACGTCGCACAGAAAGGAAGGGAAACTGCAACTGTGTCGTTCTCCGCCTAAGTCTAAGGTATGCCAAGGAGCCCCATAACTCCGTCGATTCCCGAGGGCTCATGTCCAGGTCCCACCCTCACCCAAGAACAAATGAGAGGAAACAAAGACTGCGGGCTCCTGTCCAGGTACCACCCTGCCCAGCCATACCATCTCTCGCGGGGACACACATGTCAGGGACATCGACAACCATCATTAGCTCTTGGCCTTGGAGACCCGACCCGACCTCTACACCTTAAATACAATAATATCAACATGGTCAACTATATCAATAACCTCAAATGATATCAATTATGATCATTCGATGGCAATCACGTTCTAATCCTCAACTACCCCAAACCCCAGTCCTAGGGCTAGATTCGGGCTACCCGAGAACCCCGGATCGGCGATCGAATTCATTGCCTACCGCCTAACCTTAATGCTTCTAATGCATACAACATGCATGAGCCTATTCAAGCAACTAGGCCTAGGTGTCTCTAGATGCCAAACCACCAATCAATTGTCCATTAAGGTGAGATAGCAAGCTAACAAGATGAGGAAGAAGCATATAAGCATAAGCTAGGAACGAGGGAGCAATTAGAGGAGGGTTTTGCAACTAACTAATTTGGCCGAAATTGAGGTGATTAAGTATACAAAGATCCTCACTTTGAACATGTTAATCCTAGAGATCATTAGGAGCATTAACTTCATCATTTCTGAAAAATTAAACACAAGGAAAACATCGAAATCCACCAATTCCACATTTTCGGATTGCTACAATAATCCTAAATTCTAATCCGTGAAATCTTGCCAAATCGACATCCAGACGACGTCAAATCTTAAATTAAACTTGCGCAGATATTGATTACCATGTGAGTAACATTTCCTCGAAGAATTAAACCTAATTGATGTCTAATTTCTCCTTAATTATCTTACTAATTTCACAAATCCAGTTTCTCAGCAGTTCCGTAGAAAAATCATCAAAATTCATATGTAAATCTGAAAATTATCAATCCAGCAGCAGTTGAAAGAAGATCTGGAGATCTACAACCTTCACAATGAAGGTTTCGTGAGATTACTCACGGATTAGCACCAGAACTGAATGGAACTCAGCTGGACAGAGAGAAAACTGGGCTGAAAAAAAATCCCGGATCAAAGCTTGATTAGCCTCAATCAAAACCCATTCAATAATCGATTAAACCTAGGTCAGGTAGGATCTAAGCATAGGGAAGCAAGTTAGAAGAGGAATCACCAAAATTTTATCCGATTAAAACCTTCACAATCAAACCCAAAGCAAGGAACATAATCAATTCACAAACAGGCATGAATAACATGAATAAGAAGAAGGAAACAATCCACAATCACAAGCAAATCCTAACCTAAGACTGAATCAAAGATTCAAGTAGGAAAACCCTACCTGAAAACGCAATCCAACTTAATCCGGCTGAAGATTCAATCAAAATTTCATTGGGTGACGGTTGCTCCCTGCCTCAGCGCTTCATCAGCAAGACGGGCTGCTCTCCATGCTAAGAACTCTGTCAGAATGCTTTTTCACCCAAGTTGAGCCCACTTAACTTGACAGAATTGGACAGTACCTCACTTTTGTAATCCCTTGCGTGATTTGAGTGACCTATATGGTATTTTCACGATTTGAGTTATTTATATATAATTAAATAAGATTTAAAGGACTAATATGTTAAAATCTTAATTTTAGTCATCGTGTATAGCACCTTAATTTAATTTTTTAATCCTATTCATGGCTGACCTTAATTTGTAAAAATTAGCTAATCTGTGTCGCAATTACGTTGTATGTCGTGTTCGGACTTCCATTGGATGGTAAATGATACGCAATTGAACAGCTAGTGATATGCTAATGAACAAACTTAAATAGAAATTGTGGGCTTATTTAATAAACGAGCCAACATTAAATAAACACAAGTTGGGCACGTTGAGCTTCACTAACAGATTTCTTAGGGTTGACGAACAAGGGTTGACGAACAAGCTCGATTATCCTCATAACACTCAACACGCACAACCATTAAGTACCCAAAGGAAAAGACTGGCCGAGGATAGGATTGAAGAGGGTAAAATATCAAAGATTCTTACAAGTTGACCCGGGACTTCATTAATGAGACAATGTTTGTGACCACAAGGGCAATTTGGTAAATTACGTCTTGTCGGTTTGTTTCACACTCGTGTTTGCACATACTGACCTTGATTGTGTATGTGTTTGATTAGAAAGGTTAGGTGGACCCAGGATCGAAAGATCCAAAATTGGGCTTGAGTTTGACCCAATTCTGATTCCCTGTGCAGGTTGGATCGATCCAAACTCCACTTTGGATCGATCCAGGATGCACTAGGGAGTGTTGGCCGCTAGTAGAGTTCGGATCGATCCAAGGTGGAGTTTGGATCGATCCCACTCGAACTGGGGCGTCCGTATAAGAGCGAACGTGATGCTTCCTTTCTCTTTTCTTTTCCGATTCCCTGCGATTGGGCTCAGATCCGGCGAAATCTTGAGAGGATTTAGGAAGATCCAAGGCTTGGCTTCGTGGATTAAAGTAGCTCTTGTCGAGGTAGGGTTCTACCTACGGATTTGGTTGGGTTTTCTCGTGTTCTTCGTCGTTTTCGCCAAATTCGGGTTTGTTTTGAGTAGATCTCCATGTATAAGTGATGGTTTTCGGTTTTGAAACCATGAGTAGCTTCGTGAGCATCAGATCTACCAACCCACCAAGTTTGGTGAAGTTTGGTTTGGTTTTCCGGCCGTGATCGTCGTCGAAAGTTGGCGGGAGGGCCGGTTGGGATCGATCCAAGTGGATATTGGATCGATCCAAGTTGCACTCATGATGGTCTATTCACTGGTGAAAGTTGGATCGATCCATGGGTAGGTTGGGATTGATCCAGTGTTTCCCAGGAACAGTGTCTGAGGGTAACAGAGAATGGTTTTCTTGGTTTTTCCGGGTTGGATCGATCCGTGGGCAAGTCGGATCGATCCAAGAGAAAGTCGGATCGATCCAAGGACAAGTTGGATCGATCCGAGGGCAAGTCGGATCGATCCGAGGGCAAGTGGGATCGATCAGAGGGCAAGTTGGATCGATCCGAGGGCAAGTGGGATCGATCCGAGGGCAAGTGGGATCGATCCGAGGGCAAGTCGGATCGATCCGAGGGCATGTCGGATCGATCCGAGGGCATGTCGGATCGATCCGAGGGCATGTCGGATCGATCCGAGGGCATGTCGGATCGATCCGAGGGCATGTCGGATCGATCCAAGGGCAAGTCGGATTGATCCAAGGACAAGTGGGATGGATCTGAGGGCAAGTTGGATCAATCCGAGGGCAAGTTTGATCGATCCCACGTGCACTAGAATGCGTTTTTGAGGCTGTTTTGCCCGCGGGGCTTCGTATGTATGCGGTTTTGATGGTTTTGCCCGCGGGGCTTGCCATGATAGTTTGTTTATCGCTTTAATGGCGTGTTTAGTGATATTGCTATAAACTCCTATTTGTTACCGCTTTGTGGTTGAACCGGGAGTGTGATGACTCCCGGGATTGTGTAGAATAAATGGGCTGACTGTATACCCTTTATCGCTTTGTGGTTAACCGATGGAGTCATGACCCTCGGGAATGTTTAGTATAAATGGGCCGAAGGTGTGCCCTTGATTGTTGCCTGTTTATACCGTTGTATTGCCTAGCTTTCTTGTGCTTTAGTTGCATTGGTTAGGGTGTGGGTGACTCCTGTATCAATTGCTAAGAGGTGGATGTCGTTACCCCGACATGTGTCGTCATTCTTGGTATCCAGCATGGGTAAGGGTGTTCTACATGTGCTGAGGTTCTCCTTGTTGTGGCGGGAGAGGGTTACATGGATAGGATCCCTGGGGGTATCGATGGGATTTATGGGCTCCCTAGCAAGCCTTAGCTTTTGATTTTGAGTCTAGAGGTCGTGTTGGCTCTGTTGCTTTGAGTGCTGAGAGTTTGTTGTCATAACCACGGTTGTTCCGCCAAGTGTGGAGATCCCGCTTGGAGAGGGGTGTCCTACTGGTATCGTCATGTCCACCCTGTGTCAGGGATTGTCGGAGGTGGTCTGCCCTTGCACAGTGGCTGTCGGAGGGACATACTTTGGACAGGTACCCTTCGGGTTATTGACGGGATTTATGGGGTCCTTGGCTGGCCTCAGTACTTGGCATAGAGTTAGTTCAGTTGCAGTTTCCCCTTCCTTGTGTGTGTGTCGTAGAGTAGAACCCTGCTGAGCTAGTTCTCACTCTTACCTGGGTTGCGTTTGCAGGTGCAGGTACCAGCTCTCCTTCAGTGGTCCCCAGTTGCTTGTCATGCGGTGGCGCGTCGACGTCAGGACATGCTTGAGGGTCAGGATGACTTATGTTGTGCCCTTCGAGAGTCTGCTGATTATGTAACTTTTTGAGGTTTTTAATATCTTTTGTACATGAGGACTGGTTTATGTAAATCTTGATGTAACTCTGTTGTATGTACAGTTTTTGTAATAATAGTAGTTGTTAGAATTACTTCTGCTCTCTGTTTTGTTTGCAACTGTTTCCGTCAGTTGATGTTTGTAGATGTAGGAACCCCCCCCCCCCTCCCCCCCGTGTCCCGGTCCGGATGGGTTTTCTGGGCTGGGGCGCGACAATGTTCACCGTCTAATGGCCAAAACATTGACTTGGGCATCTTGTTTGTGGTCTGCTCAATATTAGGGAAATTTAATGGAACGGCATTTATCCACGCAACTACAGAGGTTAACATCAATGAAAATAATGGATTGGTAGGCCTATCAGCTGACATGGATGGAGCGGAGATTCCCCTCCATATGTTTTGGGATTTTTTGTCAAAATGGACCTCTAATATTCACTTTTGGCACTTTAAGACCCAATACCCTATTTTTTTGCATAATAGGACCCCTAACAAAAAATACATGTAACGAACACGCGTATAAATGAAGACGCGTATAACCAATAATGATATATGTACCCATGATACGTTTATAACCAATAGTTATACGCGTGTTCCTGATGTGCTATCGCAAGCAACCAAAAATAAAACAAATACTCGTTAAAATAAATGCAGTAGTGCGAGTATGAGTCGATCCCACGAAAAGTGTTTAATCTAAGTTTTGTGCTATGTGAACAAAGATGGGGGGTTTTGAGTAAAACGAAAACAATAAAGAAACAATCTAAAATGAAAAATCGGATTGAATCAAGAGAACAAATCTTGGTCTAAGTCAACATACACCATCGGAATCCAACAACTGATCATTGATGCAAGTATATATCAATTCATACCATGAATATTCACCGTTCGAATTAAATTTGAATCTCTCCTCGATCATAGTTAATTAGAAACTAGCGATCTAATCAACCCTAACTACTAAACAACCTAAGACAAGCGTTGTACATTTAATCTAGTAGCAGCCTTAAGAATAGGGAGATCGATGAAGCTAAACAACAAAAGCACACGCGGTTGCATTTAATTTAGTCGAATGTTCTTCCTAAGATCTACCAATCTCCAAAACGCAGTAAATCAATAGATCTCAGTTGCTTCGCAGATTAGAGGGATCAAACAATTACGGAATTGATATCCAACCTACCAGTAGATCGCAATGAATAATAAACTAGTAGGTCTTCTAGCAATTAAACAAGACAATCATGAACATCCAATCACAGAAGAACATTCAATACTCAAGTATAAACTGAACAATAAAAATAGATTAGATATCACATTTTCATTGATTCTGAGGTTTCAGTTTCCTTGACCAAGAATCAAGATTTAGCCACGCAAGGCCATCAAGAACAATCCTCAAAGGATTCCAATAAACTAGAGAAAACCTAGGAAAAATATAAAAGAGTCGAAAGTAGCATCCAAAAGTATTTAGGAATCCCCCCCTCAAACCCTAGAAAGAGTTCTATTTATAGCCTTAAGTGTCTCTATCCTCGAATTAGATCTAAGCCGTTAATTTTCTTCACTGGCGAAGGTAAGATCGATCCTTCCATAGGTGTAAGATCGATCCTTTGATATCAACATCTTCAATTTCTAGCTATGCCCGAGGAAGATCGATCCTTTGATAGAAGCATGATCGATCCTTCTCAGTAGGATGGATAGTAGGATGAATCCTTCTCAGTAGGATGGATCCTTTAATAAAGTAGGATGGATCCTTTGATAGGAGAAAGATTGATCCTTCTCCTCGACGATTTCCTCAATATTCTCGAGTAAAAGGGAGATCGATCCTTCGGTGATCATTTGAAAAGTATGCACTCTGTCAGGTCTGTCTGCATCAAAGGATCGATCCTTGTAGGGAACATGATCAATCCGTCTTTCATGAGTATTTACTGTTTTGCCATTCAGACTGCACCATTGGTACTAAAATTGCTGTAACTTCCTCTAGAAAACTCATAATCACAAACCGTAAAATTATTCAAAACCTAGACTTTAAGAGCTTTCCAACCATATATGGCACATCATCTAGTTCTTCATGAGCAGGTACAATTTAATCTTTAAAGTTGATCTATATACTCTTTTCAGCTTCTTTTCGAACTTAAGGACTTCAATTGCATCTTAAATCAAAATATAAGAATAATGAGGGTATTTAGGTATCAAATAAGCACATGAGACTAAGTATTAAGGGATAAAAAAATAACATTATGTATCATCATCAGTTCCTTACATGTATTTTTTGTTGGGGATCCTATTATGCAAAAAAACAGGGTATAGGGTCTTAAAATACCAAAAGTAAATATTGGGGTTCCTATTTGACAAAAAATCCATATTTTTGCGTGTGGAGAGCTCTTGTTTTGTTAGACTTTGTGAAAACATACATAGAAAATAGAAGAAAAATACGGACAAACATGAATAGTGGAAAAAAATTGCATATTAAATCTAGTTTATCGTATTCTTTGTAATTTAAGATCAATTCATATTTTTATTACAAAACAAACCATATTTATTAGAACATATTTTCATTACAAAACAAGCCATTTTGGTTTGAAATCCTTACTTATAAGTCGACATTTTCAATTTATAGGTAAGCAGTTTATTTTCAAATGACCTATTTTCTTATGAAAAGAGAAAATGGCCTAAGTTATAAGAACAAAAGTACAATGGACTTAATAGATAAATATTTTGTGAATACTAGACAATTTACAATAGTATACAACATGGACTAATAGGAAGAGATCTCTCTACAAGTCTTAGCTTTCAAATGTGTAAACATAATTTTTTTAAGAAAATAAATGTCAAATTACAACTTAGAATGATGCATGCGTCACATTGGCAAACATGTCAAGTTTTTTTTTGTTTTTTTTATTATATTTTTTGCTTAGTAGAGCCATCAACGGTTAATCTTTCTAAAAATTACAAAATAGCGGAGTGCGGAGCCGACAACTCCACATGTCGGAGACCACCAGCCCTTTCCACCTCCCTCAACCCTCTGATCCCCCTAGCCATTCCATCAGCAACAAGATTGGCTTGGCTAGGTACATGCACAAAATTAACAGCCCCCAAAAAAGCCGATAAACTCTAAATATACCTAATCGTAGGCGCCAACTCCGATGGCCAAACGGAACCACCCCTAAGGTAGGAGGTAACACTTCTTGAGTCGGACTCCACCAAAATATTCACTCCACCCATCTTAACCACCTCTTCCAATCCCTTAACAACCCCCTTGAGCTCAGCCATTTCCACACTCATCGCTTCCACCTGATCCGGCACCATCCACCTCACAACATTGTCCTCTGTTAAGCACGCTGCACCAACACCAACCATAACTTCTCCATTAAACCAAGCAGCATCAACTTGAAGCACTGTCCCGAGCCACTTCCGCCTCTCCAAAACAAGGTTCCGCAGCCTCTCAACATCAGTACATCACCATAACTCCTCAGCCATCCTCACTGTCTTCCTCACAAATGCATTTGCTCTTGTGGGAGTACCGCCAAAAACAACCTCATTCCTCTCCTTCCACAATCCCTACAAACCATAACCAATCAAAGTCTTTAGCCATCGTCTTCCTCGGTATGAAGATGTCGCAGCAATAACCTCTAGCAGGGCCTCCAAACTCCAACCACCTTGCGGTCTCAAAGCAGGGGGGGAGCAATCTATCCCATAATCCTGCAGCAAAAACACACTCTCCAAAGATATGTGAGATTGTCTCGACTTGTTCGCAGCCTCTAGCAGTGCCTCCAAACTCTGACTTGCTCGAGTCATATGTAGCGACCGCTGCCATCTCAGAAGACTTCTCACTCCCAACCCACCATGTTCAATTGGTGAACACACCCTTGACCAGGCTACCCACGATAGATTCCCACTTCCACCCCAGAGAAAGATGCGACATATTGCCTCAAAACATCGCAACACCGCAGCCGGCACCACTGTGGCCATCATCAAATTAACTGGGAGAGCTTGCAACACTAATTTAAGAATGACATCTCATCCAGTCTCTGCTAACAATGATGCTTTCCAAGAAGAAACCTGTAAAACAAGCTTATCGATTAGTGCATTAAAATTTGTTGCCCTGACCTCTTTTCGCTAATGGGAACTCCCAAGTAAGTCCACACACGCTGCCCTTCACTCATTCCCAAGATACGAGTAATCACCAATTTAACTTCTGGAGGAGTTGTAGGAGAGAGCATAATGCTACTCTTCAAACAGTTTGTTTCCAACCCACTAAAGACTTTGAAGTGCAGAAGAAGCTGTTTCAGTCGTCGTGCTTCCATAGTCGTTGCTTCCGTATCAAAAAGAAAGTCATTTGCATATAAAAGGTGGGAAGACTTTCTTCCTAAGCGTCTTAGCTGCATACCCATGAGGCCTGCCCCTGGCCTTTTAATGAGTCTGGATAACACCTCCTGAACTAGAAGAAAAAGATAGCGAGAAAGAGGATCCCCTTGACGAATTCCTCGTTGAGGAAACAACTTTCCAAACACCTTCCCATTAGTAATTACTGACATACTTGAAGATGAAACACATGCCATGACTTACTTGATCCATATCAATGGAAACCTCATCCTTTCCATAACTTCTCTCAGAGCAGCCCACCGAATACTATCGTAAGCATATCGTAAATCAAACTTTTATGACCATTGCCGCATGAGTCTTTGGAGCCACTACCATTGAATGCATGAACTCTTGCGCCACTGCCAGATTGTCTTGTAATGATCTCCCCAGAATAAAAGCAAATTGCTCTATTCCAATCAAATCTTCTAAAACCCCCCCGCATCCACTTTGCCAAAATCGATGTGATAAGCTTGTATCCCACATTACATAAACTAATCGGACGAAAATGCTTGACCCGTCTTTGATTAACACACTTTGGAATAAGAGAGATAAATGTATTATTCCAAGGTGGAGGAAGAACCGCTGTCCTTAAGACCCCCACATTACATATCAGCTCCTCACCAACAATCTCCCAATTCTTTATATAGAACTCGACCGGAATTTCGTCGGGCCCGGGACACTTGGAAGCTCCCATCTCACACAAAACCTGCTTAATTTCCTCCTTTGAGACCCCCACAACCAGGGAGTTAATACGTTCTTGATTCAAAGTAGGCAACGGTGGCAGCCCAGCAACACTAAACATCTCTCTATCCTGCCATAATTCCATAAAATGCTCAAGAAACACCCCAACAATATCCTCACACCTGGAGACCACTGATTCATCCCCACAAACAAGTTCTTTCACCCTAGACCTGTGTCCATGTGATGAAACCAACTTATGATATAATGCAGAATTTCTATCTCCAGCCTCAACCCACTCCTTCCGCATATGTTGAGCAACAGCTTTCTCCTGCCTCACAACCACAACAGCATGCTGGTGCTCGATGGCTCTCAGCTCTGCCACCTCCTCCGTCGTGAGTCCTTCATGCTCCTCCTTAAGATATAGTTGATTCGCACAATCATTAAGCCCGACACATTTCCCAAACATGTCACCTTCCTCCCTTCTATTCCACCTCTTTACTACCACCTTAAGACGCTTGATTCTTGTTTACATCCTATATTGAAATGAGACTGTTAACAGTTTCTCCCATAAACGCCTTACCAGTACATGAAAAGATCCTTCCTCCACCCAATGTAGCTACAGTCTAAACATGGAATGCCCTCCCCAATCCTCCTCCACCTCCTTGGCTATAATCAAAAGTGGATAATGATTGGATGCTTGACGGCTAAGATGTCTAACCTCCAAGGACCATAAGAATTCTTTCCCTTTGGCATTGCAAAGAACTCGATCCAGTCGTTCCAATATTCTTCTTCTTCCCGACTGCCCATTACACCACGTGAAGGTGGTACCAGTGAACCCCACATCAAATAGGCAGTTATCAGAAATAAATGCCAAGAATTCCCGAACCGTAGTTGAAAGTACAAATGGCCGCCCACCCATTTTCTCATGAGGAACCAATATGGTGTTAAAGTCGCCTGCAAGAATATGAGGCCAACCTATCTTATTGACATTAGAAAGGATAGGCCATAACTCCCTATGTTTCCTTGCTTGCCTACCACCATAAATTGCTGAGACAACCCACTGCTTCCCATCCATCTGAGTAACCAGGCCATGAAGCGCCTGAACAGAGCCGTGCAAAAAGGATACCAATCCTAACGATCCCCTACAAGCCGCCAAAATTCCCTCTTTCCTCCCCTGTGCAAGAATCAGATAAAGCTCCCATCGCCTTCCTAGACTTCTCCTGATATGAGGAAGCTAAGTCTCCAAGACAAGAGTATCAATGATGAATAACATATATGGCATATACTCTCTAATCAAACCCTCACAATTAGTGATAACCCTCTCCAAACCAACCCCCCTACAATTCCATGAGATGAGCTTCATCGGGAAACAGATTGGGAAGAAGAAACCCCTCCAGCCTCCCTACTCCTTGGTTGCAAACCACCAACTGATGAAAACATTTGAGATCTAACCTGGATAGTGTGACGGAGGATTTCCATGCCCCTTTAATGCAACGTCGAACGTTCCTCAAGAGATATCACCTCCTGCACAGTGGCAGCCTGCATATGAAAAGGAGTTCTCGGCCTGCTCGTGTTTGAGTCATCAAACACTTGCAATCTATTAGAGTCAGATCCATCTCCACTTGATAGTGAAGCCTCATCTCGATCTACAAAATCTGGGACATCCAACCTTGCACCTCGGTCGAGCAAGTTATGAGTAGGCTCATCCAAATTTCCAGTGTCACCCAGCCCAATAACATTAGGCCCAACCCAGACAGTCTCAACCCCATGTTCGCCACGTACCGCAAATCCTGGAGGTAAGCTTGGCCCTGAGGAAGATGACCCTCCGGAAGCTTCTCCAACAATCCTTTCTATTCCCTTTACAGGCTGTCCACCATCCTCTCCTGCTGCCATCCTTCCACCAGTTTGGTAGCCCTGCGCCACCTGCCATCCATACCTCAACGGTGCTTCAATTCCATTCGCTCTACTCTGTCTCCACCTCGGAACCAACGCCTCCCTCTTCCGACAATGATCCACCCATTGTGAAACTCCACCGAAGCAACCTGCACCGCCGGAACAACCATCTCCTTCCCCGCATCCTTCTTCTCTACCTGCATCGCTGGAGCAGTCACCTGCATCTTCTTCGCCTGTGGCAACGGATCAGCCACCCAGACCATCCTCATCGCCGGAGCAGCCACCTTCTTCACCTGCATCAGCTAAAGCCCATCGTTAACCCCCAGCGGCGGTAAGTCATCCTTCCGTCCAAACTACTCCCTCACCACACTCTCCACTCCATCACAGCCATCTTCCACATGCCTCTGATCATTTTGGATGCTTTTCATCACCTCCGATACAGAGCATTTCTCTTGCCTATGCCCAGCTCTGCCACACTTACTGCAAATCATAACCCCTTCATATTCAAATCTTTCAAAAAAATCCTTCCCCTTGTATTCTACTTCCACACCCACATTTAGAGGCTCCTCTAGCCTGACTTCCACACAGGCTCGTGCCAAATAGAATGCCGACGGTTTAGGTGGAACATCAACCAGAAGCGGAGTCCCTACATCGGCCACAAGCTTTCTCACCGTCTTATCATTATGCAACTCCGATGGCAGCTCAGGCAATTGCATCCAAACAGGCATCCTATTAAAGACCGCCTCCGATGGCCGAAAACCCCTTTCCCACCTAATTAATGGCAATGGTCTTCCTTTTACAATCCATGGGCTAGTAGCTTGAATGTTACACCGGTCCTCCTCCCCTTCAAATCTAACGACAAACATATTCTCTGCCAATCCTGCAACCTAAAAACCCCCCTTCAACTTCCACATCCGACATAGCTTATCCCTCGAAATCCCCATAGGAATTCGCCTCCCCATCACCTTACCAATGAGAGCATTCTATCATCCACTACAAAAGGAGTCAATCTCATCCTGCTCAAACACTACCTTAGTCTTGCACCTTGCTCTAAGAACCGCAAAGGCTTCCGGTCCCATCGATGGCTTAACAGTTGGAACATCCTGAGGCGCCTCCAACCACGGCCTACCCACTTCAGCATGGTTCCTAAATCGTTCAGTCTCCACCGATGCCGTCATCGCCTCAGCATAGGACCTCTTAGGTACTTGCTCCACTACACCGCTCCCAGCTATCAAGGGTGCATCACCTTTTTCCATCACCAACCTAGAGTAAACAGAGGGTTCCTGGAGCCCAGCAGCACCAGCTCTAGCAACCATCTCCACGCTCCTATCCTCCCTGCTACTATCAGTTACTAATGCCTTACCATTATTCTTCTCCATCTTCCTTTCTTTCTTATCTAACCTTTGTTGCAAAAGAAGACATCTATAATGAGTCAAGAAATTCTTCTCCCGCTTCTTCTTCATCCCCCCCTGATCCCATGAATCCCTAGCTCAGCACCCTCCAAATTTGTGGTTGGATCTACTAAGCCGATTCAAAATGCCGATTCACTATAAATTGGCAGATTATCCGCGTAACACTCAACACGCACAACTATTAAGTGCCCAAAGGAATAGACTGACTGGGGATAAGATTGAAGAGGGTGAAATATCAAAGATTCTTACTAGTTGACTCGGGACTTCATTAATGAGACAATGTTCGTCCGTCTAATAGCCGAAACATTGACTTGGGCGTCTTGTTTGTGGTCTTCTCAATATTAGGGAAATTTAATGGAGTGGCATTTATCCACGTAGCTACGGAGGTTAACATCAAAGCAAATAATGGATTGGTGGGCCTGTCAGCTGACATGGATGGAGCGGAGATTCCCCACCGTATGTTTTGCGTGTGGAGAGCTCCTGTTTTGTTAGAGTTTGTGAAAACATACACAAAAAATAGAAGAAAAATACCGACAAACATGAATAGTGAAAAAAATGTTATGAAAAGATAAAACTGCCCTAAGTTATAAAAACAAATGTACAATGGACTTAATAGGTAAATCTTTGGTGAATACTAGACTATTTCCAATATGATACAACATGGACTAATGGAAAGAGATCTCTTTACAAGTCTTAACCTTCAAATTGTGTAAACATAATTTTTTTAAGAAAAATAAATGTCAAATTACAACTTAAAATGATGCATGTGTCACAATGGCAAACATGTCAAGTTGACAAAATGTCGATTCACTATAAATTGGCAGAATACCATTTTCATTCGGAACAACTCTATACTTGGCAACCTTACAATCTCTCCCTACAACTATTGGATATCCTCCAAGTTCACTCTTGGATATCTCTTATAAATTCTACTTCACACTTGAAGTAATTTTACAAAGATTAAGCTCTCAAGAAGAAGACTAAAACTTGTTACAATGTTTACAAATAATCCCCTAAGTCTTACTGCAAGTTTGCTGCTTCTTCCTATTTATACTTGAGCTCCATAGCCATCCAAATAGCCTTCCAACGGCTAATTTCTGCTTTTGCAACGGCTCTTTAACGGCTAGTTTCCTGGCTGGCGATTGACCGTCGCATCGTCTGCTATATCGTACGCCGAGTTCAAACCATAGCTTGGATCGACCGTCGCATCAGTCTTCCCACTTCACGGTTACCCCCCCCCCCCCCCCCCCTAATTCCACAGTTATCCCCAAACAAGGATGGGGTTAAGAAATGGGGTTAGGCGGGGTTAGTGATCTATCCCGGGTTAAGCGAGCTCGGTTTTCAACTCCCCACCCGATGTCAATTACCACACTACGCTCATACCTCATCAGATCTGTGAGAGAGTGTCTCCAGCCCCTCTCCCCTTCCCCTCTCCCACGTGCGAGATCAGAGAGAGCTATGATCTCCAGCCCCTCTCATTCCAAACTCGCAAGACCCTCCTTTCCCTCGCCGGAGTGCGAGACCATATCTGTGAGATGGAGTATCTCCAGCCCCTCTCTCCTTCCCCTCTCCCTCGCGTGAGAGCATGTGTCACTCTCTCCTTCCCGCGAAGCCAGATCTGAGATTAGCAGCCTCTCCAGCCGCTCTCTGGACAAGCTCTCCTTCCCCACTCCTACGCTCCGGACCAGATCTGAGATCTGCAGCCCCGAGATCTCCAGCCCCTCTCATTCCAAACTCTCCTTCCCCTCTCCTCCGCGTGAGACCAGATCTGGAGCCCCGATATCTCCAGCCCCTCTCTTCCCAAGCCCATCTCCATCGAAGATCTCTCCATCCCCTCTCTTTCGTGTGAGAGCAGATCTGGAGCAAAATCGGGATGGCAAATCTCTTCCTCTCTCGTGAATCCGACGCGATTGGCGGCGACAACCCGATCTGATACATACTTATCTGGTAGATGTGAAATGGAAGCTACTGACGATGCTGAAGACAGGGCTCCTCAAACTTTCCCTCGCGATCGCGGTTCCCATGCGGGGGATGCATTGCGGGACATGATTGCAACACAATTATGGGTGAACTGATAAGTGGCGGTATATAGTCTATATATTTCATGGTAAATATGCTTACTATCTTGCAATGTGTTTGATTTGGTTTCAAATTAATACACTTTTAAAGTTGTTATGAGTGACGTTTGTTCTAATAATTACAATGTATTTGTTGTAGATGACCTATTACATTGTCTATATCGGTCGGCGGCCCGGTATCTATGAAACGTGGCATGAGTGTCACAAGTGACGGCTTGTTTACCTCTCTTTTCTGTGAATATGTACTATGAATGCTATTTAACTTGATAGCATCAAGTGTACTGGTGGTGGGTTGGAGTGAATATTACTTTTTGACAATTATCAACATGGTGTGGTGGTTGATTAGTATATGATTTTGACACATTATATTTGTGGTATATTATATGTGCTATTATAAAATGAATTGGTGTCATTTTAAACATCCGACGTGATAATGTAATGTTAATTTATTAATCACTTGCATGTAAAAATATCATGGGTAAAATTCATTTTGGTCCCCTCTAGTTTCAGGGTTTTTCATTTTAAACCCTGTGATTCAAAACGTAACAAAGCAGACCCTATAGTTACAATAATTTCACTTTAAACCCATATTTGGTAACGGCCGTTTGTTGAAACACAGGGTTTAAAATGAAATGGAAAATATCATTTTGGTCCCGTCTAGTTTCAGGGTTCTTCATTTTAAACCCTATGGTTACAATAATTTCATTTTTAACCCAAATTTAGTAACAGCCATTACGAACTTCACGCAAAACGGTCGTCTCGTCGTCAACCTCGCTGCCAGCTCGTTCGCCGCCCCATTACAATCATAGTTGTCAAAGCAAGCATCCCATGCATGGACCAGCTAGGTGAAGAGCATGTTGACCACAGAGAAGGTCGGTGGGTACTCGAGGATGCGCTGGAGGTGGATGTGGGGTGTTGTAAATAGGTAAGCTGTAAAGTAGGGAAGTAATATATATTGGAGTATTTTAGGGAAGATGGATAGGGAAGCTGATGCGGATGGTCTTAAGAGGGGTTATCCCCCTTAACCCCATTCCTATCCCTAAATATCAAATATCATCATTACTACTTTATCCTCATTCCACCTACCACTATCACTCTATTTTTTTTCTATCCACATTTCTTAACATCACTTTTTCTAACCCTATTCCCCCTTAACCCCACTTAAGTATTTGTAATATGTCATGTGTTATCATTATTTATGGGGGCTTTAGTTGATAACAATATGAAGTAAGCACATTATTGGTATATTTTGAGCCATTGGGATTGTTTTTACAAAAATGAAGTTGTTTTTTTATGCAGTTTGATCTTTTCTTAAGGGGAGTATAAGGTTAAATTCTTTCCAAATTTCCTCCGGCTTCGCCCCGCTCAGGCATAGTTCTCTAGTCATATGTCCAGTCAGGGAGTAGGTCACTTTACTTCCAATGTGAACATAGATCATCACCATGCTTTGCATCAACTATAAGGACTTCAACCATAGACGATTGAGACATTCCAAATAGGTGTTATAAACATGAACTTTGATATCATAAAACAACAAGGACTAGACTAGGTCCACAACACTTGCGCAAACCAAAACTATGCCAAGTACTTGACAAGGCAACATTAAACATGAAAGGCTCAACAAAGCTGTTTAAATGATGGTCCTGAAAATAGCACTACTACATGCATTAAGAAAATTGTCACAAGCAACGAAACACAACCAAGCTGACAACACAACCAAGCTGACGAGGAGAACTAAGTTGGCAAGGAGGGGTTCGACAGAGCCATCATCGCAGCCTCCTAGCTTCCCTCTCAGACTCGAGGAGTGTAAGGATGTCGCCTTCCCTCACAGGACCCTTCACATTCCTCATGATGAGCCGGTTCTGGTCATCCAGAAACTTGACACGAACCTGGGTCACTTGACCTCTTGATCCAGTACGGCCCATCACTTTTACCACGACTGCAAGCTTAGTCTGAGTATCCATGCTGCACGCTGAGAAAACAAAAAAAAAATTTCAACAGGTCTGGTCAGGAAGAAAAATTCTTTCACAATATTACAGTGTATTTGGAGCAGTGAAAAAACCTATCAGCGACTACAAGCAAATAGTTAGAGAAAAGTTATAAAGCTACTCTGCCATTTAGCTTATAAAACTATAACCAGTCAACTTGTCTAATGGCTTCAATTTAGGGATTCCTGAATGATTTAAAGGAAACATCCTTCTTTTTCCTCATAAGCGCAACCTTCACCTAATTCAACTTGATAAAAATTTGGTGAAATTTTATCTCTTAATACATGAGCATGTCCAAGCATACGAATGGACTGAAAATGTAAGCCATGTCAAAATGAATAAACACTCATTATAAGAGATCAGTATCCCAAGGAATTGAAACAACCTTCCTCGCAAGCGTACTATCTCAGAAACAAGAAAATATTCTACTATTCCACCTATTTCTCACTTACATCTACCATTATACGCATCACAAGCATATCATCCATGTGTAGTTGACCTACCTCAAACAGCAAAGAAACAAGCTAAAGCAACTCCCCAAAGCCACCAGATCCAAGCCACTACAACCTCTCAGCTTCCTCTGTTAACATCAAAGAAGACGTCCTAATCAATCGTTTAACTATCCCATCATCAACTCATTCACAACTGGGAACATATCTATCAAAACGAAGAAAACCAAGCATCAATCCAAACCCAAGAAATCAATCCCACAAAACATCGCAGTAGAACTGAACAGAGGGATCCAACCCAGCCAAAGCTACTATGGCAAAGAAGCATAACAACAAACACACTACGTGCATGCCAGTAGAACACCAGCCAGCACCTAATGCCCACGGCCATAGCCTCCCCTGATTTCGATTCAAAAACAGAGAGACGAAAAATAGCAATCCATAGACCAGCAGATGATCCCACAACAAACACAAAACAGAGAGGGGAACTAGGTCAAACACCTCGCAGCAAGCGACCAAACCTCAATTCCATTAGAAGATCTCATCAGAATATCTAACCCAAACATACAGAATGGCAAAACTCATCAAAGAAGGCAACAAACCCTCCAATCTATCTAGCATTCGATGGAAATTTGATCAATAAGAAGAATCCAGCAATAAAAACCAAATCTTTCAAACAACCCAAACCAACCGATCGATGAAATCCGTCGGAGGAGATTGCGGCGAGGAAGAGAACAAAACCAAGAAGGAAGGAGTGGAGAGAAGGAGGTCGCTAACCTCCAGCTAGCGAAGTTCCTCCCCGCCGGCGGCGCGGATCGCGACGGCGTCAAGTCCCTCTCACCTCTTCGCGAGCGGCGGCTGGAGACGAACGCAGCGAATAGGTTTAGGGGATCAGGTTAGATGATCGGCTGAGTCTAGGGTTACATGGATTCGGGGGCCTGACGTACGGCGTGTTTGGTTGGCTGAGTGGGTGTTGAAGTGAGTTCAGATCAAGTCACTCTAGCTAGTTAGGGTGTTTGGCTAGGTGCGAAGTTGTTGAAGTGGTCTGAAGTGAGATAAAACCTGAACTCATTTTTTACCTACGAGTTCAGATATCGAGTTCGGGTGAAAAAGACCAGAAGTCGCTGAACTGACCTCAGTTCAGTGTTTAATCCCCAGCCACTTCACGATCTATCCATCGCCACTTCAAAACCCTTGGCTTCCTAGGGTTCTTCACGAGAGACCCTTTCCTTCTTTGCCGCGATGAACCCGATCTAGGGTTCTTCCTCCTCTCCGACCTCCCTCCTCCTTCCCTATGGCCACTTATGTTGGCTTTCGTCCTCCTCCTCCGAAGAAGATGGCCTCCTCCTCCGCGATGACCCTGATATAGGGTTCCTTCTTCTCCCCGATCTCCCTCCTCTTTTTCCATGGACGCTGATGTTGGCTTTCGTCCTCCTCCCTTCTCCGACGGCGATCTAGGGTTTCCTCCCACGCTTGAAGCCGGCCTTTGGATCTTGACTACTCTGGCCGATCTCGAGTCCGATCTCCCTGGAAGTGGCTGTGCTGCGAGCCTGGGCTGCAATATTGAGAAGCTTCTTGATCGGCGACATCTGATCCCCTTTGCCTTCAAGCAAAGCACCTGAATCCCCTAGCAAAGGTCTTCCTAACATGATCCCCCTTGGATTTTGTCTCGATACTTGATTTCTTCGTCTATGATCGCTGAATTGGTGGTATTTGTTTGTAATGTTTGGGGTTTCGACTGGATTTGGAGTTTTTTTTGTGCTCTATATGTCTGATCCCCTCTACGTTGGCATGTATCTTGGGATTTATTTGTTGCTCAACGTATAAGGTGGTTTATTTCATCCGGAAACTTGATTTCTTCGTCTCTGATCTCTGATTTGGTGGTGTTTGGTTGTAATGTTTGGGGTTTTGATTGGATTTCGAGTTTTTTGGTGGTCTTTGTGTGCTTGATCATCTATGTTGGCATGTATCTTGGGATTTCTTTGCTGCTCATCGAATCTGATGGTTTATTTCATCTGGATTTGTGTTGCTCTATGATCTCTGATTTGGTGGTGTTTCGTTGTAATATTTGGGGTTTCCACTGGATTTTGTGATTTTTTGTGCTCAACAAAGGGATCGTTTTTGGTTGGCATGTATCTGTGTACTTGATCTATGTTGGCATGTATCTGCGTTCCTGATCAATGCTGGCATGTATCTGTGTACTTGATCCTCTATCAACAAAGGAATAGTTGTTGGTGATTATGTGATGGATTTGCTTGTTACTAGTTTTCGGCAGCAATGTGTTCTTGATTTATGTTGGCATGTATCTGTGTATTTTGGTTATTTATATGATTTTACTTCGTATTTTTCTTCGATTTTTGCTATGGCATATATGTCTGATCCTCTACTATGAATAGTTCGGCTTTGTTTGTAATGAGGCTGCTATTTTTGTGTTCTTATGCATTGGGTTTTATCTGATCCCCTACTCTATGGTTTCTTATGCATGTTGTGCCTTGTATTGGGGCTCTCTATGTCACGAGAGCTCCAATGTGATTGTACTTGCTGATTCAATGGAACCTTAAACGTTGTTATGCTAGAATTTAGATGCTCATGCTTGCTTTAGTTGATCCCTTACTTAAAGCTTTGATTTCAGCTGTTTTACATGATCATGTATGGACTTGTGTGTTTGCCAATTTGAGTTAGTTTCTTGTTGATTGGCAACTTGTGTTAATTTCCAAATGCATGTTTATATTTGACTTATGGTTTTCTAGATTTATGTTTCATTAATGCTTGTTATGGGGAGGTGATGATGGCAGCCCATGTATGAACTTGTGTGTTTGCCAATTTAAGTTGGTTTCTTGTTGATTGGCAGCTTGTGTTAATTTAGAAATGCATGTTCGGTTGTTTATGTTTTACCGTTGCTTATGATTATGGGGAAATGATGAGAACTGATCTTATGGTGGATGGGAGGGCTGTTGATTGCCTCCTTTTTTATGGTTTTGTTGGTTTATGATTTACTGTTGCTTATGATTATGGGGAGATGATGAAAACTGATCCTATGGTTTTGTTGGTTTATGATTTACTGTTGTTTTATTGATGTTTATGAGATTGGGGAGATGATGATCTTGGGGAAGTGATGATTCGAACATGATGATCGGGGATGAGTGGCTTGGTGATTTGCATGACTTAATTTTTTAAGTAACCAATTGCCACCACAAAAGGGCAATGATGATCCAAATCCTAAGCCCTTCTATTTTTATACACGATCGTAAGAGGCGAGGAATATGATTGGCAACAAATTGAAGACTTGTGGAATACTTGTAGAGGACTTTGTATGTACAATGAATCAAGTCCTATTGTATCATTTGTATGTACCATGAATCAAGTCATATTGTATAATTTGTACTTATCCCAATGGTTGTATGTATAATTTGTACTTCACCCAATAATTTGTACTTGTATGTATTAACATCCCAATTTGTACTTGAATGCATACTTCCCTTTATATAAGCTTTGATATCAAGCAGTTAATTGTATGAAATCTATGCATGTCTATTAGGTGGTTCAGTTTAATTCTAGTTGCATGCCCCTATTCAGCTTATATATACAGCAACATCATGTTAATTTTCTAAATCTGATTGGGTTGAAGTGCATCAGTATATTTGCAATTGTTTCCATAGAAAACTATACATAACGATTGATAATGCGCGTGATTGTTGGAAGCTAAGAGTTAAGGGGATCATCTACTGAAGAAGCTTGCAGGCTTGCCAAAAAAGTAATTATTTCTTCTTCTTTTTTTGTCAGGAGACTGGGTGAGCTACCTCGTTGCTAGCTTAATTACGTACCTAGCTCCTAATTGCTAGTAATAAAACTTTAAATGCTTTGAGTGGCCCATGTCTAGTTGTAGTGTCACAGCCCGACCCAGAAAACCCATCCGGACTGGGACGTTAGGGGAAACTTACACGTTTTACATCCGATACGGCGCGACAAGACACAAAGTGAAAATAATTTGAACTTAAAGACTTCCAAGGGCATGAAGGTGAAACTAAATATTATATTACGGAATAGAACTCAATTAAAAGACGGAATAAGATTTCATGTATTAAACGTTAAGTACATCATCCTCAAAGGTAACTATAAACAAAAAGCTGCAAAAAATGTACATCTGTCCCTCTAAGACCTAAAACGCCTCCGGAAGTCAACGCGCCGCCAAGACCTGATCCAGCTGGAACCACTGAGGAAGAGCCGATGCCTGCACCTACAAACGCATCCCGGGTAGGAGTGAGCAACAAAGCTCAATAGGGTTCTACTCCACTCTACGTCGCATAGGAAAAAGGAAAAATTACAAAGTCCTGTGTTCTATCTCATCTCTAAGGGAAACTCACGCTATGTCCACCGCCTACCCCAGGGCACACAGCTTGTGACCTCCACTGTCAACAGCCTTCCCTCACAACAACCAACCGCTCCAACGCTAAAACAACAGGGCGTAGGACACATGGTGGCACATAACTTCCCTTAACACGGATACTGAGCATGAGACTAAACCTCTGGGCGAACTCTACACCTCAAACAACAGATAGTAGCCAACTAGACCCATCCTCAAGAATACAGAGATTTAGCATTATAATGACACCCTAGTCCTTGCTACCCAGCCACGGTCCTAGAGCTAGATCTGAGCTACCCGAGAGCCTCGGATCGGCGAAGACCCTATTCACCCACACCCTAACCTTATGCTATAATGCAAACAAAATGAATGCAATGTTCAGCACAAATAAAGAGATATAAGCATGCAATAAGATGACATCAATTATGCATTGCTGGGCATAGCCTGAAGCTTGCCAAAGGGTGAATATAGCAAGGGTCTAAAGTAATGAAGATCTAACTAACAAAGCAATGATAAAGCAGATATACAATAGCTTTCAGTGCGCCCCGGCACCTGACAGGCTAAGGTTTCACAGTTACCTACGGGTAACTGGTTCACCAACAACCACAAGCAATAGAGCCAATTTTAGCATTACAACGGCGTCCACAGCCGTCAACCAGAATCGCTACAACGAGGATGCAACCCCGGTAAACCCCAAACAATACAAGATATATCATTCATTTTCACACTAGTACCCCCGACGCATGCTGGCAATCAGTTGGGCTATATTAAAGCAGTAAAGCTATTCTAGGCATGCAGGGCACACCTTCGGCCCATTTATACTAAACATTCCCGGGAGTCATCACCCTCCCGGTTAACCATAAAGCGGTAAAGAAAACACAAACTATGTCTACATAGGTATAACATGCTTTATCGGAAAACTGCTTGAAAACCGGTAGAAATCAGTAAACCGATCTGAAATACAAATCACGGCGTAGTCCGAAGGCAAATCCATCAAAATCTCAATTAAATTATTATAATAATCGTCACCTATCATCAGGAAACCCACACCAGAAAATTGGGTCGAAAAGAAACCGAAAACACCAAATTCGGTTCAATTATAACAAATCAGCATATAAAAGATCGATCATCTTACCGAAGATGATCGATCATTCATATGGGTGCTCACTGCCTTAAGGAAGAGATCGATCTTCACCCAAAGGAAGATCAGTCTTCCTTAAGGGAGTCCTTTGCCTGGGAAAGAAGAGATCGATCTTCATGCCGTGAAAATCGATCCTTCCCAAAGCAAGGTTCTGTCTGGGAAAGAAGAGATCGATCTTCATGAAGAGATCGATCTTCATACCATGAAGATTGATCTTCCTTAAGTGCTCCCTCTGTCAAAGGAAGCTTCAAAGTTGGCAACCGACGTGGTAGCAAGAAGATTGATCTTGATTCCATAAACCGCCGACATCATATATGAATAGTGACTGGAATCCAATTTCTTAGATTCGATCTATCAAAACATATCGAAATCAAACCAAACTTGGCTAAGGTGTACAATTGGATATGGGGAATCTAATGGCACTAAGAAAATAAATTTTGGATGATAAAATCCCCGAAAATCAAATAAGTTGCCAAAAAGTCGACAAAACCGATGAAAACTCAATTTGTGGGATTTGATCTATCAAACGTCGATGGAATCCATTCAAACTTTGCATGAAGGTCTATCTGGTGGTGGGTGATTCACTCATGCAATAAAAACCAAACTTTGATCGTGAAAAATCAAATCTGAGTCCGACCCCGTCGAAAAACCGACAAAAATACGGAATCCGTCTGAAAGAATACATAAATGAAATCATGGCTAGTTTCTAAACATAGCAAGGAACTCTAATACAGAAAAGAAAAGCATTCCAACAAACACAACATCCACAAATCAAATAAAAGCGATCCTAGGGTTACCAATTCACCAGAATCGGGTAGAAACACCTACATGTAGCAACAAGCAGGCGATCTACGAATCCCTCGCCTCCGATCCACGCGGATCCACGCCTAAAAGCCGCAGCCCAACCTCCAACCGGCAGTCAAGGGGAGAGAGAAAGGAGAGAAGAGAAAAGAAAGGGAAGAGAGAAAAGAAAGGGCTTTTTATAGAGATCAGGATTGATCTCGACCGTTCGATTCGATCTCTCCCGATCGAGCTCCGATCTTCCGATCAGAAGCACCCCTAAGATCCTAATCAATCACATACATCAATCCAAGGTAGTGTATGCAATGCGGGTGCAAAACCGACCGCCAGGAGGCAATTTGGGGTCAAAAACCACCATACGATCGTCCGATCGTACCCAACGCGGAACCAAATCAACAACCCCTAGGTCAAAAGCCCCAAATGAAACCATCCATATTCGCCGCGACGATGGCGCAAGGCCGGGAGCCGCAAGGAGGTGAGGGTGGCACAAAGTTAGGAGCCGCGAGGACGGCGTTCTTCCCGAAGACGTTGTCGTCGAGCATCCTCACCGCCGGAAGCGATGAGGTCGCTAGTTGTGGATAACGTGGAGGACGGTGAGGCTAGGACGAGGTCGGTGGAGCGGCCAAGCGATGAGCTAAGGGTGATCATGAACGGAAGCACGGATGGCGCTGGCAGGAAAGCCGAAGGTGTTCGTGAGGGGCAATATATAGGGGGAGGAGAGGAGGTGCTAAGAATCAGGAGCGTGAGGTTGGGGATCAGCTGGGTGGAGTGGAAGGGGGAGCATGGTGTATAAGACCTCTTCTTTATTTTTTCCTTTGTTTCTTGGTTCACTTTTATTTGCGGTGAGATTTGTATATAGGGAACGAAGAATTTTTTAGATAATATTGATCATGTTGACATCCTATTCGATGATATTAGATAAACCCTAATTTGATTAGCTTCTATAACATAGAGAAGCAGAGCTGCTTCTTGTCTTCTTCTTTTCTCAATTTTTAATTCTTGAGCACTTGTTAAAGAGGACTTTATAATGACCAAGTTCTTATCTTTATTTTTGATCAATGTCTCCGTTTCTTTCATCTTGATGTGTTGATTTCTTAGATTTTGAGCATGTGATGATTCGAGCTCTTGAAAGAATTATGTCCTTGTCTATTACCTAGCCAGGAATATTTTTGTTCTTCCATTTACAAACATGACGAGATGGAGAGGAGAGGAGCTAGAAGAAAAGAAAGGAGAGGAAGGAAGAAAGATGTAAAAAGAATTTTAAACAAAGTGTTCATAAATTAAGAAACAACGCATATTTCTTATGGATGACTTAAACAGAGTGTTAATACGTCAAGAAAAGAACACAAAGATTATAATGTAATACTAGTTAAAAAAAGAAGTCAAAATAGAGCATATTTACATCTAGCGTATAGATGACTACCGAGGGAACAAAAAAAGAAAAAAAAAGCCAAAACCCGAATGATATCTCCAAACAAACATCAATATCACACACCGGGCAAGATCTCTTTTGGGTGATATTGATGTTTTTATAGAAATATCACACACTGGGCAAGATCTCTTTTGGGTGAGGATGCTCGACAACGACGTCTTCGGCACTCTTGCCGGCGCCACCCATGCTTTCGTTCATGATCAGCCTTAGCTCATCGCTTGGCCTCCCCAGTGACCTCGTCTCAAGCTCACCCTCCTCCACCTCATCCACCACTAGCAACCTCATTGCTTCCGACGGTGAGGATGCTCGATGACGACGTCTTCGAGAAGAACGCCATCCTCACGGCTCCCTGCTTTGCGCCACCGTCGGGATGAATATGGATGATTTCGCTTGGGGCTTTTGACCTAGGGTCCCACGTGATTGAATCCATTCTGATTTCGTTTGGGGCTTCTAACCTAGGGTCCCATGCGATTGAATCCTGGCCATCCATTTAAATGGACGCCCAGGATTAGCTATGGCGGGGCCTGACTAGTTTTTGCTACATCAGGCCCCCTGAATCCAAGGTTACATAGAGGCATTTAGCTAAAACCCCCCCATGAAGAGTAGTAATTTCAAATAAGTCCCACAATTTACGTATAGGTCCTCACAACCTAATCTACTTAAAGAAATTTCGTCCTCGAAATTTAGAAATGGCTACATTAAAGCTTATGCAATATAACTTTTAATCCATACCTTCCGAAAATAATTTTGGTTATGTTTCTCTCATCCTCTATTCCAGTTCCCAAGTCTCCTCCTCCACAATGTGATGTATCCATAAAACTTTGACTAGATGAATTGTCTTGCCCCGCAAGACTTGCTCCTTGGAATCCATAATTCAAACCGGTCGTTGTCATGGTCTTCCAGCCAAGCATACTAGGTCACCCTCAGCGAGGTAGGAAACCAACACTGCCATCTCACGAGAAGGAAACCGACACTGCTAGGCGGGAACCGACACCGCTGAGTAGGAACACCCTCTACTCAAGAAACAAAGAAACCAGACACCGGCTACACCTCAGCACTCGGCTCAATGCTGACACGACCTCTATAACCTCAATCAACAGGTGCTCAAGTCATCTACGCCTATCGTCAAGTTCGACTGAACACAACCATCCAATCCTGGACCAAGCTACCCAGCCCCGGTCCTAGGGCTAAATCCGAGCTTCCAAACCTCGGGACGGCGATACTACAGATCGCCCACACCCTAACCTTATGCATCTAATGCACAAACATATGCATGCTATGAACACACGCAGGAAAGCAAATAAGCATGCAACACATGTGATGATATAAGACATGGTCTAGGCTCGGCACACTACCGACCCGGGGTGGTGAACATGTATGCAAGCCAAGGAACTGCTGTAATGGTAACACCACCAGTTGCCAGCCAGCTCACAGAGCACAACCTGCAAAGAGATACAACCCCGACAAACACGGCTATCAATACAACATAACAATGCCCTCGGAGCACGCCGGCTTGCGAGCCTAAGGAAAGCATGAGGGCGACCAACCCATTTATTCTACACATCCCGGGAGTCATCACTCTCCCGGTGCACCACTACCCCTCAATATGGGGCTAACATGCTTAATCATATGTACACGATATAAAGCGGTAAAGAAAACCCGCATATGCAAAGCCCCGCGGGCAAAAACCAATGAAAAACACCTTCCTGTCACTAATATGATCGATCATTTTCAATATGGGCTAACATGCTTAATCATATGTACAAGGTATAAAGCGATAAAGAAATGATCGATCTTCTCAGTGAACCAGAAGTTCTGTCCATGTCAAGCCAAAAGGATTGATCATCGCTCCAAGATGATCGATCACATGCATGACCAGGAACCTCGTCTATGCCAGCCAATAAATGATCGATCTATCTCCACCATATGATCGATCATGTACGGACCAGGCATGACGCCCCAAGAATGATCGATCATTCTCGATGGGTTCTCCGGTGAATCGAAGAAGGAAAATACGGCCGAAAAACTCCACCAAACCCCACAAAACTTTGGGATCTGGTAGTACGAAGGACCACGAGTCCAAAGCTAGTACTTGCACTGAAAACCAACATACATACAAGAAGATCTACTAAAATTAAACACAGGCAAACCCAAAGCTCTCAAAAATCGAAACAACAAGTAGGTAGGATCCCTACCTAGACTAGAGCAGCATCAATCCACGCTGCTGAGCCAAGGATCGCTCTTAATCTCCAAAATCTCGCCAGATCTGAGCTCAAGAATAGTGGATTTGAAACAGGAGATTAAGAAGGGGGTGACATCCATTTTATAGACGGATGAACCACCTTATGATGATCGATCATTGAGGAATGATCGATCCTTCAAGACGAGCACTTTTACTCCTTGGCACTAAATGATCGATCCTTCTAGCAAGAAATGATCGATCATTTTTGTGTAGAAAGCTAGACTTGCGCTACAACACAAGCCCAAGCCCGGATCTTTCGATCCCGGATTCACATAACCATTCTAATCAAACATTAACACAAACACGGTCAGTGTGTGCACATACTGGTGTGAAACAAACCGACAAGACGTAATCTACCGAATTGCCCTTGCGGTCCACGAAACAATATGATCCATGGGATCACGCGCTCAACGTGAAACAAGCAAACAAGCCACGGGCCCGACCCAGACAGTCGACCCAGGAGTAGAGGGGCAGGTCCTCACAGAAGGTCACAGGCTGCGTGCCCTGGTGTAGGCGGTGGACGTAATGTGAGTTTCCCTTTGAGATGAGAAAAAACCCAGGACTTTGTAGTTTCCCCTTTTTCCTGTGCCACATAAAGTAGAGTAGAACCCTACTAAGCTTTGTTGCTCACTCCTACCCGGGCTGTGTTCGCAGGTGCAGGATTCAGCTCATCCTCGGTGGTTCCAGCTAGATCAGGTCTTGTTGGCGTATTGACTTCCAGATGCGCTCAAGGTCTCAGAGGGACAAATGTATATTTTGACAACTTTTTGTTTACAGTTACCTTTGAGGATGATGTTCTTAACGTTTAATATATGAAATCTTTTTCCTCCTTTTGATTGAGTTTTATTCCACAATATTGATCTATAGATTGTTAGATCTATTATTATGCTCTTGGAAGTCTTTAAGTTCAATTTAATTTCGCTTTGTGATGTATCACGCCAATTTGGATGTAAATAGTGTAGGTTCCGCCCTCGCATCCCGGTCCGGATGGGTTTTCTGGGTCGGGGTGCGACACGGCATCACTCGCAAGAAAACATGATCGCCCACCTCGAAGTCCAAGGGTTGACGCCTAATATCTGCATAACGTTTCTAGCGACTTTGAGCTGCCAACAACTCTGGCGAATCAGTGCAACACTCTTGGTAGCCTCCTGGAGAAAATCTGGACCTAATAGAGCTATCTAACCGACCTCTGCCTAAACTCAACTAGGTCAAAATGAATTACACTCACTATAAGATATCAGTATCCCAAGGAATTGAAACAACCTTCATCACAAGAATAGGTAAGGGATATGAAGTTTCCTTCTCAAAATATGAGCACCACTTATCCGCGACAAATCATCCAACTTATCCAAGTAGAGCGTCTGAGCCAAGAATCTAACCCGTTCAAGTTAACTCTTACAATATCCTAAAACTGCTGGTTATAACTTAATTCTTACACCAATCTATACGTAATGAAAAAGTATCCGCCTGAACCAAGAAGGAATACTATTTTCCCAAGCAGCCTACTTAGATGGTAGAAAAACACTCCGGTTGTTGCCTAAATAGGAGCTTATAAGGCGACAAAGGTCGAAACATGATAGCATAGCTTTCTATGAAGCCTCTCGATCTTGCCGGCACTCCATTGACCATGGCTGCCTTGTCCTCGGGACTATCATTCTAAATGGGCTCTTTAGGCCCTTAAGTTCAGCCCGGCCCATAGACACTATTTACTCACAGCCAAGAATCTTATCTTTAAGGGGAATCCATCTTTTTCCTCAAAAGCGCAACCTTCACCGAATTCAACTTGATAAAACCTTGGTGAAATTTTATCGCTTAATACATGAGCATGTCCACACAGACCAATGGACTGAACAGGTAAGTCATGTCAAAATGAATAAACACTCACAATAAGAGATCAGCATCCCAAGGAATTGAAACAACCTTCATCGCAAGAATAGGTAAGAGATATGAAGTTTTCTTCTTAAAATATAAGCACCACTTATTGATGAGTGCATGAAAGTGCACTCCGAACAGTCTTATAACTATCTCAATTGCTAGATTGTCACCCTTAATCAACCACTTTAGTTCTATTTTTATAGTTTTATGTTGTTTCACATAGTTGTTTGGAAAATGCAGGATATTGGAGCTAAAAAAAGCTGAAAAGATTACGTGGGTCAACTTGAAAGATTAAACTGTACCTGTTCATGAATAAGTAAATGATGTGCCATATATAGTTGGAAATCCCTTGAAGTCTAGTTTTTGGAGAATTTTACGGTTCGTGATTCCGAATTTCCTAGAGAAAGTTACAGCATTTTTGGTACCAATGCGCAGTTCTGAATGAATAGTGACGGTCGACCGTCGCATCATCCATGAGATCGACCGTCGCGCTCACAATGCTCACGGTCGATCGTGGCATCGACCGTCTGTCTCTGTCAAAAAAAACACTTCTCAGGGTCGATGCGATGATGGACCCTCGCTTTTAAAAATATTGTGCACAGTTCATGGTCGACCGTGACATCGACCGCAGGCGTATAACGGGTTTAAACCTAACCCGAGTTTCCTAATTTTTGGACCCGATAAATAGGATACTTCGGCTTATTCAAAGGGTTTTTTTTTTGACGTTTTTGGAGACTCTTTCTAGACATTTCTAAAAGAAGAAGATAAAGAAATCTCCATCCATGGCCGAGTAATCCGTGGGCATGGCGGACGGATGACCTAGAGGATTAGGGTTTCTTCATCATCATGGTTCATAGTTTTAATCTTTATTGTTAAACTCTTTTCTATGTATTGAATCTTCAAGGATTATTTTCAGATTATGAATTTCTATATGGATGAATGATATTATGAATCTAGTCATGCTTCTTTCATGATCTTGTAATCCCATGGTTATATCTATTGTTTACCTACTTTATCTCGTGAATTCTCTGCTATGCATTGCCGATTGTGAGAGTTGGTATTCTGTATTCTTAGAGATCTTGTAACATAGGGTTAGGGCTTTGTCTCGAGGAAGTTTTGTTATACGTTGTCTGTAGTGACAGCCGGTATCGTATATTCTTAGGTTTTGATAGGATAAAATTAGAGCTATAAAAGGAAGAGACATTTATATATTTTGTTAGGTTTATAGTTTCATATCTTTCGGTTAAGGTGATTGGGATGTGAATCCCTTGACGGAGTAGTATTGTATGAACCATTGAGAAGAGAAGAACCTAAATCCGAGTGAAGTGATTCCCGATGCCTAGCCTTATTAAAATCCTATGATCTAATTTAGTTAATTCTTAAGTTTGCGTTTGTCTTCAATTCATTCTTATTTGCGTTTTGGATGTTTTCTGCTTGTCTCTCTATGGGTTCGACCTCTCTTATGTTATACTGCACCGCTCCGTTGTGTTGTGACACATTTGACTGATATCATTTATCCGTGACAAATCATCCAACTAATCCAAGTAGAGCGTCTGAGCCAAGAATCTAACCTATTCAAGTTAGCTCTTACAATATCTTAAAACGGCCAACATATTATACATAAAGATCAAGATCCACAATTGGGTTCCATTAGGGCTCTTTACAAACAAACCATTTTCGTGGTTTAGTTTGATAACTTAAACTTATCCAATAAAAAAATACAAAAAAGAAAGATCAATCAGAGCAACAAATAAAGGACTACGAAAAATCTTACATGCAACCTATACATAATGAAAAAGTATCTGCCTCAGCCAAGAAGGAATACTATTTTCCTAAGCAACCTACTTAAATGGTAGAAAAACACTTCAGTTGTTGCCTAAATAGGACCTTATAAGGCAACAAACGCCGAAACAGGATAGCATAGGCTATATCACTCATAGAATCATTGTAAAATATAAATGGTATATTCCTCATAAAATGAATTATCACGGCTATATTGTCTCGCTAACCTAACTCAAACATATAACATAAGGGGATAATGGGCTCTTTATCGTCTTGGAGTTTTTTGTTGGATGATGTCCTCTTTTTTTCTCTTCTAATTTCCTGACAAAGATTCGTTCTTGTTTCAGAGATAGTACGCTTATATTAGTGATCAGTGTTTATTTTTTCCATAGTAGAAATAGGTGTAATAGCTTTAGGACTTGGGAAGATCGTGTTGTTAATCTTGGATTACCTGTAAGATTGAGATCCGTGGTCTGGATATAGGGTAAAATGAGGGTAAATAGAAGAGAAGAAAAAAGATTTGATTTTGAGAGATGATTGAAATGGAAGATGTGGGGTAATCAAATTTGGAAATTGGAAGTCATTGATATGACCAAGTTTCATGATTGTTTTTGACTTCCAATGTCTAATCGAGCTTCTTCCTACAAATTCTTTCTAGTAAGTCATTGTACTCGGAAAACTTTCTTCATCATTGTAGATTGAAGTCTTCTTATTCCTCATCTGAATCGAGCCTAAGCAACAAATACCATTTTTCTGCCTAATCTTTAAGTGTAGAGGAGGAGAGGATTAAATATTTTTGCTATCTTTCCTTGTTCTAGTCTAATAATAGTAGCTCTTAAACTTTTGACACTTAGATTAGCTAGTTATCTAAGCAACCTTGAGGTTATTAATTAATCCATACTAGCTGTTCGATAATGTTTCAACGTATTTTGAGATGTTTTATAATGTTGTTGAGCATATTCGTTTTCTTAATTCTTTTGTGGTAAACTGGAACTTTTGTAAATATTAATTGTTAACAACATGACTGAAAACTATTGTTAAGTGATTGTGGAATTTTATGGTTAGCAAGACAATATAGCCGTGATAATTCATTTTATCAGGAATATACAATTTATATTTTACATTGATTCTATAAGTGATAGCCTAAGCAATCCTGTTTTGGCGTTTGTCGCCTTATAAGCTCCTATTTAGGCTACAACTGGAGTGTTTTTCTACCATCTAAGTAGGCTGCTTGCGAAAATAGTATTCCTTCTTGGCTCAAGCGGATACTTTTTCATTACGTATAGATTGGTGTAAGAATTAAGTTATAACCAGCAGTCCTTATAGAGGATGCAAAGTATGGTGATGATCTATGTTCAGATTCGAAGTAAAGTGACCTACACCTTGACTGGACATATGACTGGAGTACTATGCATGAGCAGAGAGAAGCCAGAGGAAATTTGGAAAGAATTTAACCTTATACTCCCCTTAAGAAAAGATCAAATTGCATAAAAAAAATTCACCTTTTGAAAAAACAATCCCAAAGATTCAAAATACAACAAGAATGTGCTTACTCCATATAATTGTCAACTAAAGCCCCCATAAATAATGATAACACATGACATATTACAAATACTTATGAGTTACAACCCTCAAGAACAATGTCACAACATTGAGATATGGTAAAGCATCAACTGTCCGTAATTTGTAAACCATCTGAATATACTGCTAAAAGGTGATTTGTGATATATCCAAAAAAACATACTGTCTAATCTCTTGCAAAAGAATGACTCTAGGGACAACTCAACATCGATCACACGTATACCAATAACAATCATGCAGAAGAATAAACAAAATCACATGAAATTCGGTTTGAGCATGACCTACATGCCAAGCTACCACCTTTAGTGAGTGGAAAAAAATACTTATATAATATTTGATAAAATAATACTGTCAGAAAAGTAAAGCATGTTACTCCCATGTTTTCAGGCACAATCAAGATCCCCCGGCACCAACTGCTGCAAATGGGGAAAGTAAATCATATTTGCTTTTTCATTTACAACACTGAACCAAACACATCCAAGAATATATATAATCAAGAGGTCATGGTTGATTGTAAGAATTAATTGATATTCTTTTTTGCCCCAGGATTGGGACACACATGCTCGAAACATGCTGTACAGTAGTAGAATAACCCTGCTTAGTTGGACCTCGAACAATGTATGTACTGTACATATCATATTCATATTGCTAATATTTTTTAATCATTTATGCTCTCATGATTCTATTGCATGTCGTATTTTGGGTGCCATGGACATGATTCTCCATCAAGATAGGGACACACACTCTCAGACGTATTATCGGTACAATCTTTGAGAAGCCATGGTGGTTACGTGCGAGGTGGATGTTAGAGAAGCCATGTTGATGCTTTTCTATCATGTTGTTAACAATTCATATTTACACAAGTTCCAGTTTACCACAAAAGAATTAAGAAAATGTATATGTTGAACAACATTAGAGAACATCTCAAAACACGTTGAAAAAGATCAATAGAGCAACAAATAAAGGACTACGAAAAATCTTACACCAACCTATACATAAATAAAGAGCCCATTTGGAATTTCTTCTTTTTAGAATCTAACCATGGTTGTTATCTAAACTTCCACAATCACTTAACAATAATTTTTAGTCATGTTGTTTACAATTAATATTTACAAAAGTTCCAGTTTACCACAAAAGAATTAAGAAAACACATATTGTCGCGCCCCGACCCGCGGAAGCCCAACCGGGCCGGGCGACACGAACCGGAACCTAACTAAATGAGGAAATAAAGGCGAGGGGTTCCCCCCAACTTACTGATTTCACAATTCATAGGCACCCCTGAATAATACAATAATTTCAAACCTCAAAAGATATAATATAACATTCAAAAACCTCAAAGGGGTTACAACAGTTTATACATCATACTCCCGTAGGAGACTAACTATAACAAAAGTGTAGAAAGGGATCACCGGTCCTCAAACCCCGCCAGACGCCGCCGCGCCACCAAACACCTGCCCGGTAGGGGCTACTGAAGAAGAGCTGGTGCCTGCACCTGCAAAACGCAGCCCGGGTAGGAGTGAGCATAAAGCTCAGTAGGGTTCTACACTACGTTACACAAAAGGAAGGGGAACGCAAGAGTGTCGTCCTCAAGTAAGACCTGGGTGTATACAGAGGTCCCATAACCCCACCGCGTGTCCCTGAGGCCCAGGGGCAGCGCTCAGTAGCAGGAACAGCACTGGGGACACAACTACAGGAACCCAACACTGCAAGGTCCTCACAGTGGGACACCGGCTACACCTCAGCATCTAACTCAAGGCCGACACGACCTCTATAATCACCAAGTAACATGTGTACCAGTCATCTAAGCCTATCATCAAATTCGACTGGACACCACAATTCAAACCGGGTCCTAACTACCCAACCCCGGTCCTAGGGCTAAATCCGAGCTTCCAGCCTCGGGACGGCGATCCACAAATCACCCACGCCCTAACCTTATGCAACTAATGCACAACAGAGAATGCATGCTATGAACATACACAAGCAAGAGAAATAGGCATGCAACAGTATGTCAAGGTAGCATACAAGTCCAACAGGATCGCTGCAGCCGTACTACCAACCGCTGCCAGCCGATCCGCAGCGGATCCCGGCATTACGACAGTACCACGACCATCAACCACGGACTCCTGCAACGGGAAGCAACCCCGAAAACTTTGATGAACGGTAAAATATAATATTATATTAAAACATCATTCAAAATCACTAAAAACACTATTCAAGGCTGGCGGTCGATCAACGAATCGACCTTGGAAAAGCTAAGGTTGACGGTCGATCAACGGATCGACCTTGGAAAAGCTAAGGTTGACGGTCGATCAATGGATAAACCGTGAGGGGTTATTTTGCTGATTTTTAGGCTCACGGTCGATCGTGGAGACCGCGATGGTCGACCTTGGAGTCTGGCGCACGGATCAACCGCGGCACTATTCATGAACAATTCTGCTCTGACACAGTTTCGAATAAAAATCACCAAAACTCATAGAAAAATCGGACAAATATAAAATCAATTGGGTTGGAAATTAGACTCACAGATCTACAACTCTTATTTCACATAAAAATCCAAGATCATGCATGTACATGTCGAAAATCTCGCCGTAAGCCGGCTGTTCTTCAAGAACAGCTGAAAACCGGAAATCCGAGATTTATCATGGATAAATCCTACTGAAATCTTAACCAAAGTTCATGAAACTTAAACCAGAGACTATATTAAGCAACATGCATTCAACAACATAATTTCATCAAGATCTAACGGCTAGATTTAACTAAACCCATTAATTGACTCATGTAGGTAGAACACCTACCGGACTGCGCATTCCGCGGTTGATCCCTCGTAAACCAGCCACCAACGAGGTTCTAAACCACACCAGGAGCCTTCCTCTCGTTGCCATGAATCCAACAAGCTTTCAAGCTCCCAAAAAGGTGGTCGGAGGAGGGAGAACGGCAACGAAAGAGATGGCTGCCGGGAAGAACAGAGGAACCAGGGCACCGCGAGAAGAAGAAAGAAAGAAGGAAGAGAAGAGAAAGAAGAAGAGGAAGAGAAGAGAAGGAGAAGGTAGGGGAAGGTCGGGGAAGGTTGGGTAAGGTGGGGAAAGGTGAAGGAGAGGAGAGGTCCTCTCTTCTCCTGACAAAGGAGGACGACGGCAAGCTCAACCGCTCTGTGCCATTCAACTGCCCTGCGCAGCTCAACTGCCCTGCGCAGGACCCGGATCGATCCAAGGCCAAAATGGATCGATCCAAGATAGGCTGGATCGATCCAAAAATGTTTGGATCGATCCGACCGGGTCAAAAGCCCATCGACTGGCTCACGAGTCCGATCGATCGCTCCAGGGCCGTAAGCTGCCCAAAAGCAAGCTTCAGCGCACCCGAGCTGGGATCTTCCGATCCCGGGTCCACCTAACCATTCTAACCAAGCACTAACACAAACAAGGTCAGTGTGTGCACACGCGGGTATGAAACAAACCAACAATGCACAATTTACCAAATTGCCCTTACGGTGCACAACGAGCCACGGGCCCGACCCAGGCGGTCGACCCAGGAATGGAGGGACAAGTCCTCACACATATGCTCGGCAACATTATAGAACATCTCAAAACACGTTGAAACATTATCGAATGGCTCGTATGGACTAATTAACAACCTCAACATTGCTTTAATAATCAGCTAATCTAAGTGTCAAAAGTTTAACAACTACTATTATTAGACTAGCACAAGGAAAGATAGCAAAAATATTTAATCCTCACCTCCTCTACACTTAAAGATTAGGCAAAAAAATGGTATTTGTTGCTTAGGCTTGATTCAGATCAGGAGTAAGAACACTTTAATCTACAATGATGAAGAAAGTTTTCCGACTACAATGACATACTAGAAAGAATTTGCAGGAAGAAGCTCGGTTAGACATTGGAAGGCAAAAACAATAATGAAACTTAGTCATATCAATTACTTGCAATTTCCAAATTTGATTACACCACATCTTATATTTCAATCGTCTCTCAAAATAAAATCTTATTTCTTCTCTTCTATTTACCGTCGTTTTACCCTATATCCAGACCACAGTTCTCTATCTTACAGGTAATGATCTTCCCAAGTCCTAAAGCTATTCCACCTATTTCTACTTTTGAACAAATAAACACCGATCAATAATATAAATGTACTATCTCTGAAACAAAAACCAATCTTTTCCCTGAAATTAGAAGAGAAAAAAAGAGAAGGACATCATCCAACAAAAAACTCCAAGACGATAAAGAGCCCAATATCCCCTTATGTTATATGTTCGCGCTAGGTTAGCGAGACAATATAGCCGTGATAATTCATTTTTCGAACAATATACCATTTAGATTTTACAATGATTCTATGAGTTATAGCTTATGCTATGTTGTTTCAGTGTTTGACGCCTTATAAGCTCCTATTTAGGCAACAACTGGAGTGTTTTTCATCCATCTAAGTAGGCTGCTTGGGAAAATAGTATTCCTTCTTGGCTCAGGCAGATACTTTTTCATTATGTATAGTTGTGTGTAAGATTTTTCGTAGTCCTTTATTTGTTGTTCCTATTGATCTTTCTTTTTTTTTTCTATATTTTCTTATTGGATATATTTAAGTTTTCAATCTAAACCACGAAAACGTTTTGCTTGTAAAGAACCCTAATGGAACCCATTTGTAGATCTTGTTCTTTATGCATAATTTGTTGGGCTGTTTTAGGATATTGTAAGAGTTAACTTGAACAAGTTAGATTCTTGGCTCAGACGATCTACGAGGATAAGTTGGATGATTCGTTGCGGATAAGTGGTGCTCATATGTTGAGAAGGAAACTTCATATCCCTTACCTTGTCTTGCGATGAAGGTTGTTTCAATTCCTTGGGATACCGATATCTTATAGTGAGTGTCATTCATTTTGACCTAGTTTAGTCTAGGCAGAGGTCGGTGAGATAGCTCTGTTAGGTCCAGATTTTGTCCAGGAAGCTACCAGGAGTGTTGCCCTGATTCACCAGCGGTTGCTGGCAACTCAGAGTTGCTAGAAGAGTTATGCAGATAGCAGGCGTCGACCTTTGGAGTTCGAGGTGGGCGATCATGTTTTCTTGCTAGTGATATCGCGCAGAGGGCTGATCCAGTTTGGTCGCAAAGGAAAGCTTATGCCGACATTCATCGGACCTTTTGAGATCCTAAAGAGAGTTGACGAAGTGGCTTACCAGTAAGCATTATCCCCACAGTTAGCATCGGTCCATCCTACCTTTCATGTGTCCATGCTTCGGAAGTATTACCCAGATCCCTCTCATGTGCTTGACTACGGCGAGGTGGAGCTCGACAAGGATGCAACGTTCGAGGAACGACCGGTTTCAATTATGGATTCCAAAGAGCAAGTCTTGCGGGGCAAGACAATTCGTCTAATCAAAGTTTTATGCATACATCACAATGTGGAGGAGGCGACTTGGGAACCAGAACAGATGATGCGAGAAACATACCTTGAGTTATTTATGGAAGGTATGGATTAAAAGTTATATTACAGAAGCTTTAATATAACCCTTTCTAAATTTCGAGAATGAAATTCCTTTAAGGATGCGTCAGTATCCACGGTCCCGCGGGTCCTGAATCGGAGCGGACGCCGAAATCCTATCCCGATTTCCGGGATCCGTCACGAATCCAAACGTTGGGTTCCGACGGATCCGGAATCCACCGTCCGCGGGATCCCACAGATTCGCTGGATCTCGTGAGAGCCAAACAGGCCCTAAGTATATTAGTTTGTGACGACCTATACGTAAATTGCGGGACTTATTCATAATTACTACTCTTCATAGGGGTTTTTTTTAGCAAAATGCCTCTATTTAACCCTAAACTCAGCCGATCATCTAACCTAATCCCCTAGGGGTGAGTATTCGGTAAATACCGAACCGAAATACGGAAAATTTTTCGGTACACCAATTTAAAAACCGAACCGAATTAATTCGGTACACTAATTTGAAAACCGAACCGAATTTATGTAAAAATCGAACCGAACCAAAAAAAATGAAATAATTTGTAGTTTTTACTTTACAATATAAAACCGAACCGAAATAAGGTGTATAACTTTAAAAATTCTGTATTTCGGTATTTACCAAATTTTAAAAATAAAAACCGAAACCAAACCTAATACCGAATTTTTAACAAAAAAAACCGAACCGAACCGAATATACTGAAAAACCAAACCGAATTGTTTGGTTCGGTTCGGTTTGGTTCGGTTCGGTTCTAGAAGTTAGTTTCGGTTTTGCTCACCCCTGTAATCCTGTAAACCTATTTGCTGCGTTCTTCTCCAGCCGCCATTCGCAAAGAGGTGAGAGGGACTTGACGTCGTTGCGATCTGCGCCGCCGACGGGGACGAAATTCGCTAGCTGGAGGTTAGCGACCTGCTTCTCTCCACTCCTTCCTTCTTGGTTTTGTTCTTTTCCTTGCCGCGATCTCCACCGATAGATTTCATCGATCGGTTGGTTTGGGTTGTTTGAAAGATTTGATTTTTATTGCTGGATTCTTCTTATTGATAAAATTTCCATGGAATGCTAGATAGATCGGAGGGTTTGTTGCCTTCTTTGATGAGTTTTGCCATTCTGTATGTTTAAGTTTAGATATTCTGATGAGATCTTGTAATGGAATTGAGGTTTGGTCGCTCGCTGTGAGGAGTTTGATCTAGTTCCCCTCTCTGTTTTGTGTTTGTTGTGGGATCATCTTCTGGTCTATGGATTGATATTTTTCGTCTCTCTGTTTTTGAATCGAAATCAGGGGAGGCTATGGTTGTGGGGATTTGGTGCTGGATGGTGTTCTTCTGGCATGCACGTAGTGTGTTTGTTGTTATGCTTATTTGCCATATTAGCTTTGGCTGGGTTCGATCCCTCTGTTCAGTTTTACTGTGATATTTTGTGGGATTGATTTCTTGGGGTTTGGATTGACGCTTGTCTTTGTTTTCTTCCTTTTGATAGATATGTTCCCAGTTGTGAATGAGTTGATGATGGGATAGTTAACCTATTGATTAGGATGTCTTCTTTGGTGTTAACAGAGGAAGCTGGGAGGTTGTAGTGGCTTGGATCTGGTGCCATTGGGGAATTGCTTTAGCTTGTTTCTTTGCTGCTTGAGGTAGGTGAACTACACATGGATGATATACTTGTGATGCTTATAATGGTAGATGTATGATGGTGTTAATATTGTTTTGTCTGGTGCACATGTTATGTTGCTTACTTGAGTTGTGCATCTGTATTAATTGTCAGTGGCAATGAATGTTATGTTGAATTGCTAATAGTATGTAGACATGTGCCATTACTTCGGTATATCATGTTTCTTTGTTGAGACATTGCAATGCGTAATGTAGAATTTGTACGTGTGCTCATGACATGTATAGGCCATGGTGATTGGGCAAATCACCGATTCGAGGTTCTCGAGTAGCTCGGACCTAGTTGAGTGTAGGTCGGGGTAAGGTCTAGTTGCTTGTGATGTCCGTTGGACTACGTGGACATGCCAATGTATTAAGAGATAAAATTTCACCAAGTTTTTATTAAGTTGAATTAGGTGAAGGTTGCGCTTATGAGGAAAAAAAAGGATGTTTCCCTTAAATCATTCAGCAATCCATAAATTGAAGCCATTAACTTTCAATCATGTTGTTAACAATTCATATTGACACAATTTCCAGTTTAGCACAAAAGAATTAAGAAAACGCATATGCTGAACAACATTATCGAACATCTCAAAACACGATGAAAAAGATCAATAGGAGCAACAAATAAAGGACTACGAAAAATCTTACAGTAATCTATACATAATGGAAAAGTATCTACCTGAGCCAAGATGGAATACTATTTTCCCAAGCAACCTACTTAGATGGTAGAAAAATACTCCATTTGTTTCCTAAATATGAGCATATAACGCGACAAACGCCAAAACAGGATAGCATAAGCTATCACTCATAAATAATTGTAAACTATAAATGGTATATTCCTCATAAAATGAATTATCGCGACTATATTTTCTCGCTAACCATGGTTATCTAAAATTCCCAAATCACTTAACAATAATTTTCTGTCATGTTTTTAACAATTAATATTTACACAACTTCGAGTTTACCAGAAAAGAATTAGGAAAATGCATATGCTCGACAACATTATAGAATATCTCAGAACACATTGAAACATTATCGAACGACTAGTATGGACTAATTAACAACCTAAATATTGCTTAGATAATCAGCTAATCTAAGTGTCGAAAGTTTAAGAGCTACTATTATTAGACTAGAACAAGAAAAGATGGCAAAAATATTTAATCCTCTCCTCGTCTACACTTAAAGAGTAGGCAAAAAAATGGTATTTGTTGCTTAGGCTCGATTCAAATCAGGAGTAAGAACACTTCAATCTACAATGATGAAGAACGTTTTCCGAGTATAATGACATACTAGAAAGAATTTGAGGGAAGAAGCTCGATTAGACATTCGAAGGCAAAAACAATCATGAAACTTAGTCATATGAATGACTTGCAATTTCCAAATTTGATTACACCACATCTTCTATTTCAATCATCTCTCAAAATAAAATCTTATTTCTTCTCCTCTATTACCCTCGTTTTACCCTATATCCAGACCACATATCTCAATCTTATAATTAATCCAAGATTAACGACGATCTTCCCAAGTCCTAAAGCTATTCCACATATTTCTACTTTGGAAAAAAATAAACACCAATCACTCATATAGGCGTACTATCTCTAAAACAAGAACCAATCTTTGCCAAGAAATTAGAAGAGAAAAAAAGAGAAGGACATCATCCAACAAAAAAATCCAAGACGATAAAGAGCATCGCGT
Organism: Narthecium ossifragum; assembly: GCA_963920575.1. NCBI lineage: Eukaryota > Viridiplantae > Streptophyta > Magnoliopsida > Dioscoreales > Nartheciaceae > Narthecium > Narthecium ossifragum. Next base: position 12,215,809 of record OY986964.1, on the reverse strand, counting down.
AAGATAACCGAGGAATTTACTGCGATTAAAAAGAAGAAATTATACCTCAATCGAGCGCCCTTTGTGCCTGATGACATGATCGTTGGGGAGCTGCAGGCGGCTAAGCGTTGGGGAGGAAAACCCTAACGCTGGTGTAACTATATATAGGCGCAGGTCGAAAGTGATTGGTCTTAGTTCCTACGAAATTTACAAACTAGCCCTCAGCTGAGTTGGGTCGGGTCGGATTGAATTAGAATGGATTGGGTGAGCCACATTGACATCGACTCGAGTCCATTCTGAGGCTTGTTTTGGGTGCTAGATTCTAAATGAGCTCTTTATTTAAATGATAGTCCCCAGGTTGGTGTAAGATTTTGAGAGATGATTGAAATAGAAGATGTGGTGTAATCAAATTTGGAAATTGCAAGTCATTGATATGACTTAAGTTTCATGAATTTTTTTGCCTTCCAATGTCTAATCAAGCTTCTTCCTGCAAATTTTTTCGAGTATGTCATTGTACTCGGAAAACATTCTTCATCAATGTAGATTGAAGTGTTCTTACTCCCGATCTAAATCAATCTTAAGCAACAAATACCATTTTTCTGCCTATATTAGGAAACTAATTTCAATCCTAAATAGGTATATAAGATAACAAAGTGTGGAAAAATAAATGAGAAGGGTTGAATGTACGTACCAGTTGCCTTGTTGAAGAAGAAGAGGACGATTCTCCTGCTGCGATGCGTTTGGCGTTCTCGATGTGGATCTCATCGATAATATCATTAGCATCATACATGAATCTTTGAGCTCGTTCAGCCAGTGTTTGATGGCTTCTTCCTGGCTCTACCTCCTTTCTGCATCGATGAGCAGGGCACGTATCAGGCCCAGCTTTATATGAAGCCTCTTGATCTTGTCGGGCACTCCATTGACCGTGGCTGCCTCGCTCTAGGGACTATCATTTAAATAAAGAACCCATTTAGAATCTGGCACCCAAAAAAACCTCAGAATGGACTCGAGTCGATGTCAATATGGCTCACCCAATCCACTCTAATTCAATCCTGCCCGACCCTACCCAACTGAGGGCTAGTTTTCCTCTCCACGCTTAGCCTCCTGCAGCTCTCCAGCGATCATCTCGTCAAGCACAAAGGGCAATCCATTGAGGTATAATTTCTTCTTTTTAATCGCAATAAATTCCTCGGTTATCTGGTTATCTTATGCGATGCTCTTTATCATCTTGGTTTTTTTTGTTGGATGATGTCCTTTGTTTTTCTCTTCTAATTTCTTAGCAAAGATTGGTTCTGGTTTTAGAGCTAGTACGCTTATATTAGTGATCGGTGTTTATTTTTTCCAAAGTAGAAATAGATGGAATTGCTATAGAACTTGGGAAGATCGTCGTTAATCCTGGATTACCTGTAAGATTGAGATCCGTGGCCTGGATATAGGGAACGAGGGTAAATAGAAGAGAAGGAATAAGATTTGATTTTGAGAGATGATTGAAATACAAGATGTGTTGTAATCAAATTTGGAAATTTCAAGTCATTGATATGACTAAGTTTCATGATTATTTCTACCTTCCAATGTGTAATTGAGCTTCTTCCTGCAAATTCTTTCTACTATGTCATTGTACTCCGAAAACTTTCTTCATCATTGTAGATTGAAGTGTTCTTACTCTTGATCTGAATCGAGCCTAAGCAAAATATACCTTATTTCTGCCTAATCTTTAAGTGTAGAGGAGGAGAGAATTAAATATTTTTGTTATCTTTCCTTGTTTTTGTCTAATAATAGTAGGTCTTAAACTTTTGACACTTAGATTGGGTGATTATCTAAGCAATATTGAGGTTGTTAATTAGTCCATACTAGCCGTTCGATAATGTTTCAACGTGTTTTGTGATGTTCTATAATGTTGTCGAGCATATGCATTTTCTTATATCTTTTGTGGTAAACTAGAACTTGCGTAAATATTAATTGTTAACAACATGATTGAAAATTATTTTTAAGGGATTGTGGAATTTTAGATTCCAAAAAGAAGAAATTCTAAATGGGCTCTTTATTTATGTCTAGGTTGGTATAAGATTTTTCATAGTCCTTTATTTGTTGCTCCTATTGATCATTTTCAACGTGTTTTGAGATGTTCTACAATATTCTTGAGCATATCTGCTTTCTTAATTCTTTTGTGGTAAACTGGAACTTGTGTAAATATGAATTGTTAACAATATGACAGTAAAGCATCAACATGGCTTCTCTAACATCCACCTCGCACGTAACCACCATGGCTTGTCTAACATTCTACTGATAATACGTCTGAGAGTGTGTCTATATCTTGATGGAGAATCACGTCCGTGGCACCCAAAATATGACCTGCAATAGAGTCATGAGAGCATAAACGATTAAAAATATTGGCAATATGAATATGATATATACAATACATACATTGTTCGAGGTCCAACTAAGAAGGTACAATCTGCTATTGTACAACATGTTTCGAGCATGTGTGTCGCAATCGTACGACAAAATAGAATATCAAATAATTCTTACAATCAACCAAGACCTCTTGATAAAATATATTCTTGGATGTGTTTGGTTCAGTGTTGTAAGTGAGAAATAGGTGGAATAGGTGGAATAGGTGGAATATTTTCTTGTTTCAGAGATACTACGCTTGCGATGAAGGTTGCTTCAATTCCTTGGGATACTGATCTCTTATAGTGAGTGTTTATTCATTTTGACATGGCTTACCTGTTCAGTCCATTGGTCTGCGCGGACATGCTCATGTATTAGGAGATAAAATTTCACCAAGTTTTTATCAAGTTGAATTAGGTGAAGGGTGCGCTTATGACCAAAAAGAAGGATGTTTCCTTTAAATCATTAAGGAATCCCTAAATTTAAGCGATTACACAAGTTGACTGCTTATAGTTTTATAAGCTGAATGGCATGGTAGCTTTATACCTTTTCTCTGGTCACTAACTATTTGTTCGTAGTCCATGATATGTTTTTTCACTGCTCTAAATATGCTGTAAGATTGAGAACCAATTTTTCTTCCTGACTAGACATTTTGACATTTTTTGCTTGTTTTCTCAGCATGCAACATGGATACTTAGGTTAAGCTTGCAGTCGTGGTAAAAGTGATGGGCCGTACTGGATCAAGAGGTCAAGTGACCCAAGTTCGTGTCAACTTTCTGGATGACAAGAACCAGCTCATCATGAGGAACGTGAAGGGTCCTGTGAGGGAAGGCGACATCCTTACACTCCTCGAGTCTGAGAGGGAAGCTAGGAGGCTGCGATGATGGCTCTGTCGAACCCCTCCTTGCCAACTTGGTTATCCTCATCAGCTTGGTTGTGTTTCGTAGCTTGTGACAGTTTCTTTAATGACAGTTTCCTTAATGCCTTGGTTGTGTTTCGTTGCTTGTGTAGTAGTGCTCTTTTTGGGACTATCATTTAAACAACTTTGCTGAGTCTTTCATGTTTATTGTTGCCTTGTCAAGTACTTGGCTTAGTTTTGGCTTGCGCACGTATTGTGGACCTAGTCTAGCCCTCATTTTATGATATCAAAGTTCATGTTTGTAACACCTATTTGGAATGTCTCAATCTTCTGTGGTTGAAATGAATTGAGTTATAACCAGCAGTCCTTATAGTGGATGCAAAGCATGGTGATGATCTATGTTCACATTGGAAGTAAAAGTGACCTACACCCTGAGTGCACATATGACTGGAGAGCTATGCCTGAGCAAGGCGAAGCCAGTGGAAATTTGGAAAGAATTTAACCTTATACTCCCCTTAAGAAACAAGAAAACTGCATAAAAAAGCAAATTCATTTTTGTAATATTGTCTGCTGCAAATGGGGTAAGTAAAGCATATTAGCTTTCTCACTTACAACACTAAACCAAACACATTGAAGAATATATTTTACACAGAGGTCTTGTTTGATTGTAAGAACTATTTGATATTCTTTTTTGCCGCAAGAATGGGACACACAAGCTCGAAACATGTTGTAGAATAGCAGAATGACCCTACTTAGTTAGACCTCGAACAATGTATGTACTGTACATATCATACTCATATTGCCAATATTTTTTAATTGAATATGCTCTCATGATTCTGTTACATGTCGTATTTTTGGTGCCACGGACGCGATTGTCCATCAAGATAAACACAAACTCTTAGACGTATTATCGGTAGAGTGTTAGAGAAGCCATGGTGGTTACGTGCGTGGTGGATGTTAGAGAAGCCTTGTTGATGGTTTTCTGTCATGTTGTTAACAATTCATATTTATACAAGTTCTAGTTTTCCACAAAAGAATTAAGAAAACGCATATGCTCAACAACATTATAGAGCATCTCAAAACACATTGAAAAAAATCAATAGGAGCAACAAATAAAGAACTATGAAAAATCTTACACCAACCTATACATAAATACAGAGCCCATCTAGAATTTCTTTTATTTAGAATCTAACCATGTTTGTTATCTAAAATTCCACAATCACTTAACAATAATTTTCAGTCATGTTGTTAACAATTAATATTTACACAAGTTCCAGTTTACCACAAAAGACTTAAGAAAATGCATATGCTTGACAACATTATAGAACATCTATAAAACACATTCAAACATAATCGAACGGCTAGTATGGACTAATTAACAACCTCAACATTGCTTAGATAATCAGCTAATCTAATTGTCAAAAGTTTAAGAGCTACTATTATTAAACTAGAACAAGGAAAGATGGCAAAAATATTTAATAAATATTAGGCAAAAAAATGGTATTTGTTGCTTAGGCTTTATTCATATCAGGAGCAAGAACACTTCAATCTACAATGATGAAGAAAGTTTTCAAAGTACAATGACATACTAGAAAGAATTTGCATGAGAAAGCTCAATTAGACATCGGAAGGCAAAAACAATAATGAAACTTAGTCATATCAAAGATTTGCAATTTCCAAATTTGATTACACCACATCTTCTATTTCAATCATCTCTCAAAATAAAATCTTATTTCTTCTCTTCTATTTACCCTCGTTTTACCCTATATCCAGACCACGGATCTCTATCTTATAGGTAATCCAAGATTAACAACGATCTTCCCAAGTCCTAAAGCTATTCCACCTATTTCTAGTTTGGAATAAATAAACACCGATCACTAATATAAGCGTACTATCTCTGAAACAAGAACCAATCTTTGCCAAGAAATTAGAAGAGAAAAAAAGAGAAGGACATCATCAAACAAAAAACTCGAAGACGATAAAGAGCCCAACATTCCCTTATGTTATATGTTCGAGATAGGTTAGGCAGACAATACAGGCATGATAATTCATTTTATGAGGAATATACCATTTATATTTTACAATGACTCTATGAGTGATAGCCTATGCTAACCTGTTAAGATTTTTCGTAATCCTTTATTTGTTTCTCCTTTTGATCTTTTTTTTCTATATTTTCTTATTGGATACGTTTAAGTTTTCAATCTAAACCACGAAAATGTTTTGTTTGTAATGAGTCCTAATGGAACCCAATTGTGGACCTTGTTCTTTATGCATAATGTGTTGGGCCGTTTTATGATATTGTAAGAGTTAACATGAACATGTTAGATTCTCGGCTCAGACGCTCTACTTGGATAAGTTGGATGATTTGTCGCGGATAAGTGGTGCTCATATTTTGAGAAGGAAACTTCATATCCCTTACTTATTCTTGCGATGAAGGTTGTTTCAATTCCTTGGGATACTGATCTCTTATAGTGAGTGTTCATTCATTTTGACCTAGTTGAGTCTAGGCAGAGGTCGGTGACATAGCTATGTTAGGTCCAGATTTTATCCAGGAGGCTACCATGAGTGTTGCACTGATTCGCCAACGGCTGCTAGCAGCTCATAGTCGCTAGAAGAGTTATGCGGATAGCATGTGTCGACCCTTGGAGTTCGATGTGGGCAATCATGTTTCCTTGCGATTGATGCCGCACAGAGGGCTGATCCAGTTTGGTCGTAGAGGAAAGCTTATGCCGAGATTCATCGGGCCTTTTGAGATCCTGAAGAGAGTTGGCGAAGTGGCTTACCAGTTAGCATCGGCCCATCCTACCTTTCATGTGTCGATGTTTTGGAAGTATTACTTAGATCCCTGTCATGTGCTTGACTACGGCGAGGTGGAGCTCGACAAGGATGCAACGTTCGAGGAACGACCAGTTCGAATTATGGATTCCAAGGGGCAAGTCTTGCGGGGCAAGACAATTCGTCTAGTCAAAGTTTTTTGGATACATCACAATGTGGAGGAGGCGACATGGAAACCGAACAAAGGATGCGAGAAACATCCCAGAGTTATTCCGGAAGGTATAGATTAAAAGCTATATTCCAGAAGCTTTAGGCCCCGTTTGGGCGTGCGTTGTGTTTTTTATGGTTGCAATGCGGTGTGGTGTGTTTGCAAACTGCGGTGAGTTGCGGTGCGGTAACTGTTAATCTTAATATTATTTTGATGATGTCAATATATGATTGATGATAAACATTGGTTTAATATTTATATCCCTTAATTTGGAAATCATTAAGTTCAATATTTATATGATTTTGTACTCGCGGTTGATGCGACGGTTGATACACGGATCGACCGTGGAGTATGGCGGTCGATGGACGGATCGACCGTGGAGGTTAAAGTTGCGACGGTCGATGTGGCGGTCGATAGGATAGTCGACCGTGGCTTATGTGACTTGTTGTGTTGAAGCGACAGTCAAACGAGGCATCGACCCTGAGAAGCGGTTTTCACAACAGAGGCTTACAGACAATGTGACGGTCGACCGTGAAGCTTGAAGGTCAATGTGTAGATCGACTGCGGCGCAAGAAGAGCGTGACAGAAGATGTGGCGAACGATGCGACGCTCGACCGCCAGTCAGGAAAGTAGCCGTTAAAGAGCTGTTGCAGAAGCAGAAAATTACCGTTGGAAGGCTATTTGGAGGGATTTGGAGCGCAAGTTTAAATAGGAAGATGCAACAAACTTGAAGCAAGATGAAGAGAGATATTAGTATACATTGTAACAAGTTTTAGTCTTCTTTTGAGAGCTTTAATCTTTGTAAAACTACTTCAAGTGTGAAGTAGACCTTGAGAGATATCCAAGAGAGAGCTTGGAGAGATTGTAAGGTTGCCAAGCACCCAAAAGCCTTGTGGATAGGTCGCCAAGCACCCGTAAGCTTGGTGGATATGTTATCAAGCACCCGAAAGATTGGTGGACAACTTGTAAGAGGTCTTGCAAGTAGTGGAACCTCAAGGAGACCCTTGAGTGAAGTGGACGTAGGCAAGGTTTGTCGAACCACTATAAAAATCTGGTGCAATCTCCCTTGACTCTCATCTCATCCTTTCATTTACTTGCTTTATTTTATACTCTATTCATTTACAAGAATACGATTTTATTAGACTTCTCCTCTCTAGGTTTCCATCATCAATTTTCTTATTTAAGGTCTAAGATCAACCCCCTCTTAGACCTTCAATTGGTATCAGAGTAAGGTCCCTATTTTAGTGGTGTAACAACCCTTAGGCGATCCTAAATCAAGATGGAAATCAAAGAGGGGACAATCTATCAATAGGCCGCCCTACTTTAATGGATCAAACTATACCTATTGGAAGACTAAAATGGAAATATTTATACAATCCATGGACTATGATGCATGGATGATAATAGAAGATGGAGATTCTATCCCTATAAAGATCATTGAGGGAAAAGAAGTCCCAAGAGCTAAGAGTGAATATACCCCTACTGAGTTTAGAAAACTTCAAGTAAATGCCAATGCTAAAAACTTTCTATTTTGTACCCTTAGTCCAAATGAATTCAATAGAAATTTAGCATGTAAATTGGCTAAGGAAATATGGAAAAAACTTGAAGTTACCTATGAGGGAATAAGCCGAGTTAAGGAGTCTAAGATTAGCATGCTTGTTAATGATTATGAGTTATTTTCTATGAAGGATGATGAGAATATAAATGAAATGTTTACTCGCTTTACCAATATTATTAATGTTCTTGATTCTCTTGCTAAAAGCTATACTAATGATAAGATGGTGAGCAAGATCCTTAGGTGTCTACCTAAGACATGGGATCCCAAGGTGACGGTAATCGAAGAAGCAAAGGATTTATCAAAGTTGTCCCTTGACGAGCTCATGGGTTCCCTCATGACATATGAGATGAACTTGGAGAGGAGCAATGATGAAGACAGGAAGAAAAAGAAAACCATTACCATCATGTCCACATACAAAGATTCTTCTGACTCAAGCGATGAAGATGATGGTGAGGAGATGCAAAAGATCACAAGGAGAATTAAAAAGATATTCAAACTTCAAGGTGATAAAGCAAACTCTTCTTCTTATTTGAACAAAATTATTTGCTATGAGTGTAGGAAACTCGAACATTACAAGCTCGATTGTGCAAAACTCAAGAAATCTTCAAAGACGAAGAAGAAGGCCAAGGAAGAAAATCACTTGAGCTCCACCTGTGAAGAAGATGAAGAAGAAATTGCAACCCTTTGTTTAACTGCATTCGGAGAAAAATAAAATAAAATTGACAAGTGGAGGCTCAAGGTATTTGAAGGTGGATAACAATTTGATATTAAAGGTAATGGAGGTATGCATTAATTTTTCATTGATAAATGATCCCTCCATTATAACTTGTTAGTTCACTTTAAAATTTTATTTTATGTTTAACTTCAAATGGCTTAAGAAAGTCCTTCTTGACAACTTATTTTTGTGATGATTTGATTGCTTTTCATTGTAAAATGATTTTAACTCTAATTCTTTCAATTGATTTTTCTAAAAAGTCTTTATCTTTCAATTGTTTGTTTAACTTGATTCCTCTTCCCCATCCACTAATTCTTTTTGACAATGTCAAAGGGGGAGAAATATTGTGATAATTCTTGTTTTTGAAAGTTTTTGAAACTTTATATTTTCTACATACTTGAAACCTTTGGATGTTTAAAGAATTTTTCTATCTATAATTACTGGAGATTTTATGAGAATATAATTCATGCTCAAATATCATGTCTCATGGTTCTATACAAAGAGGTACATATGTCAAATTTTGCACTTTCACACCTTTTGACTAATAATCATACCTTTTATATCTTTTTAGTGACATATGACCTGGATGCATCAATGAAATTCACTCTAAAACATATTTTATGAGATAAATGGATGCATAAATTAAGGGGGAGCTTTCAAGGTTTTATCATCACAATTTAAAAGGTTGCTATCATCAAAAAGGGGGAGATTGTTAGTCCTAATATTGCTTTGATGATATCAATATATGATTAATGATAAAACATTGGTTTAATATTTATATCCCTTAATTTGGAAATCATTAAGTTCAATATTTATATGATTTTGTACTCGCGGTTGATGGGACGGTCGACCGCGACCTATGTGACTAGTTGTGTTGAATCGACGGTCGAACGAGGAATCGACGGTCGAACGAGGCATCGACCCTTAGAAGCAGTTTTCACAACAGAGGCTTATGGACGGTTAGACGATCGATGCGACAGTCGACCGTGAAGTTTGAAGGTCGATGTGTGGATCGACCGCGACTCAAGAAGAACACGACGAACGATACGACGGTCGACCGGTAGTCAGGAAACTAGTCGTTAAAGAGCCGTTGCAGAAGTAGAAAATTGTCGTTCGAAGGCTATTTGGAGGGCTTTGGAGCTCAAGTATAATTAGGAAGATGCAGGAAACTTGAAGCAAGACTAAGGGAGATATTAGTATACATTGTAACAAGTTTTAGTCATCTTTTGAGAGCTTTAATCTTTGTAAAACTACTTCAAATGCGAAGTAGACCTTGAGAGATATCCAAGAGAGAGCTTGGAGAGATTATAAGGTTGCCAAGCACCCGTAAGCTTGGTGGATAGGTTGCCAAGCATCCGGAAGCTTGGTGAATAACTTATAAGAGGTTTTGGAAGTGGTGGAATCTCAAGAAGGCTCTTGAGTGAAGTGGACATAGATAAAGTTTACCGAACCACTATAAAAAGATGGTGCAATCTCCCTTAACTCTCATCTCATCCTTCCATTTACTTGCTTTATTTTATACTCTATTCATTTACAAGCATACAGTTTTATTAGACTCATCCTCTTTAGGTTTCCATCATCTATTTTCTTATTTAAGGCCTAAGATCAACCCCCTCTTAGACCTTCAGTAACAACTTTAAAAGTGTTTGGCATGTAATTGTGATTACTGTGGTAGAAAAATGCATTCATGTAGATTGTTGTTTCGGTGTTTGCATAGTTCCACTATGTGCATAGTTCCAACTATGGTGTGGTATAAAATATTGGTTTTTCATTCAAATGACCAAATGAATTTGTGGCATGCATATCATTAATTATTTATTTCTGACACCCAATAAAATAATTATGAAAAAATGATGAAAATTAAGATCGTTAACTTTTTGACAATTGAATTTTCAAAATAAGTATTAATTAAAATCTGATTTCCGCACATAAAACACTACAAAAATTCAACTTGTTCAGAAAAAAATCATTTAATGCTTGCAATTGTAATATTGTGCATCCTCAATAAGCTCCTCAACTATCTTATCATGCTCCCTCCCCATCTCTTTATCATCCTCAAAAGTTGATGCCTTATCATTGATAGTGTCTTTGTCATCGATTTCAACATCCTCATCTCCTTCATTAATGAGTTGGTCGAACTCATTATCATGTATGGCATTCAACCTGATATAATTATGAGGAGCCATGCATGTAACCATTGTTTGAACCTTTGTTTCATATGCATAGGAGGGCATCCTTCCCAAAATTAACCATTTCTTTTTTAGCACACCAAATATTGTTTCAATTATGCTCCTCAGTGATGAATGAGCACGGTTCAACACTTCTTTCAGGCCCGTCGGTGGTCTTCTACAATGTCGAATGTCAGGTAGATGATATTTCTCACCTTTATATGGTGCTAAATATCCATTTCGATTCGGATACCCCGAATCAACAAGGTAATACTTCCCTATAAAAATACAACTTTCTTCAGTGGCCCCTACCGGGTGTTAGATAGCCTTTATGTTACCTTTATGTTATGTTAGATAGCCTCCTACAGGAGTGTGATGTATATAAATGTTAACCCTTTTGAGGATTTGAATTTATTATATTGTACCTATTGAGGTTGTTGATTATTGTTATATAAGGGTGCTTATAAATTGTTTAGGGAGACCAGTAAGTTAGAGGGAACCCTCGCCAAAAATTATTCCGCTTTTAGTTAGGTTCCAGTTCGCGTCGCCCGGCTCGATTGGGCCTTCACGGGTTGGGGCGCGACAATGAGAGTCCGCACAAGCTAGCGAATGTCCTTAAGAGTAGTGTTTCCTTAAACCTTTCACATCCTTTTCAATCTCAGTGGCCTAAGAAGACATGCCCTAGTTGACATCAATGTTTGCCACCCAACTAGACTTATGTTGTTCTATAACAAGTTCTACCCAGTAGATGTATAGGCAACAAGAATTCAATAGGGCACAATACCTTCAAAGTGTCCACAGAGAGCCTCATTAGCTGGAGCCTTCTCAGCGATTCGAGCAAGACGTTGCTCGAACGCAAAAGTAATAAGAATTGAGGATCAGAATCCTAATTATAAACTCACAATCCTTCTCAGGATCACTACTATCATCTATCCATTTGCTAAGAAACTAGTTTATAGGAAATTCAATTGCCGGAACTTCAATTCATCACAAGAATGCAAAAAGAAATGATCACAAAGCCATGAATCAATCGCCAAGAAGACAAAACATCGGAACCAAAGGACGAGAAAGAGATGAGACAGAAACCTTCGTCAGAAAGCAGGCCCTTGATCCTGAAAACGAGCATTGGTCCAAAACCCCGAATCTTGCCCATTCATTGTCCAAAACCCATGCACTTTGTCAAAAACCCCATGCATGCTTTTTTTGGATAAACAACGTCAAATCACATAAAAACACAATATTGCCCCGTCCTAACCACACTCAACCACCACCTTCGTCGCCCGATCACCCGTCCATCTCCGATGATCCCCTCACCTCCGGCGACCTCACCGGTGACCACCACCTCTCTCTCTCTCTCTCTCTCTCTCTCTCTCTCTCTCTCTCTCCCTGCCTCCCTCTCCCCATCCTTCCTTCCAACCACCAAAACCACAGCAACCCCCTCGTCGCCGACCACCCTTTACCCATCGTCATCGCAGCCTCCCCATCGCCGCGACAGCCTTCATCTTCTCCGTTCCTCCCCAAATCCATCGGCTCCCGCCGGCTCCACTCCCTCCAACGACGCTCAACGCCCACCCGACTTGGTCCACGAGCTCCATCGCCATCCAAGCTATTCTCCTCTCTCGGATAGGGGTGAGCAAAACCGAACCAAACTTTTAGAACCGAACCGAACCGAACAATTCGGTTCGGTTCGGTTTTTTTTTGTCAAAAATTCGGTATTCGGTTCGGTTTCGGTTTTTATTTTTAAAATTCGGTAAATACCGAAATATTGAAAATTTTAAAGTTATATACCTTATTTCGGTTTGGTTTTCTATTGTAAGTAATAAACTAAGAATTATTTCGGTTTTTTTCGGTTCGGTTCGGTTTTTACATGAATTCGGTTTGGTTCGGTTCGGTTTTTAAATTAGTGTACCGAATTAATTCGGTTCGGTTCGGTTTTATGCACTAATTCTGTTCGGTTTTTAAAATTATGGTATTTCGGTATTTCGCTATTTCGGTATTTCGGTATTTCAGTATTCGGTATTTCGGTTCGGTATGCACCGAATTCTCACCCCTATTCTCGGATCCGGCGCTACCACCACCCAACAACGTCGCCCCCTTTCCTCCCCAGCGTCTCTCTGATGCCGCCACGATCTCACCAGCGATCGTAGCTGTGGCGTTAACGCACTCATCAGCTAAAACCTTCCATCCACTGCAATCATGGAAATAATACAAATATTTGGTCAGCTTTTGATGTTTTTTTCAGAAGATTAGTCGCTAATATTATTTTTGTGCATTAACAGAAATATTTCAGATATGGACTGCTTCTTTGTTAAACTTTACTTCCTTAAAAAACCATGGAGAAAAATAGTCATAGCAATCTGGCAGCTAACTTCTTGATTACTTTCAAATCGACAAGACATAGACATGAACCGAGGCCATGAACATATATAGCTTCTCAAAACAATGGACTATGGATTCCAAGACAAAAATAAAGAACACCACCATGGGTTGAGTTTTGCGGCAACAATAACGCATGAAACTCTTGCAACCATGAAGAATCTCGTCCAGAACTCGGTCAACCTTAAGATAGGAACCAATTTTTCAGTTACCTAAACAGTCGAGATAATTTAAGAAGCTTAATCGATGAGAGTCCGCACAAGTTGGCAAATGTCCATGGGGTGCGTTTGGTTACACGTTTGACCATGGGAGAGGGAGTCGTGAGAGGGAGTCACGACTCCCTCCGTTGTGTTTGGTTGGCATTTAAGCACGGGAGAGGGAGTCGCCTCTCCCGAGCTCTCCCGTCATGGGAGAAAACCAGATTCCTCCTGAAGTTGGGAGGAGTTCTTTTTCCTTTCCCTCATATATGGTCAACACAGGGTAAATTATTAAAACACCCATCGTATCCTTTCCATAGCCATCCGATCTAAAAGGATAAATTAGATTACAACCGTCCAATCGATGCTAAATAGGGTTAGGTTAAAAACCTACGAAGACTATCGGCGACTCCCTCATATGTCATGTTACCCATCTCTAACCCATCTCTACTATCGGTTAAAAACCTACGAAGACTAACCAACGAATAGGGTTAGGTTAAAAACCTAAAAACAATGATCTCCAACCCATCTCTACCAACGTGTTTTTCTTACTCATATGTCCTGCTACGTGATTTCTTTGTATTTGCTATGAAAAATGTATCTGCGAATTTATTTTCTTGCTACAACATGTATTAGAAATACGAATTTATTTATGTGTTTGTTAACTGTGCATTAAGCAACTTGAATAAGAGTTATGTTGATCAAGCTTAAAAAAAAGTGAGTTTACTGCATTTTTTCGCTTTCATTCCTTAAAAAAGTTAATAATGTAATATTTTCTACTATATCACTACAAGAAAAAGGATGTTCTGTGACAACACTGTGTCACTGTAAACATGGTTCTTGTCACTGAAGATTCTTTAGTGACGACAGTAGTGATAACAACTATTGTAGCTTGTGTGGCCATTGCTAATACTTTAGTGACGACAAAAGTGTCTTGCCATTGATAACTATTCTTTTAAAGACAACTTTGATTGTCACTATAGGATATACACATGTCACTATAACTCATTCTAAATCGTAAGGGGTGTGAATTAGTGATAATATTAGGGACAAAATTCTTGTCACTAACAAATTCTTTCTATGACAATATTTTTCTCTCATCGCTGCTAAGGATTTAGTGACAAATTTATATTAGATTTGTTGACACTAATTCACGTCATTAATTTTAGTATGCGATCGATCCTGGAACCGATCGGTCGCTCCTTGGAACGACCGATCGGACCAGTGTGTGATCGATCGCTGTTGAGAGCGACCGATCGGACTTGTGTCGGTGGTCAGCGTGGCCTGGCCGATCGGTCCTAGAACCGATCGATCGGACTCGAGCCTATAAGTAGCCCGAGACTTCCCCTGTTTTTCCGGTTTGCTTCCCTTCTTCTTCTTCCCCTCTGTTCTCCCTCCTCCGGCCATCTTTTTGAGTGCTTGAGGGCTCGTTGGATTCGTGGCAGCGAGAGGAAGATCCTTGGCATGGTTTGAAGCCGGTTTCGTGGTCCTACCGTGGGGAATCAGCCGAGGTTTGCATTTCTGGTAGGTTTCTACCTACGTGGGTTAATAGGGGGTTTTCTCTTAATCTAGCCAGTAGATCTAGGTGTTCTTGGTGTTGTTGGATGCCTCTTATTTAGGTTAATTTCTGTTGTAAGTTTCATAAGATTTGATTGAGATTTTAGTAGGTTTTTAGAATATTTAAACTCGGATTTTCGGGTTTCTCTGTTCTTGAAGAACAGCCGGTTTACGACGCGTGTTCTGGTCTGTACATGCATGATCTTGATTTATGATGAACATGAGAGTTGTAGATCTTTGAATCTACTCTCAAACACAACCAATGTTATAATTGTCTGATTTTCCTATGATTTGTTATGATTTTCCTACTGATGGGCTGCGTTGCAGCAATTAAAGGTACTTAGTGAGATTAGTGGTTTTATTTAATGTTTTCCGGGTAATCGAGCCGTTGGATGTTTCCCCGTTTTGGATATGTTGATCCCAGCATGTTTATCTGCGGGTGTCTATGTTGGATCTCGAATCCGACGCCGTTTGGACGTCGGATCGATGAGGTCACTTAGCCCCTAATTAGAGGATCATGGTGTTTTAAATAATATTATATGTTCATATGAGTTTTCGGGGTTGCTTTTTGTTGCAGAAGTCCGCGGTTGACGGTCGTAGTACCGTCGTAATGTCGGGACCCGCTGCGGATTGGCTGGCAGCGGTTGGTAGTATCGCTGCAGCGATCCAGTTAGACTTTAGTGTTGTTTTTAATCATACTGTTGCATGCTTACTTCTTACATGCGCATGATCATAGCATGCATTTATATTTGTGCATTAGATGCATAAGGTTAAGGCATGGGTGATGGGTCGATCGCCGATCGGAGTCTTTCGGGTAGCTCGGATTTAGCTCTAGGACCATGGCAGGTAGTAAGGTCCAGGTTGGATTGTAGTATTCTGTCTGTGAGGACCCGTCCCTCTACTCCTGTGGCTCGTTGTGGACCGCAAGGGCAATTTGGTAAATTGCGCCTTGTCGGCTTGTTTCACACCCGCATATGCACACACTGACAATGTCTGTGGTAATGTTTGGCTAGAATGATTAGTGGGACCCGGGATCGAAAGATCCGGGCTTAGGCTTGAGTTTTAGCCCAAGTCTAGCTTTCTGCACCTAAGGGATCGACCTTCCTAGCTAGAAGATCTATCTCTTAGTGCCAGAAAGTCAAACCCGATTTGGCAAGGAAGATCGATCTCTTCTCAAAAGAGATCGATCTCTCTTGAGTCGGTTCGTTCGTCTATAAAACGAACGAAACCTTTTCTTTTGAATTTTTTGGAAAATCCGAGATTTCAGTCGTGTTCTTGCTGGATTTGGCTTCGTTTGAGGAAGATCTAAGGCCTAGTAGCTTGGATTGAAGCTGCTATTGCATAGGTAGGATCAATCCCTCGGCTGCAGAGAGATCGATCCTTGCCTAGGCTGATGTGACGGTTTCCATGTCACGAAGAAGATCGATCCTTCTGGTGGAGAAGATCGATCTCCTTCGGTTGACAGGGACGAGTTGTCTTCCAAGTACTAAGAAGATCGATCCCCTTAAGAAGGGAGATCGATCTCTTGGTGGTTATGGGGTGTTTTCAAGTGGCTTTTGCCCGCGGGGCTTTGTATGACGGTTTTCTTTACTGTCTTATACCTGGTACATATGTTTAAGCATGTTAGCCCTATAATAGGGGCAGTGGTGAACTGGGGGAGTGATGACTCCCGGGATGTTTAGAATAAATGGCGGGTAGCCCTACAGCTTTCCTTAGCCTTGCATGCCGGTGTGCGCCGAGGGCTTTATATGTGATATTTGTGAACTGTTGTTTGCGGGGCTGATTCCCGATGCAGGTTGTGGTGGACTACTGACAGTTGGTGGTGGTACCACTGTAGCAGCTCCTAGACCTTAATTACATGTTCACCACCCCGGGCCGGCAGGGTGTCATGCCCATACCTTGTTTGATATACTGATACGAGCGGTGATTGGATGCAAATATTGCATCCAATTATTAGCTTTCGATACCCGATTTATGCATTAAATGTTGTTAAATCTTGTTTAATATGTATGATTTGTTATCATCGGTGTTTTATACCCTTAACAGTTGAAATGGGTTTAAAATGGTGTGTTTCACATGTTTTCGGAGTCTTTATGAATTTCCAGATTAAAGAGTCTCTAGACAGCTGTTAGTAAATTGAGCATAACTTTCTCATCCAAGCTCCGATTGGGATGATCCAGGATGCTGTGGAAAGACAAGAAAGAGCTCTACAGTTTTCATGTTTTGAATTTTGGGAGATTCTATCTGTATAAAGACAGAAAAATCATAGAAGCTGCAGCTGTACTATTGCTTCTAAATCTATGTTGACAGTTTTTAGTTATTCCTTGCAGCTAAAGATCTTGGCCTTGTACCTGGTGTGGTGAGAAGCTTTGATTCATGTAATGGTCTTAGAGTACCTCATATTGGCTGGAATGCTCTGCAAATTTCAGAATGCATTGGCTGTTGCTGGCTGCTGAATGGCTTCTGCATTTTTTTTTTCTGCTGCATTTTCTGCCGATGGAACTCCCCTCACTGCTGCTCATTGGCTGCTGCTTTTTC
Source organism: Narthecium ossifragum (assembly GCA_963920575.1). NCBI lineage: Eukaryota > Viridiplantae > Streptophyta > Magnoliopsida > Dioscoreales > Nartheciaceae > Narthecium > Narthecium ossifragum. The sequence goes on along the minus strand of OY986964.1, from coordinate 12,198,488 downwards.
CTGCTTCCTACTGCATTGTCTGTTGATGGAAAAGCCTCATTGATTGCTGCATTTAGTTGGCTACCCCTTGATGAGAGCACTTGCAATGAATGAATCCAGCTGTTGTTTGTGCTGGCTTTAGTCCACATCTTCCTAGTCGGTGGATGAAAGCTTTTTGACCAATCCAACTTACCCATCTACCCTGGAGTGGATAAAAAGTTGGGCCTAGAAACACAACCGACAGAGGTTTTTAGGAGAAAAACCCATTCAGATATGCCAGGATAGCAGAGAAAGAGGGGGACCCATTCAGATATGAGTAGATAGCAGACAACAGAGGAAAACAGAGCAGAATCGGGAGAGAGCAGAAAAAAGAACCAGCAGAGACGGAAGAGGGCAGAGGATAGAGCAGAGAAGAAACAGAAAAGAAAAGAAGAAGAGCACGTGGAGGAGATGGCCATGTCTTCATCCATGGAGTAGTCCTTGGTTAGGCTAGAGGATGATCCTCCTCTAGCATGGGTTGTAATCCTCATCTTTTACCCTTGTATTGAATGGTTTTGAATGAATAGATGAGCTCTTTTGTCTTCATCCTTGTTGTATCTATAAATGCATTCAATGTATGTTTTAAATGGTCAATATACATATAGGTTTAGCCATGTTCTTCCTATGTGGGTGTTGTTATTCATACATGCTTGGATGTTGATCTACTATCATTTCTATCTCTTTGCTATGATTTGTCTAAAGTGACATTAGATAATTCATAACCTTAGAGTAGGGGTATGCTTAGGTCACTTGTTCCTGGGAGCCCTCTGCTACGGTGTGTCCACTAGTGACAGTTGATACATCACTGTCTTAGACCCTAGTGAACATGATTTAGCTCTTAATAGTTGAGGATTAGGCCATTTGGATCATCACATTTAGCATGATTGACTTGTAGTTCCATATCTTCCGGTCGAGGGATTGGGATGTGAATCCCTCAATTGTGTTACAAGGACATTAGGCGAGGATAGCTGCCATGTTAGGAAGGTGATTCCCGAGGCCTTGCCTCCTCTTATCCCTTGGTACCCCCTCTGAATTTATTCAACAAACCAACCATATCTTATTGCATGCTTTGTTCTGTTATTCTAATCCTGATAACCCCTAGTTAGCTAGCTTGTATGCTTGTGTTTTCATCTTGTTTTTCTGCCTCCCTGTGGACCGACCATTTTTACTGCACTGCTGCGACCGCCGTTGCTGTATGCACGTTTTGGGCGTAATCAAGCGGTCTACTCGTAATCCTCTCATATCGGGTCTCTACTGCTCCAATCGATCAGAATTGGCCTGATCGGACTTGATTTGAGTCCAATTGACTGAATCTGGCTAGCTGGATTGGATCTGGCTTAGCCTCATTGGATAGGACTTGGAATGGATTGGGCTGAATTGGGTTATTGGCTTAAGGAATTGAATTTGGCTCGGATTGGACTAAGTGGCTTGGCTGAACTGGTTAAGGCTGGCTGAGTTGGGTTGGGTTAAAAGTTGGCTGGAAAGATCCGATGGCTGAGAGATCGCCAGAGTGGATCACCGACGTAGGGGCGGCGGTGGCGGTCGGGATCTTGGCAGGGAAGCGATCCAACGGCTCGGATCTGGGAGGTAGGTGGCGGATTGGCTGGATCTGGGAGGTGGACGGCGGGTTTAGAGGAGGCCGACGTCGGTGAAGCTTGGCTTAGGGCATGGGAGAGAAGAGGAAGGAGGAAGAAGACGGTGACGTGGCGCTGACGTGGTGTGGGGGGTCGCTGACGTGGCGGAGAGAGAAAGTGGTGGGGAGAGAGAAATTTCGGTGGAGGTGATGCCGGCTGCAGAGAAGATGACCGACGGGGAAGAAGGTGGATTAATGGTGGATTTTCGGATAGAATCTACATTATCTCTACTCCTATGATATTTTATGAACTATTCTTAACTTTTCATCATTCCTCATTCATCCTTATCATCATACAAACTACTGAGGTCACTAATCCAACTAAAAAGCCCCTTGCTTAATTAGCAAGTAATAAGGCTTTCAAACTCAACTCAACTTCCTAACTCAAAGGGACTCTTAATTAATTTCTAATAATCAAATATCAAATAGGACTCAATTAAATATAAAAGACTAATGATAAATCCTAATCAAATACTCTAGTTTGAACTAGAGAAGTCCAAGTCAAATTAGAAAAGAGGCTGAACCAGTTTGGTTTGTCACACCCCAACCCAGAAAACCCATCCAGGACGGGGCGTGCGGATTCCTATCTCTATTCATCTTCAATTGGCGCGATACAAATGCAGAAAGACGGATAAATTTAAACAAATTATAATCTAGAGGTAAACATATATTCAATTTATATAACATCAGTTGTACTATTCAATATTTGGTACAAAAGTCTTCCAAGGATAGATATAATACATAATCCCAAAAGTCCTCGAAATGTTTACAACATATATATATCATCAAAAAGGTACAACAGTTATATCCTCCAGCAAAACCTCAAGCGCCTCTGGAATTACTCGCGCCGCCAAAGGCCGATCCCGCCGGCTCCACAGACGAAGAACTGTAGCCTGCACCTGCAAACGCAGCCCGGGTAGGAGTGAGCGATAAGCTTAGTAGGGTTCTACTTTACAGCACACTAAAAGGAGGAAAACAACAACAGTGTTGTCTTCCCGCTCAAGTCTAACGGATGCCACGGGTCCCACAACCCTGTTGATGTCCCAAGGGCTCCTGTCATGAAACCTCTCTCCTGAACATGTTATCAGAAGGCCAAGGAATAGTAACATGCAGGATCACCCTTACCCAAGCTGGAATACCATGCCTTGGGGAACCACGTCAGGAATGCATCAACATCCATCCTTAGCACTTGGCCTTGGAAGACAACACGACCTCTAAACCTCAAACACTGATCAGAGTCAACTATCACAAATCCTCAAAGGACATGAGATTCGATTACACAATCACACCCTAATCCTGACTACCCAACCACGATCCTAAGGCTAGATCCGAGCTACCCGAGAGCCTCGGATCGGCGACCCAAACCATCGCCCGCCAAACCTCAGATGCCTCTAATGCACACAATGCATGAAGCTATGCAAACATCTACCTTAGATGTCTCTACATGCCACAACATCAATTACATGTTCACAGTTATACAGTAGCCCTCGGCACTCGCCGGCAAGAGGCTAAAGTTCCACAATTCCACATTAGCTAACACTCATAGCTAGCTAATGGTTAGGCAGACAATTAAGCAATTAAATACCAACCACACATGTATTTAAAAGCAAGCCACATCATCAATTTATTCAAAGGAAATCAACATGCGATTCAATCCTTAATCTCAATAGAAATCCCTTGAAAACTTCCTGAAAACCTCATACCAACCTCCCAACATGTTTAACTATCAAACCCAAATGAAAGCCATCCAAAAAAACCAGAAAACACTGTTCAAGGGCCCACGGTCGATCTAACGGTCGACCGTGAGGCCACGGTCGATGTCACGGTCGATCCGGCGGCCGACCGTGAGGCCAAACAAGGAAAACCCTAAGGGCGACGGTCGATCCACCCATCGACCCTGGGAAGCCCGAAGCCAGACAGAGCCTGACGGTCGATCTGACGGTCGACCGTGAAGCAAAACTGAAAAAGGGAGAATCCCGCGTTCGATCCATGCATCGACCGTGGGAGGTCAAAAACCCGACAGAGCCTGACGGACGATGCGACGGTCAATCCGCTGGTCGACCGTCAGGCCCAGAAAGAGCAAATCAATGCTTGACGGTCGATGCACCGATCGACCGTCGAGCCTTAGGCACAGTTCATCAGAACAGTGCTGGAAATCCAATTCTTTGGATTTCAAGGATCAAATCAAGTTGGAAGTTGATGAAATTTTGCAAGCAAGTGTAATTAATGATGGGGATACCAATGGAATGAAGAAATTCCATTTTTGATGGTTAAATCTCCTATCTAGGTCAAAACGGGCAAAAACCGACAAAACAGTGATAATACGAAAACCAGCCATTAGAATACGGAAAACGCGAGGTAGGAATACTTCAAATCATCTATAAGACATGCACAATGAACTACGCAACATTCTAACAAGTATTCCTATAGAAAAAAGGCAATAAACCTATCCTAGGAGAACCCGAACCTCAGATCGAGGTAGAAACACCTACTTGAGCAAGTAGGGTAGCTCCTCCACGCGTCCAACCAGTCAAGCCGCCAAGATCCGCGCTCCGAAAGCCGCGTCACCGAGCCCTAGCTCAGCCAAAGGATAGAGAAGGAGAGAAAACGACAGGAGAAGAGAAGGAAAGAGAAAGAAAAGGGCAGGGCTTATATAGAAATCCGGATCTATCTCAGCCGTTTGATTCGATCTTTCCCGATCGAGCTCCGATATTCCGATCGGACGCACCCTAGAGATTCTAATCAAACACATACACCAATCCAAGGCCGTGGGTGTAACGCGGGTGTGAAACCGACCACCAGAGGGCATATTTACCAAAATGCCCTCGGGGTCCAAACCGCCACACGATCGTCCGATCGTGCCCGACGCGGAACCAAACCAACAGGAAACTGGCTTTCGACCTACGCGGTCGAGCCAGGTCGGAGGGACGGGCCCTCACAACCTAACAACCTTAAAAAAAATTTCGTCCCGAAATTCAAGGTTGAAGCTGGGAGAAAAATAAACAACTAGGCCTACCTGCACAAACGAGGCTACAACTAGGGGCGCCAACGCCCACAACAAGGAACTACCTGAAAGGGTGAACAATAGGGGAAACTCCCGACGCATGCGATCCTCTCGCTCCCATGTCAGACTCTCTGCACTGCCATGTCTCCACCTGACCATGACCAACGGTAACGATCTACCTCTCAGCACCTGATCCCGTCTGTCCATGATCTGCACTAGCTGCTCTATATAGGTGGCATCCTCCTCCACCTCAATGTCATCGTGTCTGATCACGTGAGAAGGATCTGGAATATACTTCCTCAGCATAGACACGTGGAAGGTGGGGTGATTTGCTGACATGTGCGGAGGTAGAGCCAACTGGTAGGCGACTGCTCCAACGCGCCTGACGATCTCAAATGGGCCAGTGAACCTCGGCGCTAGCTTGCCCCTGCTACCAAACCTGATCGACCCTCTGCGCGGGGACACCTTCAGTAGCACTGTGTCGCCAACTACGAACTCCAGGGGTCGTTGCCTGCGGTCTGCGTAGCTCTTCTGCCTGCTCTGCGCTGTCAGAAGCCTCTGTCTGATCTGAGCCAACCTCTCTGACGACTGTCTGATGATGTCCGGACCGGTAAGGGACGCCTCCCCAACCTCAGTCCAACACACCGGTGAGCGACACGGTCTGCCGTACAACGCCTCAAAGGGTGCAAAACCCAAACTGGCCTGAAAACTGTTGTTGTAGGCAAACTCCACCAAAGTCACGTGCTGCTCCCAAATACCTCCAGCATCTAGCACACATGCTCTGAGCATGTCCTCCAAGATCTGGATAGTCCGCTCCGACTGTCAGTCGGTCTGAGGGTGGAAAGCTGTGCTAAACGTCAGTGCTGTCCCCAAGGAGTCCTGGAAGCTGCTCCAGAACTTGCCGGTGAATCTGGGATCTCTGTCTGACACTATCGACACTGGGATGCCGTGCAGTCGTACCACCTCGTCGATATACCTCTGGCTCAGTCTGGCAACTGGATCTGTCATTCTCATGGGGAGGAAATGAGCCGATTTGGTCAGTCGATCGACGATGACCCAAATCGCATCATTCCCCCTCGGTGACCTGGGTAGCCCGGTGACGAAGTCCATAGCTATATGTTCCCACTTCCACTCTGGCATTGGAAGTGGCTGCAACAAACCTGGGGTCCGCCTGTGCTCTGCCTTCACCTTCTGACAGGTGAGGCATCTGGAAACGAACTCAGCTACTGACCTCTTCATCCCGCACCACCAGAACTGTCGGCAAAGGTCGTGGTACATCTTGGTGCTCCCGGGGTGAATGGCGAAACAGGAGTGGTGGAACTCGTGAAGGATCTCCTCTTGCAATGCCGGGTCTACTGGAACTGTAACTCTGCCTCTGAAGAGTAGACCACTGTCTACCGACACTGTCCAGCCCTCAACCGCGTGCTCGGTGCTGACCGCAGCACGGGTCTCCACGAGCTCTGGGTCCCCAGCCTGTGCCTCGATCACTCTGGCTAAAAGAACTGGAATGCTGCGAACAGCATACAGGAAACCACCTATCGCCCGGTCCTCGAAGTCAAGCCCGAACTAACTAACTGTCTCTAGCATCTGCCACTGCCCAGCTGACACCGCTGCCAAGGTCACTCTGTTGTCTCTGGTCTGCCTGCTGAGAGCGTCTGCTACGACATTTGCCTTACCAGGGTGGTAATACAACTCAAAGTCGTAGTCCTATAGAAGCTCCATCCACCGCCGCTGCCTGAGGTTGAGGTCACGCTGGGTAAACACATGCCTCAAACTCTTGTGATCAGAATACACCGAGAACCGCTCACCGTAGAGGTAGTGCCGCCACGTCTTCAGAGCGAAGACAACCGCTGCAAGCTCGAGATCGTAGACTGGATAGTTCCTCTCATGGGTCTTCAGCTGCTTGGAACCGTAGGCCACCGCATGGCCCTCCTGCATAAGCACACAGCCTAAACCCTCCCCACTGGCGTCGCAAAAGACACTGTAGCCGACGCCTCACTCTGGAACTATAAGGATCGGTGCACTCGTTAGTCTGGTCCTCAACTGGATGAAAGCCTGCTCTCACGCCTCGTCCCAAAAAAATGGGACCGCCTTCTGTGTCAACCTGGTTAGCGGCCCTGCAACCCTGGAGAAGTCCCGCACGAACCTCCTGTAGTAACCCGCCAAGCTGAGGAAGCTGCGGACCTCGAACACTGTCGCCGGTCTCTGCCACTGTAGCACTGCCTCAATCTTGGCCGGATCAACTGAAATACCTATCGCTGACACCACGTGCCCCAGAAACTGCACCTCAGGAAGCCAGAACTCACATTTGGAGGCTTCGGCATATAGCCTATGCTTACTCAACAACTGCAACACTGTCCTCAGATGTTGCTCGTGCTCCTCCGCGGTACGTGAGTAGACTAGGATGTCGTCGACGAAAATCACCACGAACTGATCTAAGTACGGTCGGAAGACCCTCTGCATCAGATCCATGAACGCCGCTGGTGCATTCGTCAAGCCGAACAGCATCACCGTGAACTCGTACTACCCGTTCCTTGTACGGAAAGCCGTCTTCGGGATGTTGCAATCCCAAATCCTCAACTGGTGATAGCCGGTACGGAGATCGATCCTCGAAAAGACCGAAGAGCCTCGGAGCTGGTCGAACAAGTCATCGATCCTCGGCATCGGGTACTTGTTCTTCACCGTCACCCTGTTCAGCTTCCTGTAATCAATGCAAAGACGAAGCATACCGTCCTTCTTCTTTGCGAACAATACAGGAGCTGCCCAAGGTGACGTGCTGGCACGGATGAAACCTCTGCCGATCAACCCATCCAGCTGGACCATCAGCTCCCTCTGCTCTGCTGGTGCCATCCTGAAAGCTGGCAGAGAGATCAGCCCGGTACCCGGTACAAGATCTATCTGGAAGTCTACTGCTCTGGTAGGAGGAAGGCCCGGTAGCTCGTCTGGGAAGATGTCAGCAAACTCACAAACTACTATAGCCAAACTGCCCTCTCGACTGCCCTCTGCAGCGAACAAGGAAAGGCGCGCCAGTAAAGCTGACAGCTGGCCCTCGCGCTTGGGAAAGCAACCACACAAGAGGGAATCGGCCGACTGGCGATCCCCCAACAAGACGAAACGAGCACCGTCAGGTGTCCAAGCAGTCACCCTGCGACGGCCACAGTCGATGACGGCTCGGTATGAAGTCAGCCAATCCATACCGAGAATCACGTCAAACCCGACCATGTCTAGCACCCGAAGGTCTAGAAAGACACGGAGGCCCCCAACCTCCAACTCGTAAGAACGGCAGATCAGCTCAACACGAGCCCCTCCGCCGACGGGTGTGTCTAAGTGTAGTGTGACTCCAAGTAGCTCAACCTCTAGCCCAAGCGATGCCACACAGTCGCTAGCTACAAAGGAATGAGACGCCCCAAAATCTATCAAACCATTTACAAATGAACTGAAAAGCTGGAAGGTACCTCTGAGAACAGGAGGGTCAACTGGGGCTGGTGGAAGAGCTAGAGTCTGCTGGGGTGGCGGGTACTGGTAGGGCTGAAAAGGTGGCTGAACGTAGTCTGGGTACTCGCGGTCTGGAAGTGTGTACACTCCCCCTCTGGGTCCGCCTCGACCTCCGCCAACCTCTGCTTGCTCCGCCACGAACTGACTGTGCCCTCAACGTCGGACAGTCTCAGCGAAAGTGCCCTGTCTGCCGGCACTTGAAGCACACAGGAGGTCCAAGCGCTAGCTGCTGGCTCTGGCCTCCTCCGGACGTCTGCCCCTGAGGCCCAGCCGGAAGAAGTGGCTGGCCTCCCTGCCTGAGCTGCTGCTGGTACTGGGGTGGGTAACGCTAGTATGACTGCTGGTGTCGTGGGTACCTCTGCTGCCTCCACGAACCTCTCCTGCCCTGAGCTGTTCTCTGTGGCTATCCTCCGCCACTGGTGCTCGCAGACAACGCCGGCTGGACTGCCCTGGGCCCCGGCTCCTGCAACTGAGCCTCAACTGCCAAGGCACAGTCCAGCACCTCTGCGTACGTGCTAGCGCGCTGAGCCGCGATCAGCCACCTGAGCTCGGGCCTAAGCCCCTACTGGAACTGCTCAGCTCTAGCAAGAGGGTCCGTCGACACCGCTCCGACAAATATGGCAAGTCTCGTGAACCTAGCCGCGTACTGCACTACCGACTGAGTACCCTGAGAAAGGGTCTGGTACTCATGGACAAGGGCCGAGCGCGCACTGCGGGGAAAGTACGCGCCAAGAAACGACGAACAAAACACGGCCCACGATGGGTCACTCCCGTCCCTGGCGGCCTGGAAAGAGCGCCACCAGTCCAAAGCGTCCCCGTCAAGCTGGAACGCGGTAAGTCTGACCCGAACCCGGTCATCCTGCACGAACAGAGTGTCAAGGACACGACTGACTCCCTCCAGCCAGTCGTCCGCCAGCGCTGGGTCACCTCCAGCACCGCTGAACCTAGGCGGGTTCAGCCTCTGCAAGTCGACCACCGCTGTCGTGACAGCACGGTGGTCGAGTGGAAGAGAGATCTCCTTGGCGATGAAAGAAGCATCCTCTTCCACCACGACCTCAATCCTCGGCTCTGGCTCTGGTGCAGGTCCCCGGGGCACGGCTGCGTTGGCCCCTAAGGCCTGTCGGGCAGCGCGCTGGTCGCGCGCGGTGCCACTACCCAAGACTAGACAGCTAGCCCGGCTCCCTGGCATCTGCACGTTCACCAGAGGCGACAAGTGTCCACCCGTAAGAAATCCAAACACAGCATCAATCAATAAAATAAAAGCATAACACACATGAGCACAAACAAACACACAGGGATGCTCTACTCCTAGAACTATCCCAAACCGCGCTTAAAACATAACCGCAAGCCTAATCCTATCCCTGGGACCTACAGCTTGCTCTAATACCAAGTTGTCACACCCCGACCCAGAAAACCCAACCAGGACAGGGCGTGAGGGTTCCTATCTCTATTCATCTTCAATTTGCACGATACAAATGCGAAAAGACGGATAAATTTAAACAAATTATAATCCAGAGGTAAACAGATATTCAATTTATATAACATCAGTTGTACTATTTAATATTTGATACAAAAGTCTTCCAAGGATAGATATAATACATAATCCCAAAAGTCCTCGAAATGTTTACAACATATATATATCATCAAAAAGGTACAACAGTAATATCCTCCAGCAAAACCTCAAGCGCCTCTAGATGTACTCACGCCGCCAAAGGCCGATCCCGCCGGCTCCACAGACGAAGAACTGCCGCCTGCACCTACAAACGCAGTCCGGGTAGGAGTGAGCGATAAGCTCAGTAGGGTTCTACTCTACGGCACACAGAAAGGAGGAAAATAACAACAGTGTTGTCTTCCCGCTCAAGTCTAACGGATGCCACGGGTCCCACAACCCTGTTGATGTCCCAAGGGCTCCTGTCATGAAACCTCTCTCCTGAACATGTTATCAGAAGGCCAAGGAACAGTAACATGCAGGATCACCCTTACCCAAGCTGGAATACCATACCTTGGGGAACCACGTCAGAAACGCATCAACATCCATCCTTAGCACTTGGCCTTGGAAGACAACACGACCTCTAAACCTCAAACACTGATCAGAGTCAACTATCGCAAATCCTCAAAGGACATGAGATTCGATTACACAATCACACCCTAATCCTGAATACCCAGCCACGGTCCTAAGGCTAGATCCGAGCTACCCGAGAGCCTCGGATCGGCGACCCAAACCATCGCTCGCCTAACCTCAGATGCCTCTAATGCACAGAATGCATGAACCTATGCAAACATCTACCTTAGATGTCTCTATATGCCACAACATCAATTACTGGTTCATAGTTATACAGTAGCCCTCGGCACTCGCCGGCAAGAGGCTAAAGTTCCACAATTCCTCATTAGCTAGCACTCATAGCTAGCTAATGGTTAGGCAGACAATTAAGCAATTAAATACCAACCACACATGTATTTAAAAGCAAGCCACATCATCAATTTATTCAAAGGAAATCAACATGCGATTCAATCCTCAATCTCAATAGAAATCCCTTGAAAACTTCATGAAAACCTCATGCCAACCTCCCAACATGTTTAACTATCAAACCCAAATGAAAGCCATCCATGAAAACCAGAAAACATTGTTCAAGAGCCCACGGTCGATGCGACGGTCGATCTGACGGTCGATGCGACGGTCGATCTGACGGTCGACCGTGAGGCCACGGTCGAAGTCACGGTCGATCCGGCGGTCGACCGTGAGGCCAAACAAGGAAAACCCTAAGGGCGATGTTCGATCCACCCATCGACCCTGGGAAGCCCGAAACCAGACAGAGCCTGACGGTCGATCTGACTATCGACCGTGAGGCAAAACTGAAAAAGGGAGAATCCCGTGGTCGATCCATGCATCGATCGTGGGAGGTGAAAAACCCGACAGAATCTGACGGACGATGCGAAGGTCGATCCGCCGGTCGACCATCAGGCCCAGAAAGAGCAAATCAATGCTTGACGGTCGATGCACCAATCGACCGTCGAGGATTAGGCACAGTTCATCAGAACAGTGCCGGAAATCCAATTCTTTCGATTTCAAGGATCAAATCAAGTTGAAAGTTGATGAAATTTTGCAAGCAACTGTAATTAATGATGGGAAAACCAATGGAATGAAGAAATCCCATTTTTGATGGTTAAATCTCCTATCTTGGTCAAAACGGACAAAAACCGACAAAACGGCGATAATACGAAAACCAGCCGTTAGAATACGAAAAACGCGAGGTAGGAATACTTCAAATCATCTATAAGACATGCACAATGAACTACACAACATTCTAACAAGTATTCCTACAGCAAAAAGGCAATAAACCTATCCTAGGAGAACCCAATCCTAAAATCGAGGTAGAAACACCTACTTGAGCAAGTAGGATAGCTCCTCCACTTGTCCAACCAGTCAAGCCGCCAAGATCCGCGTTCCGAAAGCCGCGTCACCGAGCCCTAGCTCAGCCGAAGGAGAGAGAAGGAGAGAAAACGACAGGAGAAGAGAAGGAAAGAGAAAGAAAGGGACAGGGCTTATATAGAAATCCGGATCTATCTCAGCCGTCCGATTCGATCTTTCCCAATCGAGCTCCGAACTTCTGATCGGATGCACCCTAGAGATTCTAATCAAACACATACACCAATCCAAGGCCGTGGGTGTAACGCGGGTGTGAAACCGACCACTAGAGGGCATATTTACCAAAATGCCCCCGGGGTTCAAACCGCCACACGATCGTCCGATCGTGCCCGACGCGGAACCAAACCAACAGGAAACCGGCTTTCGACCCACGCGGTCGAGCCATGTCGGAGGGACGGGCCCTCACATGGTTCCTCTTCTGGGTTCGGGTCAAGTTGGTCGAGTCAGATCGACTCATATCATATACAATCACATACTGTTGCATGCTTATCTGCATATTCCTGTGTGTGCTCATAACATGCATTGTTTTGTGCATTAGTTGCATCTGTGTAGGACGTTGGCGATGGGTTGATTACGGATCCGGGGCTTTCGGGTAGTCCGGATCTAGCTCTAGGACCGTTGCGGGTAGCTTGGTCAAGGACTCGATTTATAGTATTCAGTCGATTTTCGATGATAGGGTTAGATGACCTGAATACATGTGGTTTGATGTTTAGAGGTCGTGTCGACTCCAAGTTGTATCTGAAGTGTAGCCAGTGTCCGGTGTTCTTGACTCTTGGGAGGAGGTGTGCCTGCACAGCGGTGTCCTTGCCCGCCAAACAGTGTTCAGTGTCCTGTTGAGAGTTTACAGTGTGTTGGGCTTGTGTTCACGGACTTCCGATAGGGTTATGGGACCCTTGTATACACCTAGGGTGGACTTGGGGGCGGCACTGTTGTGTTCCCTCTCTTGTGAGTGTCGTAGTGTAGTGTCCCTGCTGAGCTTAATGCTCACTCCTACCCGGACTGCGTTTTACAGGTGCTGGCACTAGCTCCTCTTCGGTCGCCCCTACCGTGCAGGTGTTTGGTGACGTGGCGGCGTCTGGTGGTGCTTGAGGTGTGGCGATTGTCAGTTTTTACCCTTTTGCTTAGTTAGCCTCCTACGGGAGATATTTTGTATAACTTTTACCCTGTTGAGGATTTGTATATATTCAGTTTCAGTCTTTGAGGTTTGTGATTGATTGTATAATACAGGATGATTATGAATTGCTAGGGAGAACACTATGATTAGAGGGAAACCTCGCCAAAATTTTTCGCAGTAGGTTAGGTTCAGCTAATACTCAGTTAAGGGATTCACATCCCAATCACCTTAACCGGAAGATATAGAATTATGAATCTGATAAAATATAAATGTCTCTTCCTATGATTGATTCTTCCTTGTTATAGCTCTAACTTCATCCAACCCAAAACTAAGAATACACGATACTGGCTGTCACTACAGGCAACGCGCAGCAAAAGTTCGTCGGGACAATGCCCTAACTCTATCTAACCGGATCTCTATGAATACACAATACCAACTCTCACAATCGGCAATGCATAGCAAAGATCCCTCGGGATAGAGCCCCAACCTTGTCTTACCAGATCCCTAAGAATATACAATACCAGCTGTCACTACAGGCACTGCATAGCAAAGGTCTCGCAAGACTCGGTAGGAGAATCAAAAGAGAAGACTATGGGATTATAAGATAATGAAAGAAGCATGACTGGATTCATAATATTAATCATCCACATAGAAATCTATGATCTGAAAATAATATTTGAAGATTCAATACATAGAAAAGAGTTTAACAATGAAAATTAAAAACTATGAACCATTGTTGGAGAAGAAACCCAAATCCTCGCTAGGTCATCCGTCCGTCATGCCCGCGGCTTACTCGGCCATGGATGGAGATGTCTTCATCTTCTTCCCTTAGGGAAACGTCCAGAAAAAGCCTCCAAAAACGTCCAAGAAGTTCCCCTTGAGTAACCCTAAGTTTCCTATTTATAGGGTCCAAGAATTAGCAAACTCGGGTTAAGTTTAAACCCGTTATACGCCCCTGGCTGATCTGACGGTCGACCGTGAGACCCTGACGGTCGACCGTGAGGTGCATAATTTATTTTGACAAGCTGCGGTCGATCTTCGCATCGACCCTGCGAAGTATTTTCCTTGAAAGAAGCTGACGGTCGATGCCACGGTCAATGCGACGGTCGACCGTGAGCATCTGACGGTCGATCGTGAGGATTTTCGAGTGCCACGGTCGACCGTGAGGATTTTTGAGCGCGACGGTCAACCGTGAGATCTGACGGTCGACCGTCACTATTCATTCAGTACTGCGCACTTGTACGAAAAATGTTGTAACTTCCTCTACGTAACTCGGAATCATGAACCGTAAAATTCTATAGAAAGTAGACTTCAAGAGCTTTCCAATGGTATATGGCACATCATCTGGTTCTTTTTGAAAAGATTAAGTTTAATCCTTGAAGTTTACCCATATAATCTTTTCAGCTTCTTTCAGCTCCAATTTCCTGCATTTTCCAAGCAACTATGTGAAGTAACATATACTATAAAAATAGTGCTAAAACAGTTGATTAAGGGTGAAGATATAGCAATTGAGATGGTTATAAGGTTGTTCAGAGTGCACTTTCATGCACTTATCAGGTCTCCTACGCGAGTATGTTGTATAAATATAAACCCTTTTGAGGATTTGAATATTATATTATATCTTTTGAGGTTGTTAATTATTGTTAAATAAGGGTGCTTATGAATTGCTTAAGGAGACCAGTAGATTAGAGAGAACCCCTCGCCAAAAATTTTCTGCATTAGTTAGGTTCCGGTTCGCGTCGCCCGGCCGGTTGGGCCTTCGCGGGTCGGGGCGCGATAACTTGGTATCAGAGCATAGGCTGTAGGTCCCAGGGACAGGATCAGGATTCGGTTGAGATGAGCGTGGATTTTGTTAGTTCTATGTCTAGAACATCCGTACATGTTGTTTGTGAAATGTGAATTGTTTAATTTTATCGTTGTGCTGGGTGTTTTGTTGTTCTGACAAATGGATACTTGTTGTTTCTGGTGGGTGTACAGATGCCGAGGAGTCGGGTAGGCCGTTCCGTTGTGAGTCGTGGCCGGTCTTGTGAGCAACACACCGCCCAACAGGCTCCAGTAGCCGTGGCAGCTTTACCCCGAGACTCTGCACCAGCGCCAGGAGCAAGTGTTGAGTTCGCGGTGGGGGGGAACGCCTCTCTTATCGTCTAGAGGGTTCTTCCGCCACTTAGCAAACGCACTTTGGCGGCAGCGGTGATTACCTTCCAGGGGCTGAACCCACCTAGGTTCAGTGGCGCTGAGGATGATCCGGTAGTAGCAGACGACTGGCTGAGGGGAGTCAGTCGTGTCCTCGACGCTTTGTCCATCCAGGATGACCGGGTTCGGGTCAGACTGGCGGCGTTCCAGCTGGACGGAGACGCTTTGAACTGGTGGAGTAATGTCTTGGCCGTCAGGAGCCGAAGTTACCCCTCGTGGGTCACGTTCCATTCATCTTTTCTCGACGTGTACTTCCCTCAGAGTGCGCGTCAGGCCTTGGTTCGGGAGTACCTCTGTCGCGCCCCGACCCGCGAAAGCCCAACCGGGCCGGGCGACGCGAACCGGAACCTAACGAAATGCGAAAAAAGGGTTCCCTCTAACATATTGGTCTTCCTAAACAGTTCATTAAAACACCTTCAAATTTAAAACTATAATTAAAGAAGCATCGAACCAGTAAGCATGAGGTCCACAATCATGGTCTTCCAGAAGAACTGGTCACATGTCGGGTCCACTCAGTAAGCAGGACTAACACTGCTAGCTCACAAGCAGGGAACGACACTGCAGGAGAGAAATGGCACCGTTAAGTAGGCGACTCATCTACTCAAGAGCAGTGTTCTAAAAAACGGTCTAGGCGGCCGCCTAGGCGCTGGGCGCTTCCCGGCCGTCCCGATTAAGGCCTAGTCGATCGAGCTAGGCGTTTGGCTGAAAATCGGCCACCTAGGCGGGCTGGACAGGCGCCGAGGCGGGCTGGGCGGCTAGGCGGGCTGGGCGGTTGGGCGGTTTGCTCTCTAGTTACTCACTTATCCATTATCCACTTAACCCAGTCTTTTGCTCTCTAATCTCCACCGACCGTCGACAGCCAAGCGCCCTCACCCCCGCACGCGCCGCCCTCTCTGATCTCCACTGGCGCCTAGACGGATCTCGAGACTCGAGAACTCATCTCCGTCGCTCCGCGCCGCCCTCACCCCCGCGCCACGCCGCCCTCTCTAATCTCCACCGGCACCTAGACGGATCTCGGGACTCGAGATCTCACCTCCGCCGCTCCGCGCCACCTTGACCTCGACCTCGACCTCGACCTCGAGAGATCTCACCTTCATTTACTCTCTTGTCTCAAATCTCCACCGACCTCGAGAGATCTCATCCCCGTTTGAGGCATATGCTTGAAAGTTGCTAGAATCAAACTTTGAAAGGAATAGTATTGCTATTAAGCTTTATATTTTTATTTATATAATTATATGTAATAAAAATTAAATTAAAATTAAAAAAAATAAAACCGCCTAGTCCCTCGCCTAGGCGTCCGACTAGTCCTCTGAGCGCTAGTCCCCGGGCTTCCGTCCGACTAGCGTCTAGCGTTTTTTAGAACCTTCCCCAAGAGTCAACACAGTGGAACACCGACGACAACTCAGCATCTGACTCAAGGCCGACACGACCTCTACAATCACCAAGCAAAAGGTGTACCAGTCAACTAAGCCTATCATCGAATTCGACTTGACACCACAATTCAAACCGGGTCCAAACTACCCAACCCCGGTCCTAGAGATAAATCCAAGCTTCCAGCCTCGGGACAGCGACTCACAGATCGCCCACGCCCTAACCATGCAACTAATGCACAATCAATAATGCATGCTATGGTCATACACAGGTAAGAAGTAAGCATGCAATAGGATGATAAAGATAACACACAGGTCAAACTGGATCGCCGCGGCGGTCCCACCGACCGCTGCCAGCCAATCCGCAGCGGGTCCCGGCATTACGACGGCACCGTGACCATCAACCACGGACTCCTACAACGGGAAGCAACCCCGAAAACTCATATGAACATCTAATATAATATTATATGTTCCGCACATATAATATTATTAAAACCAACAAGATCCTCAAGTTAGGGGCTAAGTGATCTCGTCGATCCGGCATCCAAACGACGTCGGATTCGATATACAACTTAGACACCCATAGATAAACATGTTGTGATCAACATATCCGAAATCAGGAAACATCCAACGGCTCAATTACCGAATCCCACTAATTTACCTTTAATTGCTGCAACGCATCCCATCCGTAGGAAAATCATAACAAATCGTAGGCTAATCAGCAAATTATCAAATCAGTTGGGTCTGAGAGTAGGTGCAAAGATCTAAAACTCTTATGTTCATCATAACCCAAGATCGTGAACGGAACGACCGGAAAATCCGAGTTTAAACATGCTTAAATCCTACTAAAAACTCAATCAAATATTATGAAACTTACAAAAGAAATTACGCTAAGCAAGAGGCATCCAAAAACACCAAAAACACCTAGATCTACCGGCTAGATCTAAAGAAAACTCCTAAACCAACTCAAGTAGGTAGAAACCTATCGGAAGCGCACTCCTCAGCTGATTCCCCACGGTATGGCCACCAAGCCGGCGTCCAAGCAAGCCAAGGATCTTCCTCTCGTTACCACGAGTCCAACAAGCCTTCAAGCTCCCAAAACAATGGCCGGAGGAGGGAGAACGGAGGGGAAGAAGAAGACGGGAGCAAAACTGGATAAACAGGGGAAGGTCGCGGGCTACTTATAGGCTTGAGTCCGATGGATCGTTCCAGGGACCGATCGATCGGACTGGGCCAGGTTGAGTCGGTTCGCGTCCTTATCCGGACACGTCAGCCACCGGCACAGGTCCGATCGCACGGGCCGCTAGCTGCCTAAAAATAAGCTCCTACGCGCCCGAGCTTGGAAGTTTTGATCCCAAGCCCGCGTAGGGTTCTAGCAAACACGTAAATCAAACATAGGGGGTTGTGTGTGCACCACACGGGTGTGAAACAAACCGACAAGGCACAATTTACCAAATTTCCCTTACGGTCCAAGAAACAATACGATCCACTGGATCGCGCGCTCGACGTGAAACAATCAAACTAGCCATGGGCCCGACCCAGCTGGTCGACCCAGGAGTAGAGGGACAGGTCCTCACAACCTCAGCATCTCCCAGGATACGCAGTCAGTGGCGCAGTATGCAGCTACGTTCACTAGGCTCGTCAGGTTTGCCGGCCCAGTGGCGAGTGATCCTCTTGCCAGAGCTGTCACGCTCCGACCCCGAAAACCCATCCGGGCCGGGACGTGAGGGTCCTAAATCTAATTCTAAAATCAAATGGCGAGAGTTTCCCCTGTGTTTCTCAATTTGAACCATGTACAGTTATAATCTTCACGATAGCTTGAAATGATAAATCTAACAGTTCTAAAATTCAACATGAATATGAATCTGCAATCACAAATCTTACTATTTAGTACAAGTTCTGATACACTGTTTTCATCAACCCTCATTAGAAAATTTAATACAGACAATCAAATCCTCGAAGAGGGAAATTATACATTTAATATAACTGCAAATATACAACTATTAACAAAGGGGAAAACTCCAGGATCGTCAAGTGCTCCTCGAAACTCCAAGTCCGCGATCACCTCGAGAATAGCGCGCCTACACCCAGAAGATCACCTGAAAGGGAAAGGACTGCATCGACCTGCATCGCCGATGCAGCCCAGGTAGGAGTGAGCAACAAAGCTTGCTCAGTAAGGTTCTACGCTATTCTACGGCACACTGAAGGGAGGAAAACAACAACAGTGTTGTTTCTCCGCCTAAGTCCAAAGGATGACACGGGGTCCCATAACCCCTATCAATTTCCCAAAAGACCCTACTCTTCTCAACCGACCACGCTGGGAATATCAACCAAACACGCTGGGAGGAAACAAAGAACAAGAACCAGTAGGAACACCCTTTACCCAGCAGGAAACCACTGCCTGGGGACACACGTCAGAGACATCGACAACCATCCTTAGCACTTGGCCTTGGAGAACCGACACGGCCTCTAAACCTCAAACAATATAATATTCCAGTCCAACTATCTAATAATCCTCAAATCATATCAAACATGATCATCGATAACAATGACGTCCTAATCCTCGACTACCCCAAACCCCGGTCCTAGGGCTAGATCCGGGCTACCCGAGAACCCCAGATCGACGATCGAAACCATCGTCTACCACCTAGCCTGATGCTTCTAATGCAGTTAAATGCATGCAATGCTCACGCGCACAGGAATACAGGAATAGTAGCATGCAACAATATGCCAATACAACATACACGGGCTAGGCGAAGCATCAAGCTTGCCGTAGGGTAAACATGCATAAAGCAGATAAAGGTCTAAACTACAATAATACAATACTATAACGACGCCCACGGCCGTTAACAAACAACTACACATTCAAACGAAATTCCGGCATTACAACGGCGTCCACAGCCGTCAACCACAATTTCTACAACGGGGATACAACCCCGGCCACACAAATAATAATCCAACACATCTGCAATATACAACAAGCCACAATTACTAATTAACACAACTAAGGCACACCTTCGGCCATTTAATTAACTAAACATCCCAAGGGGCACAACTCCCTTGGTTCAACCACAAGCTAAGTATACATGTAAATAAGCAAGACATGTAATTAATTGTAATTAAACAAGGAAGGTTTATAGTTAACTAAGCATGCCGGCATTAAACAATTAATCGTCTAAAAACCATCAATTAGAACATGCTAGCCATCGAGATCTCTAGGAATACCAATCACATGAATCTCGAAGAATCAAACACGATAATACGTCGAAAATCCACTAACAATCTAATTTCTGGATTTCTACATTTAACCCTAGTTAGAGGCGATGAAATCTCATCAATTCGACGTCCAAACGACGTCGAATTGGAAATTAAACTTAGACAAATGTAGATTAGCATACTAAGAACATGCAGCCCAAGAATTGGATTAATCTAATGACTAATCTTCCCGGAATTTACTAATCAATTCACTAATTGCGATCTCGTTGCAGATCCGAAGAATAATCACCATAAATCGTAGAAAACTCCCAAAATTACGAATTCAGCGGAAATGAAAGTAGATTCGATGATCTACAACTTTCGTGTTGATGATCAGACGAGATCATGCACGAATGAGCCACGATCTGAGCTTGAACGGCTCAGCCCGCAGAAAAACAGAACCTCGATAAAATCCGGGAAAAACCTTCCAAAAATCCGGATAAAACCCAAATCAAATCACATGGAAGCTAGATCACATGTTAAGCATGCTTAGAGGGACTAATTAACACATGGAAATCAATTAATCCAACAATCAAACCCTAGATCTAGCATATCTTAGAAATCAAGGTAGAAACCCTACCTTCCCACGCTAATCCACTGCTAATCCACCTTGATCCGCCGTCCTTCATCGTCGCCTTCGTCTCCAGCTCGCCGGAGAGCCGCCGGAGTCCTCCCACATCCGCTGCTGTTGCCGGAGAAGGAAGAGACAGCCGCAGGAGAGGGAGGAAGGGAAGGAGAAAGGGAAGGGGGCCTCGCCGCCGCCTCTGGCTTGCCGGGGAACCGCCGGGAGCCGTCCGGCGCCTCCCTCCAAACGCGACGGGAAGGTGGAGGAGAGGAGGGAGAAGCCGGAGGGGATTTGGGAAGAGGAGAGGAGAGCTCGCGAGGAAGGAGGAGGAGGGGTCCTCGCCACCACCTCCAAGCCGCCGGGGAATGGACGGGGTCGCCGCGGGAGAGAGGGACGCTTGCCGCAGAAGAGAGAAGGGAAGGAGGGAGGGAGAGAGCTCGGGGAAGAGGAACTCTTGCCGGACCTGAGGAGGGGGAGCTCGAAGGGGACGACGGCCAGCAACGGAGGCGAAGGGGCTCCGGAGAAGAGTGGAGAGGCCGGCGTCGTCGCGAGCGAAGGAGAAGAGGGGGTCGGGCGCGGGGAAACCAGGGAAGGGAGAGGGAAAGAAAGAAAAGAAAAGGAGAAAAGAAAGAGAGAGGGAAAGAGGAGAGAGAAAAGGGTTAAACCACTTAAGTGGCTTAGCCGGTTCACACGAGCCAACTGATCGGAGTGAATCCGATCTGGCTCCAAATTGCGATCTTTACTGGATCTACTCAATCACGTACATCAATACAGGCTGTGTGTGCACTACGCGAGTGTGAAACTGACCGCCAAGGCGTAATTTACCAAATTGCCCTTGGGGTCCAAAAGCAGCGATACGATCAACCGATCGCAACCCAAGGCCAACCGGGCCAAAACAAACCAAGCCAAGCCCTCGACCCAACGCGGTCGGACCGGATTAGAGGAGCGGGTCCTCACAAGAGGGCGGCAGTTTCAGTGGGGGCTAAGGCCCGACATCAGACTTTTGATGGCGGCGCACTATGCAGACGCTCTCAGGGAGGTGGTGAACTGTGCCCTGTCAGTAGAGGCCGTACTGCTGGAGGCAGGGCCTAGGGCAGTTCAGCCAGTGTTGCCCTCGAGTTCCTGGTGCGTCGGCCAGCCGCAGAATGCTCAGGGCGAAGTAGGACCGTGGCGGGGGAGGCTCATTCACGACGCCATCATCCCTATCAGCACCAACCAGAGAACGTCAGTGAAGACAGTCCAGAGGCAGGGGAGGGGGTGTATGATGAGGATGATCCCGAGCAGCAGTTCTCAAGGGATGAGCAGCAGGAGCAGGCAGTCGGTGAGTACGACGAGGATCAGCCCTTCTCGGAGGTAGAGGAGGAGTATGCAGAGAATGATCCAGACGAGTGGTTTCTGGAGGAGGAGCCTCAGCAGGACGCGTTCGCAGGGTATGGCCAAGTCCAGCAGGCAGAGCAGAGATTTGTAGTGTGCTTTAGGTGCGGGCAGCCGGGGCATTTTCGTAGAGAGTGCCTCTTGCAGAGGGCGCGAACTGGGCGGAACAGGATGCATGCAGGCATGGTGTCGGATTCATTCTATCAGTGTGGCCAGCAGGGGCACTATCGTTGAGAGTGCACGTCGCTTCGACGTGGAGGCCGTGGCAGTGGCAGTGGAGGCCAGTAGTGGCGGCCGGGTTGCCATCAGCATCAGTGTCACCTCAGCAGGTATCTTTTACCGTTTTGTACTATCCTGTTAAGCGGTGTTTTCGTTTCCGAGCCGTACCCTTATCAAATCTCGGGACGAGATTTTCTTTAAGAGTATTAGGATGTGAGGACCTGTCCCTCTACTCCTGGGTCGACCGCCTGGATTGGGCCCGTGGCTTGTTAGCTTTTTTTACATCGAGCGCGCGATCCAGAGGATTATTTTGTTTCTTGGACCGCAAGGGCAATTTGGTAAATTACACCTTGTCGGTTTGTTTCACACACGCGTGGTTCACACACAACCCCTATGTTTGATTTATGTGTTTGCTAGAATCCTAGGCGGGCTTGGGATCGAAAGATCCAAGCTCAGGCTCGCAGAAGCCTGTTTTTAGGGCAGCTGACGGGCCCGTGTGCGATCGGTCGCTCCTTGGAACGACCGATCGGACCTGTGTGCGATCCATCGCTGCTAAGAGCGACCGATCAGGCTTGTGTCGGTGGTCGGCATGACCGACGTGTTCGGATAAGGACACAAACCAACTTAGCCTGGCCCAGTCCGACCGATCGGTCCTGGAACCAATCGGTCGGACTCGAGCCTATAAGTAGCCCGAGACTTCCCCTGTTTTTCCGGTTTGCTTCCCTTCTTCTTCTTCCCCTCCGTTCTCCCTCCTCCGTCCATCGTTTTAAGTGCTTGAGGGCTCGTTGGATTCGTGGTAGCGAGAGGAAGATCCTTGGCGTGGTTTGAAGCCGGTTTGCTGGTCGTACTGCGGGGAAACAGCCGAGGTTTACGTTTCTGGTAGGTTTCTACCTGCGTGGGTTAATAGGGGTTTTCTCTTAATCTGGCCTGTAGATCTAGGCGTTCTTGGTGTTGTTGGATGCCTCTTGTTTAGCTTAATTTCTGTTGTAAGTTTCATAATATTTGATTGAGATTTTAGTAGGTTTTTAGCATGCTTAAACGCAGATTTTCCGGTTTCTTTGTTCTTGAAGAACAGCCAGTTTACGACACGTATTCCAGTCTGTACATGTATGATCTTGATTTATGATGAACATGAGAGTTGTAGATTTTTGTATCTACTCTCAGACCCAACCCGTTTGATAATTTTTGGATTTTGCTATGATTTGTTATGATTTTCCTACTGATGGGCTGCGTTGCAGCAGTTATAGTGAGATTAGTGGTTTTGATTAGTGTTTTCTAGGCAATCGAGCCGTTGGATGTTTCCCAGTTTTGGATATGTTGATCCCAACATGTTTATCTGCTAGGTGTCTAAGTTGGATCTCAAATCCGACGTCGTTTGGACGTCGGATCGACGAGGTCACTTAGCCCCTAATTAGAGGATCTTGGTGTTTTAAATAATATTATATGTTCTGAACATATAATATTATATTATATG
Organism: Narthecium ossifragum; assembly: GCA_963920575.1. Lineage (NCBI taxonomy): Eukaryota > Viridiplantae > Streptophyta > Magnoliopsida > Dioscoreales > Nartheciaceae > Narthecium > Narthecium ossifragum. The sequence goes on along the minus strand of OY986964.1, from coordinate 12,175,347 downwards.
TTCATCTGAGTTTTCGGGGTTGCTTCCCGTTGCAGGAGTCCACTGTTGATGGTCGCGGTACCGTCGTAATGCCAGGACCCGTTGTGGATTGGCTGGCAGCGGTTGGTAGTACCGCTGCAGCGATCCAGTTGGACTTGTGTGTTGTTTTTAATCATACTGTTGCATGCTTACTTCTTACATGCGCATGATCATAGCATGCATATCTGTTTGTGCATTAGATGTATAGGGTTAGGGCGTGGGCGATGGGTCGATCTCCGATCCGAGGCTTTCGGGTAGCTTGGATTTAGCTCTAGGACCGTGGCGGGTAGTAAGGTCCAGGTTGGATTTTAGTATTCTGTCGATCTTAATGATAGGATTAGATGACTGGAATATTCTTGTTGATCGAGGTTTAGAGGTCGTGTCGGCCTCGAGCCGGGAGTTGAGGGTGTAACCGGTGTTGGTCTATGTTCTTTGGGGGCTGAGGGGGCTAGTACCGGCCCAGGCAGTGTCGGTTCCTGCCAGCGGAGGCGACCAGTATGGGCCCAATCCATTTTGGGTGACCATAGCTAGAACCACGCAGCAGTGGCGACCAGTGTGGGCCCGGTCCGTTTTGGGTGACCGCAGCTGCAACCCTGCGACACTAGGTGTATCCAGGATGGGCCGAGTCCGTTGGGGTGACCATGGTTGGATATGCCTAGGGACACTGGTGAAGGGTTATGGGACCATTGCAGCACACCAAAGCCTGCCTCGGGGGCGATACTGTTATGTTCCCTCCTTTCTGTGTGTCGTAGTGTAGAACCCTACTGAGCTTTATGCTCACTCCTACCCGGGCTACGTTTTGCAGGTACATGCGTCAGCTCTTCTTCAGTGGCCCCTACCGGGCAGGTGTTTGGTGGCGTGGCGGTGTCTGGCGGTGCTTGAGGAGCGGTGATAGTCTTCTACACCCTTTTTGGTTAGATAAATGTAAACCCTTCTGAGGATTTGAATATTATATTATATTATATCTTTTGAGGTTGTTAATTATTGTTAAATAAGGGTGCTTATCAATTGTTTAGGAAGACCAGTAGATTAGATGGAACCCCTCGCCAAAATTTTTTCGCATTAGTTAGGTTCTGGTTCGCGTCGCCCGGCCCGATTGGGCCTTCGCGGGTCGGGGCGCGACACTACGTCAGACTCAAGAAAAGGGGAAACAACAACTATAACAAGCATGCAAACGCGACGGGGATCACGCCTGCTCTGGACGCTCCCCAATCGCCGACCACGCCGAGGATCACGTCAACTCTAGGCGCTCCCCAAACGTCGACCACGCTGGGGATCACGCGGGCTAGCGCTCCCCAAACGTCAACAATAGAAAAGTAAAGCACACCCACACTCAAGCTTGGCAAAGGAGGATGGTACGACCTCTAAACCTCAAGAACCAAGATCTTATAAGTCAATAGTACCACAATCTCGCCCTAAACCTGACTATACAACCACGGTCCTAGAGCTAGACCCGAGCTACCCGAGAGCCTCGGATCGGCGATCAACCCATCGCCCACGCCCTATCCTAAAATGCATCTAATGCAATCAAATGCATGCAATGCTCAGGCACAAATAAAAAGATATAAGCATGCAACAGGATGACATATCAATATACATGGTTAGGCATAGCCAGAGGGGTAAACATAGCAAGGGTCCAAAATAATAAGAGATCTATCTAAGACAACAACGACAACACAGGCCGTAAACAAGCAACAACGTATCAATCTAAATTTCGGCATTACGACGACACAAACGGCCGTCAACCGAAATTCTACAAAGGGGCACAACCCCAACCACACAATTAATAGAAACCTGCAACAATTACAATCATACACAGAGGGCACAACCCAGGCCTATTCTCTCGAGAAATCCATGTTAAATTCACAGGAAATCCATATGAAAAATCACATGTTAGCATCCTAGTATTCATCACATAAAAGACATCAATTTGCATAATTGAAACCTAGGGCTACACAAGCTTAAAACTAGGCATAAATCCTTCAAAACTTCCCTAAATTTAGCCTACATGATACCTAACATCCCAAGCAATATACTACGAGAAGACCGAAACAAATAGATCAATGAAAACCCAATCTTTCAGCCAAAAACCAACAAATCTGTCAACGATTGATTTCATCGCAGATCACAGAACAATTCATTATAAATAGTCAAAAAATCGAAAAAACATGAAATCAGTTGTATTTGAGAGTAGACCTAAAGGCCTACAACTTTCATGTTGAAAGCTAAGTGAGATTCCTCTCGGAATAGCACCAGATCCAAGAAGAAGCCGGCTGATTTCACAGAACAGGGGATGAAAACTAAATCCGGGAAGAACAGCTTGATAAACCCCATTAAAACCCCATCAATCATCGATTAAACCTGGTTCAGGTAAGATTTAAGCCTAGGGAAGCAAGTTAGAAGAGAAATCCACAAAAATCCAATTGAAAACCCTCTCAATCCAAATCCAAAAGCATTGATACAAAATCAGTGAACAAACTAGCATAGAATTGCATAAAAACGATGAAGAAAGCAACCACGAACACATCCTTGGACTGGATCAAAGATTCAGGTTGGGAAACCCTACATGAGAGCTTGGAGAAGATGGGATCTGAGCTTCCCGACGCTATCCCTGGCGCTGGAGCTCGGCAGCGGCAAAGGAAATCCAAGGTAACGCCGGCAGAGCTCGTCGACTAAGGGTAGAGGAGGCTGGGGAACTCAAGAGAGGTGAGGTGGAGCTCGGGGAGGAGCGGCGGCCGGCGACGATGACGGAGAAGCTCCAGAGAGGAGGGAGAAGCCGGCTGGATCGCGAGCGAGGGAGAAGGGGAAAGCTGTCGTGCGGGGAAGAGAGAAAAGGAAAAAGGGGTTTTATACTAAAGCTGAGATTTAATCTCGGCCGTCCGTCTCAATCTATCCCGATTGAGCTCCGATCTACTGATCGAGGACGCCTAAAAGGATCTAATCAACAACATGCATCAATCCAAGGCAGTGTGTGCACAATGCGAGTGTGAAACGACCCTCGACGCACACGGTCGAGCTAGTTTTGAGGAATGAGTCCTCACATTTATACTTTCCCCTCCTATGGCGATTTGGAGTACAATTAGATGTTGCATAAAGAATAATTATTACATATGAAAACATAGTATGTGCTAAGTACTTTAAGGTCATGATCAGACACTTTACCTGCATCGTTATGATTGCCACTTAAATGCTGAGGCCTCTCATCATCAAGTTGATGGCTTGATCCTTGTTGGACAAGTAGATGAGAGGTTGTCTGAATATGGAGCTCACGTTGAGGCATTTCTTGATGTTGAGTGCTTTCTTCACGTGGGATCATCCTCGGCCGTGCTCGGCCGTGAGTGTGGTCCAGAGATGGATGCATCAATTATAAACGAAGTATGGCGTTGTCCACCATGTCCTTTAAATCTAGTTCGTGCCATAGCTTGTTGAACTATCAACTCCAATCTCTTACCTGCAAGTAAATAATATGTAGAGAAAACAATTAGAAAACTCTAAATAACTATAAGAAAAACAAGCTAGTATCATTGTAGCAATATATCTGAACAAACAAACAAATGAAAATTAAGTTTATATTATACTAAAATCAACAATGATATAGATTCCTCTTTAACCAAGGATGTTAAAAGAAAAGAAGAATTTCAAATATATTGAATGCATAAAATTTTCTTTCATCAAATGTATCATCAGAGCTAAATACAATATTATCAATATTATTTAATTCATCATCTACGTCAGCATCTAAATCATTAGCATGAAAAGAGTCATTCTTGGGTGTTGATCTCATTGCATCCTCCATATTGCCATCAACTTTTTCAGCTTCCACATCTTCTCTTCTGAGCATAACGTCAATGTTCTCGTTCTCCAATGATTTAGCAGTTTGAATATCAATTATGTCGGCCTCATCTTGCTGGTAGGCATCCTCCTCCACCAGTTCTTCGTCATTTTCCTGAGAGCTATTCTCATTTTCTAGTGGCATGGCATAGAGATCATGAGGATTTGTTTTCACGACAACAAGCCAATCAGCATCCTTTACGTCTTTAACATAGAATACTTGTTCGGCCTGAGATACCAACACAAAAGGTTCATTGCTGCTCAAGGATCCGTGAACATGTACACTTATATACCCATAATTATCAACCTTGTATCCCCTTCCAAGTTGAGCCACATCCCACCAATGGCACTTGAAAAGATAGACTTTGTTACTTCTCGCATATGACAATTCAATAATATCTTCCAAGATCCCATAATATTCTTTTTCTGGCGTTTCTTGATCTCCCCGTACAAGAAGACCACTATTTTGATTCCTCCTTTCAATTGCTCAGTTTCTTGTATGAAACCTGAATCTATTCACAACATATGTTGCATAGCGATGAGCCAAATGGAGGGGATTCATAGCCAAATTTAGTAGGTTGTCACTTGCAAGCCCTCGTGCATAAAGATCCGAAACCTATGCGAGTGTTTTAGTTTTATTTCCATTTATATTGAGTATATTTGCTAGATTTGTAGTGTCTCATATATAAAAATTAACATTTGAGGCTTACACGATTATGCAACAAATTAGGAAATTCCTTGTTGTGTCTTCCGGCTATATTTTTTGTGCTCTCACTTTGAAGCTCACGTTTGTGCTCCCTACGAGAAAATATGGTTGAATACTTAAAATGTGTATAGTATATTGTGTTCATAAATTGAAAGAAGTCATTTTAAGCTCAATTACTCTATAAATGACCAAACTTCTTCACTTTTTTGAAGCACATATGTACGAGCTTGGCCATACTCTTCTTTGCTAAGGCGACATGATTTGAAGGCTCCTTTCGGATTACCATTTTTGGCAAAAACAGAAAAGCCATTGTGATCCAAACGTCCATCATAATTTCTTGGTACTCGATTCAATCTCGTTTCAACACTATGCAGATATCTTGAGCAAAAGGTTAAACATTCATCTGCTAGATAACCTTCTGCAATCGAGCCCTTTGGACGCCTTATTGCGTACATATGATTTAAGTGTACCCAAGTACCTAACACATAGTAAAGACATTTAATTAGCGAAATATTCAACTAAAGTCATAATAGAACACGATTGAATAAAAAGAAATGTACCTTTCAATTGGGAATATCCATCAATAATGTACCAGTCCAGTAGGTTTAGCCTCTGTAGCTAAATGAACTGATAAGTGAACCATTATGTCAAAAAAAGCTGGTGGAAACACCATCTCTAGCTTGCATATAGTTATCGGAATCTGGTCCTCTATTTTCTCTAAATCCTCGACTCTCAATGACTTTGAGCACAAATTCTTGAAAAAATTACTCAACTCAATGAGTGGTGCATATCATAAATTTTCACCAGGGCAACTTGTCTTTGGCCAACAACCGAATATTTCTCACTTAAGGATTTTTGGATGTGCTGTCTATGTTCCAATTCCTCCACCTCAGAGAATAAAAATGAGTCCTCAACGCCGACTAGGTATCTACATTGGTTTAATTCTCCTTTTATCATTAGGTATCTAGAGCTTTTAACAGAAGATTTGTTTAGAGCATATTTTGCTGACTGTCACTTTGATGAGTCAGTTTTCCCACCATTATGAGGAGACAAGAAGAAGCCAGAAGCTCAAAATGAAATTGTATGGAACAATTCGACGTTGTCTCATCTTGATCTTAGGATAAGTCAAACTGAACTCGAAGTTCAGAAAATTATACATTTGCAGAAGATTGTGAATCAGATGCATGATGCATTTACTGATTCACAACGAGTGATGAAATCACATATTCCAGCTGCAAATGCTCCAACTCGGATTAATGTTCCTGAAGAACAATCCGATTATTCTAAAGCATGTGAATCTAAAGCACGCCAGAAGCGTGGGAGACCTATTGACGCCAAGGATAAGGTCCTAAGGAAAAGAAAGACACAAGGACAAACTGGTTATAAGGTTGATACTCTTGAAGAGATTAACAAACCTGAAGTTTGTATTCCAAATATGAATTGATTCGAAAAGACACCTTCCGATTAGGTTCAAGCACCTCCCGATGAGGTTCAGACACCTCTCGACGATGTTCAAGCACCTCCTGAAGAGGTCAAGATATCTAAAAATCATGATATCTTGATAAATTGTGTGCATACTAAGAAAAAATGGAACATAAATGAAACCGTTGTCGACAACTTATTTGCATATACAGTTGCTCTTGATATTACCAAAAGTAATGAAGAGATTGAGCCAAAATCCGTCTAAGAGTGTCGGCGTAGGGTTGATTGGCCAAAATGGAAAGAAGCTATTCAAGCTGAATTAGACTCATTGGCAAAATGAAATATTTTTGGACCTGTAATCCAGACACCAGAAGATGTCAAACCAATGTGATACAAATGGGTGTTTGTGCGTAAACGAAATGAAAAAGATGAAATTGTGTAGTATAAAGCACGGCTTGTAGTACAAGGTTTCTCACATAAACCTGGTATAGACTACGAGGAGACAATGCAATATCATTTCGATTTTTGATTGGTTTAGCAGTTTTAGAAAGACTAGATATGCATTTAATGGATGTAGTCACAGCATACCTATATGGGTACTAGACAGTGACATTTATATGAAACTTCCTGAAGGACTTAAATTGCCTGAAGCAAAATCCCGGGAACTGTATTCTATCAAACTTCAAAGATCTTTATATGGGTTAAAACAGTCTGGCCGGATGTGGTAAAATCGGCTCAGTGAATACCTCCTGAAAGAGGAATATGTAAATAACCCAGTTTGCCCATGTGTCTTCACCAAGAAATCAAATTCCAGATTTGTTATTATTGCAGTATATGTCGATGACCTGAATTTAATTAAGACTCCGGAAAAGCTCACAAAGGCATCTGACTATTTAAAAAAGAATTTGAAATGAAAGATCTTGGAAAGAAAAAAATTTGCCTCGGCCTGCAAATCGAGCACTTTCCAAGTGGAATATTGGTTCACCAATCAAATTATACACAAAAGGTTCTAAGACAATTTTATATGGATAAAACTCATCCATTGAGTTCTCCAATGGTTGTCCGATCTCTTGATGTGAAGAAGGATTCTTTCCGCCCTCATGAAGATGGTGAAGAACTCCTTGGTCCTGAAGTACCATATCTTAGCGCAATTGGAGCTCTCATGTATCTTGCAAATTGCACAAGGTTCGATATAGCTTTTGTAGTTAACTTATTGGTAAGATACAGTTCTGCACCAACTCGAAGACACTGGAATGAGATCAAACACATACCAGGCTATCTCCGTGGAACTACAGATCTTGGACTATTTTTCTCAAATAGTTCGAGACTACAGTTGGTTGGCTATGTAGATGCTGGTTAGCTTTTTGATCCACATAAAGCCAAGTCACAAACTGCCTATATCTTTATGTATGACAACACTGCTATATCTTGGAGATCTATGAAGCAGACACTAATCGCCACCTCTTACAATCATGCTGAGATACTTACCATTCATGAAGCAAGTAGAGAGTGTATCTGGCTGAGAAGCATGATACAACATATTCAAGACACTTGTGGATTATCTTCGATTAGAAATACCCCGATGGTATTATATGAAGATAATGTCGCATGCATCACTCAAATCAGAGGCGGTTATATTAAAGGCGACAAAACTAAGCATATATCACCAAAGTTCTTTTACACACATGAGCTCCAGAAGAACGGTGATATTGCTCCAACGACAATTTGGCCGATCTATTTATCAAGGCTCTACCGACGACAACATTCAGGAAGCTAGTGCATAGCATCGGAATGTGTCGTCTCAAGGCTCTATTGTGTTGAGCATCAGAAGCTTATATTATATCTTCATGAGGGGGAGTCATGATCTTAGAAGGTATTCAAGTACTGTACTTTTTTTTCCTTCGCTAAGATTTTTTCCTACTGGATTTTCCTTAGTAAGGTTTTAATGAATAGTGTGCTTTTTTTCTTTTCGCTAAGTTTTTATTCCGTTGAGTTTTTCTTAGCAAAAGTTTTTAACGAAACACGTTCTTTTAAGGTCCATTTGACAGCCTTGAATTCGCTGATGGGGGGACATGCGGATCCCGTGAACGGAATCCGCGCGTTTGGATCAGCCACGGATCCCAGAAAATGGGCTCCCGCGGATACCATCCGCAGGATTCCGCATCCCGCGGATAGCCAAACGGACTCGTAGTAACGGCCATTTAATGGGAAGTGTCATAAATCACATGTGAGAGGAGTGAATGACCGTTACCTGATCGCATTAATGAGTGAAGACTTTTCTTCACTCCTTTGGAACTTACAAATTGGCAGCATATGTAAGGTTTGCCTATAAATAGGCACCCGTGGATGATGAAATTGAATGCACAATGGAAGTGAGATTTCTTATACGTGGGAGTGTGTTCTAAAACACTCAAATTCTACAATAAAAACATCTTTTTAATATTTTCACCCTTTTTAGAAAACATTTTGTGAAAAGGAAAACACTATTTCTATTCCCCAGATCAAAACGGCCTCCCTCCCCCGATAGACGCTCGACTACGCAAGGACCTCTCCTATTGTTTGGTGATCTCGTCGCCGTCAAAGCTCCTAGCCGCCGGATCGAAGGTAACATCTCCCTCTCTTTCGTTCTCCTTGCCACCTCTCTCTCCCATCCTCTCTCCCTCCCTAGCCATCTCCCTCTCCCATCCTCTATCTCTCCATAGCCATCTCTCGCTCCCATCCTCTCTCCCTGCGTCCCGCCGTTCTCTTTCTCTCCTCTAACTACAAGCTAGGATTGAAGGAAGTGGGCAAGGCTTTAGGAGTAGCCGTTGGAAAAGGCCTGAAGCATCGTTGGGTTCCCTCTTTATGTCTCTTCCCATCTAGATCCTTGATGATGACAAGCATCGTGGCTAGTGAAGCTGCTCCTCCGAAAGGGGTACACCGTCCTTGCCTCCGTTCGCGATCCGAGTAACCCCACTCACTCCCCTTTCTCTATCCCTACCTATTTATCTATGTGTGTGATGTTTGATTGGGAAGTTCTTGGCTTTCTTGGAAGTCGATTTGAAGCAAATCTATCGTGGATGCGTGCTTCCCTTTATCTGGGAGGATCAATGGAATGATGGGTTTCGAGGGTTTTGTTTTGTTGGCAATATTATACAAATTCTGGTGCTTTTGCTATGCGCCCAAGTATTCAAGAATTGTAGAGAAAGTACTGTGAGCAATACATGTTGTAAAAAAAAGAGTTTTTTCTTCTTCTTTTGTGTAGAATAGTGACTCGAATCCATTCCTTGTCTATAACTAGCTCTTAATTACTTATAATCTCTTCGAATTAATAGAAGTATGATTATGAATTCCCAAGTTTTGCTCTTGTTTTCCTTTGTCTTAATATTTCAGTACTTTCATTGGTCTCCAGCTGATCCGAAGAGAACAAAGCACTTGCCTTAGCAGGAGCAAGTGAAAGGCTCCACCTGTTTAAAGCAAACTTATGGAGCCCTCAATGTATATGTTAGAGTTATAAGTGACGTTCTTTCTCAATAACTCTCTCTTATATTAATTCTTCTTGAAGCGAAATGAAATCAGCAGAGGAGAATAGACATCTTTCAATTCCAATTCTTTTATGTGTTTGAAAAAATTCCGAAGAGACATTGTAGAATTATGTAGTTGGAGGCAAACTATACATCAAATTCTTGAAACCATTGTCTGCTCTTAAAGTTGTTAATCTGTTATGCTCATATGTCCAAGAAGATGAAATCACTCAAATTAGTTAATGGGTTCAGCTAAAAATAAGAAATGTCATAAATTGGGTGATATATAGTAATCTTGTTATGGTTTTCTAGATGATTGAGTAGAGGAAGATGGATAATATCACAGCCAGTGAAATAGCAGGATTTGGAGTTGGGACATTGTTGTTGTGTGCTACCATTGCTGCCCCAAAAGTGGACGCGATGATTCAAGATGCTACGGAAAGGAAAGGAAGATCTCTACAACTTTCATGTTATGTGTTTTGAGAGATGTTGGTTGATTGCATCAAAGAAATCGAAGCCAGAAGGTACGAAAAAGATTACAAAGAAAATGTGTCAGCTTCAAAGATTGATCTGTACCTACTCAAGAGGGACCAGATTAAGTGCTATATATGATTAGAGAGCTCTACAAGTCTAGTTTCTGAAGAATTTTATGATTCGTGATTTGGAGCTTCCTAAAGAAAGCTACAGTGCTTTTACTACAACCAGCACAGAGCAGAATAGTAAAAAAAATATGCAGAAAATAAACGATCGATTTGTTTTCCATAAAAGATCGATCCTTTATGCACCCAGAGATGAAAAAGACTCACGGTCGACCGCCGCATCGACCGTCAGCCTCTGTCAAAAATATACCTTCTCAGGGTCGATGCGAAGATCGACCGCGAGCATAAACATGAAATCTGGAATAAAGAGATCAATCTTCTTTACATAAGAGATTGATCTTAGTCGGGGCGCAGTTATAATCTGGGAAGCAATGATCGATCTTCTCCTATATAAAGATCGATCTTTGTTAACCGACTTTGCAGAATAAAAAGCTCAGATCTAATCCGAGGATGGGAAACTTATGGGCTATAAATATGATTCTTTTTATGGATTGAGGGGGGCGAATTCTAGAGGATTTTGCTGCTACTTTCTATTTCTTATATATTTCTAGAGTTCTTCTTTCTTCTTGGCTAGATTTTTCTTGATGGCCTTGCGTGGTTAAATTTTAATTCTTGGTAAAGGAAACTGAAACCTCGGAATCCATGAACTGTGAGATCTAATCTATTTTTGTTGTTCAATTCATATTTGAGTATTGGATGTTGTTCTGTGATTATGATTATGATTACCTTGTTTAATTGTTAGGAGGCCTACTAGTTCTTTATTTATTGCAATCTACTGCTAGGTTGGATATCAAATTCGTAATTGTTTGATCCATCTAATCTGCGAAGCAACTAGGGTTTAATGATTTACTGCGTTTCAGAGATTGTTAGATCTTAGAAAGAATGTTCGACTAAATTAAATACAACCACTTGTGCTTGTATTGTTTAGCTTCATCGATCTCCTTATTCTTAAGGCTGCTACTAGATTAAATAGGCTGCTATTAGATTAAATCTACAGCGCTTGTCTTAGGTTGTTTAGTAGTTAGGGTTGATTGGATCGCTTATTTCTAACTAACTATGATTGAGGAGAGATTCAAATTTAATTCGAACGATGAATATTCAAGGTGTGAATTGATATATACTTTCATCAATGATCAGTTATAAAGATTTCGATGGTGAATGTTGACTTAGACCAAGGTTTGTTCTCTTGATTAAATCCGTTTCTTCAATTTAGATCATTTCTCATTTGTTTTCGTTATATTCAAAACCCCCATTTTTGTTCACATAGTACAAAGCTTATAGATATTTCTCGTGGGATCGACTCATACTCGCACTACTACATTTATTTTAAAGAGTATGATTTTATTTTTGGTTGCTTGCGACAGCACATCATCAGCTCTCTTAGTATGTGTCAGAATTGTGGTGATCTTCGCATGATAGCTGATAAGACGTGAAAAGTGCACAAATCACCCGTTTAACGAGATCTTGTTAGTCTCCGAGCAATGCTATTTTGATAGTCTATGATGTATTTCAGGTATAAGAGCCTTCAATGAAGATTAGATCATGTTTGGTGCTAAAACGAACAAATAAAGAACCTGCGAAGTCAAAGGAGAAAAGGTGGGCCATCTTTGAAAATTAAACTGTACCTGCTTAGAAAGAATCAGATGATGCGCCATATATAGTTAGAAAGCTCGTGATGTCTAGTTTCGGGAGAATTTTACGGTTCGTGATTCCGAGTTTTCTAAAGGAAGTTACGGCAATTTTAGTACCGATGGCGCAGTCTGGATGGCAAAACAGTAGATACTCTGGAAAGTTAGATCGATCCCACACCCATAGAAGATCGATCCGTTTATGCAGGAACCTGACATAACACATACTTTTCATCTGTTCACAGTAGGATCGATCCTACTATCGATCCTACTGAGTAGGATCGATCCGACACCCCTGGTAGGATCGATCCGACTCGGGCGTAGTCAAAAATTGAAGATTTTGATGTAAAGGATCGATCCTACACCCCTGGAGGGATCGATCCTACCTTCGCAGTGAAGAAAATCAACGGTTTAGATCTAATCCGAGGATGGAGACACTTAAGGCTATAAATAGGCATCTTTTAGGTTTTTTTTTGGGGGGGCTCTTCCTTGGCCTTTTGGCTGTGCCTTCTTGGTTCTTTTTCTTCCTTCTTTTACATAAGTTAGGTTAGATTTTTGGGGGAAGATCCATGGGTGGAGCGTGCCGATAACCTTCATCGACGGATCTCCTTCCTAAAGATGTGTAGCTAACCTTTTTACCATGGGATTCTTATGATGTAATTAGGGTTTTCATTAGGGATTTCTTAGATCTAGGACTTGTATACATTATTGTTTGGCTTATATGGATTGATTGCTATTTCTTTCATACCTTAGTGTCAATTTCTTGCTGGATTTATGGATTGTTCTTATTTGCACTTGATTCCGGAGCTTGTGTGTGCTAGGGCTTGGATTGGATTCATCCAAATAAGAGGATCATGCTAGTCACATGGTATCTCGGATGAAATCTTCTTCGTGGTTAGGGATTGTATAGTGCTAGTCCCATTACGTTCGATCCCTAATCCTTCATACATCCTACCTTTGTAGATTTGGCCATCAAGATGCTAACCCATCTTGACCTTACACCTAAATCCATATCCGTACTATTACTTGCGATGAATTCATCCTAATAAGAGGGTTCATTAGCAGTGAACGTAACTCGGTCACTGACATTTAGATAATTGTTCTTGCCAACAAGGAATCCTATCCAGAACTTGTTGAGTGATAAGAAGAACTACCCATTCACTTATCAACTATTAGGAAGCCACTCAGCGTGATTAATGTGCCCTGATCTTAGGAAGACATGGTAGAATCTTGGTTATTGATTAAGAATTCCCTGGTACCTTTTGCTCGTATTTCTCAATCCTTAGTATAAAGTTAGTTTAATTCTAGGCTTACACTTTTGGTACCTGTAAAATTTTGGATATACCACTTTAGTACCTCTAGTTTTATAATTACGTTTTTTATACCTATATTTAATGTATGTAACATATTTAATACCTACCGTTAGACGCCATTATCCAGACTTGACGGCAATCCGTCGCTCATGTGTTTTCAGTCAATTTTGACTGGTTTTGAGTCAATTTTAACTGATTGCTTTTGCCACATCATCTCTCCATCTCTAATCTCACTTCTCTCTCTCCTCCCTCTCTCTTCCGTGCTCTCTCTCTAGTCTCTCTCTTTGTCTCTCCTCCCTCTCTCTTCATCGCCGGCCAACGTTAACACCGCACTTCCCGGGGATGCCGGCGACGTTCCCTGGCTTGAGTCTGGACATCCCGGCGGCGGGGGTCCGGGGTGGTCCTGGCGGCGGAGTTCAGGCTTCTCACGCCACTGCAGCAAGCCGCTGGCACGACTCCTCCGTTGGTCGCGTAGCTGATGCATGGCCTCAAGTACCCAATCACGGCACCGCATGTGATCGTCGTCGATGCCTCTCGAGTGCCGGCAACCATCATGCAGGCGATCATCCACAATGGTAGAACAGATACTCTGCCTTATCCAAAGCAAGCTAGCTCTTTCTACCACCTGAGCAAGGTCCATGACTCACATAATATTGCATTTACATGCAAGGCTTGGGGAATACGAGCTACTGATCTAAACCAAGGTGTAGTTTATGGACTAAGGATAGATGAAACTTCCATGCATGAAGAGCTCTGTAACAGATTTGACTACGATGGAGTCTTTGGAACAGCCCTAAACAAATTTTGTGTTCAGGCTGCTGTTGGACACCCACTCACAGTGTACTGCAAGGGTGGTCAGGTAAGCTTTTCAGAAACATTCATTTACATTTCTGCAGAGAAGAATGTCTATAGGTTTAAGGGAGAACCTATGAGTGGGTGTTTTTCATACTTGATAGAGTTGGATTCATACTTTTTGCCGTTTTTGCTCACATCCAAATGTTTTCTAAGGTTCTGGCTGCTTTTCAGTTGTTGGCACAAAAGAAGATCGAGTTGAACTTTTAAGTATGTAGTTTTATGTTTTTAGACAAATTTATTTTATAGACGTGCTTTTATCAAGGTGGTTGAGAGATGGGTACTTTAGTTGCAGGTTTTGCATGGAAGATCTCTCTCTCTACTTCTCTGTTTTCCTCGTGAGACGACGACAGGCGATCACGCCGCCCACCGTCGAGTTCATCGCTAGTGACCAAGAGAGAGAGAGAGAGAGCACGGAAGAGAGAGGAGGAGAGAGAGAATAGAGATTAGAGATTAGAAATGATGATGAGGTGGCAAACCCGTCACGTGCAAGACAAGTGATCGGTTTGCCGTTTGAGAAAATGACGCCGTTAGACGGTCGGATCAAAACGAAGCGGTTTTAATAGTATATGTACTAAAAACGTAATTATAAAACTAGAGATATTAAAGTGGTATATCCAAAATTTTACAGGTACCAAAAGTGTAATTAAGCTTTAATTCTAATTCTGAATCTTTTACCAACTTATTGATATGAATACTTAGATTGAGTTTAGTAGTTTAATTACTTTCCTACGCATTCCATGTGAATTCGACTCGGACTCACTGCTATCTAACCCTAAAGTAGTTAGTTAGTAATTTGATTATAAATTTGTAATTTTGAGTAGACTTGTTAAGGAACGACACTTTTCAAGTCCTATCAATAGCATGCTCAAAATGCAGAGGAGTTGGCTTTGTTAGAAAAGGAGGGTCTTTTGGTTTCAATGTGGTGGATGATCTTCTTCAGTCTCTTGGAGATGGCAGCACTCCCAGAGAGTTAATGTCTTGCATCAATTGCCAATCTATTGGGCGCAGTCGGTGTCCTCATTGCTCTAAACGTCCATAATCCTGGAACACTTGCAGTTGGGTTCTTCTCGATTCCGAGTTTAAAGAACAATTCTCATGCCAAGTTTCGGATGAGATTACATATGCCAATGTTCCTATTTCAAATCATTTGATCTTCCTCTGTTCTTGGAAGGCCTTCCTCTCTGCTGTTTATTGGTTCTTGTTGTCAATTCAAATGTTTGGAAGGGAACAAATAGCAATATGGTCTCTGACTTTTAACAGTGATGTTTGCAAGGTTGATTCATGATTGATGCTACTTTGTTGGTAGTGTTTTTGGACATATACATGCATCTCAGAGGCACTGTCTCTGAGATGATGAAGAACCTTGTCACAGTATGACAGCCACAGTGCCTCTGAGATGCTGAAGAACCTTGTCACAGTATGACAACCACCAGGGAAGCAGTGTTGATACAGTCATCAACTATGAGTCGTTGAAGCAGTGCACATTCTTTTAGGTGTCATATATTCAAAAGCACTAGAATTGCTGATTGATGGGAAAGAACAGTATCATCAAGGTTTAGGAGTATCCTGTGTTTTTTGTGTTTAATTGCTGACTTATTCAAACAAAACTCATATATTAATGACCTTCTTACATAAATATAAAATAATAATAACTAGCTTATAAAATTAAATGCGTAGAAAACAAAAATTATACTTACAAACCAAACGCATTTTCATATTTTCATTTTCAAAAAACAGTTTTTCAACATTTCAAACCAAAGGCTTTTTCGGATTTTCATTTTCAGAAAATGAAAACAGAAAATGAAAACAGAAAATGGAAAATGAAAACAGAAAATAAAAATAAAAAACTTTTTTCAAAACCAAATGAGGCCTTAACATTTTGTTTTTTTTTTTTTTGGTGTTAGACTACCAAAACCAAATCTGTGACCCTTGTCGCGCAAGGCAGAATTCACAAAAAGAGCATGCATTATGCTATTTGACACTTAAGCAGGCGTTATGGAATATATACGAAATAAGAATTTTGCAATAGCTTTTGATAAACCGGAAAGTATTCTTGATTCCAAGAAATTAAGTACCTTAAACCTATTTACATGTACATTTTCCATGGGTTTTAATTGAAAGAGCAGTGATTTGTGTACATGAACATGTGACGTGTAATGCATATGCCACCTATCGATAGCTTATTACCGATTCTTGTTATAATTCATCAGCAGTGAACTACCAATGGACTAGATCAATCAATCGGTAGTGAGCTACACCAATAGGTGTCAACCAATCAGTAGCCCACTACCGATCTCTAAGCCCAAAATGAAACTTTTCAAACAAATTGGACGATTTCTGTAGTTTCCAAATTAGTTTGAATGGTTTCGTTCTTGACATTTTGAATATGAAATTTATAGTCAAAGAATAAAAGACGGTGGTTTGTATCAGATGGTTAAGAAAAGCTAGAGGGATTTATGCCAGATAGAGGTGCACCCAGGATATAGTGGAGAGACTGTTATTTTAGTATAACATCTCTCAATGTATGCTACCAATGCTTTGATGCTTTTTGCGATGCCTAATGGAAAATGATGGCAATGACCACACGATATATCCGACCATATAAGTTCTAGGTTCCACCACAAACATTTTGAACACATTAAACAGAAAACCTTGGAAAAAAAGGTCAATGCCTTAAAACTGCATAAAATATACTTAATATCACAGAACCTCTAGTAAATTCCAAACAGTAACACAAAACGACCCTAAAAATATAAAGAGTTATATCATATAACTCCTTTCATCCGTTTAAGAGAACATAAAAAATAGACGATTAAATTGTAAAATCACTAAGCTGCCGTGGCAATAAGAGGGAAGTTTAAAAAACACAGATATAATTTAGTAATTTACTCTATATATTTGTATTAAACTAACCCCATGAAGCTTTTCGAAAAATATGTTTTTAGGATATTTGTGACATCGTCGGAAATTTAGCAGGTTTTCTGATATTAAACAAAGAAGAAAAAAATCATTAGAGCCAAACTCACTCAACCTCATCTGAAGATACTGTCTCGTATACAATTCAGATCCATGAAAACGAAAATTATAGCAACAGAATCAAGACATAATTTAAGTAACTCAACCAAGACATCCTGAGAAGGATCATTTTATTGCTTACTATTTACACGAAATTCCGGTATAACCTAGCAAAGATTGCGAATGGACAAAACTGCATCTCACTTTACCATCCTTCTACTTTTCTCAGTCCCTGCAAGCAATTCCGATAAATCAGATTGGGTAGTAGTCAAGAAAGAAACTAAGGCCCAAAGAGAAAGCAATGATTCAGATGCATACTAATTTTATCTGTTGGCAAGGTGAACTGGCTTAATCCCCCCTTTGGTTCCTTTGGTTTTTTTTCTCTTACTTGCCGGCGTCTATTTGGCTTTTCATTTTTCACCAGAACTTTACTCCTTTCATCGCCCATGGCAGAAGCATCTCCTTTCTGGACCTTTTCATGATAAATAGCTGGAGGTGCAAGTCTCAGCTGAGGAAGATTATCTACTTGAAGAGATTTTTGGGCCTTCTGGAGATTACTTAAGATTTCAAACTGCAGCAACAAGACCCACATTATTCAAACTACGAGTGCTCGAAGAACAATAGTCTATGGTAAGACATATACTTCAATACACACATGAAAATGTACATACCCGAGACGTTTGTTGAAGGCCATAAGATTTCTCTACCACATCAGGTTCGTGAAGATGTTGGAGACTAAAAATCCCGTGTGTCGTTTGGGAGCTAGATGTGCCATCCATGACCAATCCATTCCCCACAAGAACGGATTTGTTTCTAGCACGTGAGTTCTTCTTAGGCAGACAGATAGGGCATCCTGCTGACGATATTCTACTGGACCGATCATTTTCCTCGGATTCACAATGAAGATGACTTGAATGACCGCAATTGAAAACTCGAATTTTAGAATCGGAAGAATTCTTGCTCAGGGAGCAACCACATATGCAACATGTAGAATCATGTGGGGCATAAGCATAAGAAACTCCCTTCCTTAGCAAGCTCATAATATAAAACGTGTCATCCTCAATTAAAGTCTTAGCTGTGTCCTACAACAGTAAAAGCAGAAAAGCTGATGTCAGAAAAATCCTACAGGCATGCTTTATGAATCCAATATTGAAGCAAAGGTCAAAACTAAACAAGCATTGAAGTTGAAGATTACAGAACCTAAATTATAACTAATGATAGAATGTAGTATATGTGAATAAATAAATTAAATCATGACAGGAAACCATAAACAGGAACTGGAAGGCCAGCCCCAACATCAACAACCTAAGACTGAATTTCTCTTGGCAAAGGTCCCAGAGATTCTTCAGAAACATGAAAAATCATGCCGTGAGAAGATGGCTCACTGAAACATTTTCGAACTAATGTAATAGATTGCAGCATAAATGACTGTTGGCTGCAAGGAAGAAGATAGTGGGCCTATATTTATTGGAATGGCCCTCAATCAGGGTTGAAGAAAGGAGAACTCAACTACAGGATCCAAATTGATGACAGAAGTTATCGATGATAGACAAGAAATCCATAGAACATTCTGTAAAGTAGGAAAATACCAGTATTCTTCTTTCATATCCATATGATCCCAGCATTCTCAATATGGTGGACTTGAAATCACCCAACTCCTGGCTTCCATTGTCTGAAAGAAGCTTAGACATAATTGCAGCTAAGGGCATATTCCCAGCCATACCCTCAATGATCTCTCCTATGAACTGAGAAAATAATCTTCGCAAAAGACTAGCATTTTTCTTCAAGTTTGAGAACCTTGACCGAGGCAATTGTTCTTCACCAACTTTTCTATCAGAAGATGTAGATGCTTTGCTTGAACGGGTCCAACCCTCAGGAATTTCTTTGTGACCAGTCAACCTCTTCAATGGCTCAGAAAATCTATTTCACAAATCAAAAAGACATGCACTTGGATATCAATAATCAGTGCAATCTTAAACTTGAATATTACAAACTATGAACTTGCAAAGCTGGTTTTTTTATGTGCATATTATTAGTCTCTTCTAATAAACTATACTTGTCAGTTGTCACATAACATACCAAGACAAAGTCTACAATGTTAACATTTCCAACTCTGTATATCAGGTTAGGATCAGGATCATCAAAGCCATACCAGTGGCAGACGTGATCAGTGACAGACGATCAAATAAGCATCATAGATGCATAACAAGACAAAATGGTAATCAGTTCGCACATTGGAGCTAGCAAATAACTTATAAAAAGTATAGTACTTGGGTGCATCGTGTAATGATAAGACTTGTGATCTCCACTCTAGAGTGTAGATCACAAGTCCGAGCATTGGTAGCAGCAACTTAGCAAACAAATTGTATCTCCACCTATGACGTGAAAGAGTGAGCGCGGCTTAAGGTGTAGATGCAGGGCACAAACCTGGTAGCTTGTAGATGAAAGCTTCGCCCCCTTATGCCCGAAAAATAGGCTCAACTAACAAATAAAAAGGACAACTTCGAAAAGATATATGCTTGAACATTTAAAGCCATGGAGAATCCAAAACTAACAACTTTACTCAGAATTGATCAAATCAAGAGATAAAAATATGGTCTAGAAACACAATATCGAACGACAAAAGACCTAGAAACCTCAGAAACAATAAATTAATAACAAAGCCAAATCGAACCTTGCGAAACCAGATTACAATACATACAAAAAACCTAAGCTGGAGCCCAAGAAATGCAACTACTGGAATCCAGAGCATCCTATAGGCATACCTCAATTTGCAGATGACACAAATGCAGTCAACATGAGAACTAATAGCTTTCATTGCAAAGGACAGGCAAGTCAGGATGTGCGAAATTCAGGACATTGATCCCATAACTAAGCGTAAGCTGCCTGACCAAACTTTGAAGTCTGAGCTACAGTAGCAGAAAGGGATGCTGTTATGGCAACAGCATAGATGTTGATAAAAGGCCAGGAACTGAATTAATAAAACCAAAGCAAACTACAAGCCAACATTCTTGAACTCTTGTCATATAACTTTTTCACTGATCGTCTTCCGCATCAAAACATTCTATTATCAGTAGGATAATCCAGATGATGCGCATCCATGAGTGCTAATGGAAGTGACATGAAACATGAGACGAAAAATCAATCACAAACAGCTTGTACATCTTTCAGCATTGATATTATATTATTTCTACCTGCAATATTACAACTACGCTTCCATTCTTCGTTCTATTTACACTCAAGTTTCTTGTGCCATTGCAACTCCCCACATACACCCACCCACTTTCCCAAAGACAACGGACCGGACCCAATTTCTCTCTGACCTTGTCTAATGTGGGTTCCCCTTTCTCACATTGGCTGCCAGCTTCAAGCTACTAGGATCTGCACGCTTCCCACATATCAAGGTTTGTCAGAATGGATAGGCATAACAGCAAATTTCCTGCCAGTGGATTATTAGCAGTTTAGCACCAACTTTATGGTCAGCACTGGCACATAGACGTGCTTTGGTGGTGGCCGACATGAGTGGCACAGAACGGCACGGTTTTAGAATATTATTATTCCTTAGAATTACTTAATTTTGATTCATAAAACCAATTATTTTTTTATTTTGATTGCCCAAAAAACTTTTAATACACCCAATGTATGTGCTCCCGATTGTCGAATGCCCGTGTCAGATTAGTAAAACCCCGTGCCGGTCCATGCCAGCAGCACCTGCCGAACCAGTCAAGAATCGGCATAACACGTGACACCGGCACAGAAATCCTTGTCAAATATCACCCTTTTTCTCAGCTTTTGGAAAGTTTACAATCTCATGAAGTGTCCAAATACCATGCACCTTGCATAGTTTCATGATATGCAAGATGGTGGCACATCAAGTTCGTACATGAGGGGGGGAAGACGAGGTTACCAGAAAATTAAAGCTACAAGTCCTGCATAGATGAAAAGTGCAAAACCTACAGTAATCATAAAGAAACACTTAAATAGTAGCACAATTGTATGAACAGAAAACAACCAAATAGCACTTTGCAGAGGTGATGTGTTAATGGCATAAAATCTAAATCTCCTACATCCATGATCACTTGATTTGAAGCACATTGAATTGTTGTGAGAGAGATCAATCGTCTGCAATTATGTCACAAGAATAGCTTATCTTTGTTAGAGCACATATCTAGGTATATGACACTTGGTACCTACTTATATGCTATAGACGCGAGGTTAATATTCTGTGCAATATCCTGCTATCTCACACAGTTTGACCTTACTCAGAACAGTAGAGTATTTGAACTCTTTACACATTTGCATATGGCAGTCTGCACCACAGGATCGTGCATGAATCCGAGTATGTGAAAGATGGGGTTTAAACTAATAATTAGTAGATGTCATAGATGGCATTAGCACTCGATATTTTCACATATTGGGTCTGAACACTAGAGTCCACATGATATATAGAAGGAACTTGACTCGGACACTGCATCAACACTTTTCACCCTTCTACAAGCAGACTTAGAATACCCACAACAATGATCAAAGGCATCAGTCATATCCACTAATAAACATGGAAACTGCATTGACATTTTCACTCTTCCACAAGCAGAGCATGTACATAGATGCTAAATTTTCTGAAAAAGAGAAAAAAAATTAAATATTCAATATAGAGCTATTAGATACTTACGAATCAAGTAACCGAAACCAAAGTGACTCTGACTCATGTCGATCGTCTGAACGCTTTGTGTTTCTCTGGCATAAGCTAATAGAAGCATGTAACACATCACGTACAGCATTAACCTACAGGAAACAACATGCAACTCGGATTATTTGACATCCAGCAACATGAAAATCAGATCAAATTCACTACTAAGGGAAGAGAATGAAGTTACAAACCTCATCCTTTCTTAGAATTTCATTGAGCATCTCTATCTCCTTGAAACTAGTCGAGGCTATCTCAGAAAGTGTATTCTCTACAGCAGCAACAAGCAATTCAAATTTTTCCTCCAGTCCAGTCGTCAGAAGTACTAGAGCACTACCAACATCACCCACTTTTTCTAGCAAAAATGCAGCTGCATCTGTCACCTCATATTCTTGACAGAGACACAGGCATTGCTCAAGTCTGTAATTCTCAAAAGTCTCCAAGAACTTAAGAACTGAGTTGCGTTCATATTGACACAATAGCTGTACAACAGATGAGTAGATTTTACAATTTGAAGGTTTACTACTGAAGCAAGAGCAGAAGAAAAATCCAAAGAGTACAACTGAGCTGTGGATAAGCAAGACTCTAATAAAAGGAACCACAGCTTCTTAATCAATTAAAATTAAATCTATTCATCTTTAGAATTTTATGGCACATCAAAAACTGCCAGATTACATGTACATAATTTATGTAAAATTGCTGTTAAATACATGTGCATATAAATCATTGTGCATGAATATTTGAACTAGGACATGAGCTCACATTGCGAGATAAAGCAACATATTGGAAGTCTAGATATAAGTCTTTTTCAGACAACTTTTGGCAAGTGGCTTTTCTTATTGCGCTTTTCCAATCAGCATGGAGTAGAATGCATTTCTAAGTGACACCCTAACAGCCATGAATTCATATTCAGGATCGTTCGTGTTTAATATATACTAATTGAAATGTTGACATTTACAAAACAACTAAGGCATGTCTTTTTATAGGCAAACAAACAGGACATAGTAGTCCAAAATTTTCCTAGTATGTTCAAATAACAGAGATTTCTCATTACTAAAGGGGATTTAATAACAAAAAAGTTCAAGTAGTCCTCAAGGAAGAATGAGAAGACAACAATGGTTGCAAGAGAAGTGCTATGATGGAACTTACCACCAAAAAAAAAACAAGCAGAAGAAGAATGTGAATGTGTCATGATGGATTTCTACCAACAATGCATCAATAGCAATTAAAGGCAATTCTCTTCGGTGGTGTTGAATTTTAAAGGTGTCATTTGCATGCAGAGAGCTTTGGAGTAAAATCATAAAACAAAAGGTGTGTGCGCACTTTGACGAAAATGAGCAAATCAGTAACATTCACAATACAATATAACAAACAAACGTTATGACCATCTCATAACTGCTCACCAATTTCAGTGAGGCCAATAAACTAATTAAGAAGTCTATGAAATGAGCACAACAAAAATAAGGTCGACAAGTAAATAGAATTGATGATTTTCTTGGATATTTTCTACCTATATTGCAGCCAATATTACTGGCCCCAGGCTAATAAATAACAGGTAGCAAGTGACAGTCCTATAACTACACAACAGAAAACAATTTTCCCAGGAAAAAATGGCATTATAATGCAATAACTATGATATTATCTAACAATAAAAACTTCATATCACACAATAGTTTCTCAAGGTCCATCTCATACGATATGGAAAAGCTAACCTCAAGGTACTGCTCTGCCAATTCGTCAGTTACGTGAAACTCATTATAATGCAAAAGTTTTGGAAAATCAGAAAGTCTTTTCACGTAAGCTTCCAGTTCACTAGGTGAATCTTCCCATCCATATGGAAGTTTGAAAGCATCACTTTCTTCGACACCTGAAAAGTTGAGTGTGCCAGACAGGTGGACATCGACAACAGTCTTCAAGAAAAGGAAAAGGCTTTGTGGATGAGAATGAAGCTCTGAAAGAATTTGTTGGCTCTCATTTCTAAAATGGTCAATTACTAGGAAAAAAGTGCACTCCCTGTAAAAGCCAAAAGGGACGGAAAATAAATATCATGCTTGAAATATCTACCATCAAATACATTTACTGCCATTTTACCTGCTAAGCTTGACAAGAGCAGGAATGCGAGAGAAAACTGCTGAACGGAAGGACAATTCCTCTGAATTGTGCAAACCCAACATATTGTGAATAAATGCAAAAGCATGCAAAGGCTCATTTAAATCCCTCATATAACTATCCAAGGCAGTAACATAATTGCCTCTAATTGTATGTATGAAGCCACCTGCCTGTAGTCAAAATTAAGGAAAAATCAGGACAACCAGCTGAATTACCAATCTATATGATCGGTGACCATATATAACTGCTAAACAAGGAATACCATGCCAGTGGCACATGACACCATGCAAATAAAGGGAGCTCTTCAATGCTTAATACACATATCAACACAAGTCTGTGCCGATACATGCACCATGCTGTAGTTTACCGGCACGCTGCATGGCGGCCAGCACAGACCGGCACACTAGTCCTTGCTAGTTGCTACTACCAAAAGAGAATCAAAAGTTGCATATGAAGAAAAGAAGGTTCTACAAGAAATGAATACCTGATGAAACTCAGCCGCCACACAAAGATGCAACACATAAGAAGCATTCCAGTCTTTCTCCGGCACCAGCTTCAAAAGTGCAAGGGCCTGCTTTTCTCTTGCTTCCTTTACTTGAAGAGGATCACGTGGTAGCATATCACATGATATCAAATATTCAAGAATATGCTTCAACACCGCCCCAGAAATAATGGCGAGCTTACTTGTTACAAGAAATGTAATAAACTCGAAAAGATGACCTAAATCTTTCTTTGAAGGCCAAACTTCTCCACTGTTTTTTATATCAAAAGACCTTATCGAATCCGATTCCAGGTCAAGAAGAAATGTAATTATTTTAGTTACACTTTGTGCCATCAAATTTTCATTTTCAAACCCCTCATCTCTGTGGTCTTCCGTATTTGAAGTAGACGCATCCTGCATCGGATTGCTGGGGTTTGTGAAATTCTCCTCTCGAAAAGCACATCTTAGAACTTCTAAAGTTGCTTCTGTGTCCAACCACAAAAGATAGCACAGGTTTGGGCAAGTGCCACAGGATGACTTGAAAATTCCAGACAATTGAGAAGATGATTCTTTAGAATCCTCTAGCAAAAACTGCATCAACTCCATTGTAAGTGACCGGAAACGTGAAGCGGAAAGAACACCATGTCCTGCAACATGATTTAGTGTTTGATAGCAGCCATAATTTGCATTAGATGACGAGAAAATGTTAGCATATACCAAAGACAAGAAGAGATCACATAGTCAATATAGGCATAAACAATGTGCCTTATTTATTAATGAAATTGCGATCACAATCTGAAATACCAAGCATGAGATTTTAGTCATGAGGACCAATTATTGGAGTGAGTGCAGTATTCCATTAGCGGGGTAAAGTTAGCAGACGCATTGCAAGGACTTGAAAACGCACTCTAGAGGAGTGCAGTATAGATTCTAAATCTACGATTTATTCAAGACTCCCACCGCAGACAAAAGTACTTGGTAAATTGGAAATGCATATGCAATGCGGTACAAATTAGAATCTAAGCCTCGATATTAAGCTATCCTCAGAGTGAGGAAAGCTATGCCTCATATCAAAGGACACTTGTCGGGGTCTCTTTCTTTTGCCCTAACTTAGGCAACAGCAAAGGAGGAGTTTCCTCAAACAAACTTAGAAAAACAATCTGGACATAGAATAGCCAACTCTATTTATTGCATATGAATAATCAGGAGAAAAAATTCCCAACAATCTCGAAACATAAGAATGTTTCATTAAATAATTTCTATATCACCAACTTTATATCAAAATACAAGAGAAAATATCTCTAAATTAAGAAAAAGTCTAAGTCATACCTGGAGGAAATGCAAGCCCTTGAAAGCAATATTTTAGATACACAAGCATCCTGTACCTGTTCCAAAGTTCATAAAGCTTACAAGACAATCTACAAGGATGGAAAGAAACTAGAACAAAAGTGAAAAACAGAAAGAGGGAAAATCGATACGAAGGTAAAACCCTCAAAAAAACAAGAAACGCATCAAAGTGTACTGGCTGCTTCTAAGCAATCACAAGCTACAAAGATGCTAGAAGAGACCAACAGTAAAAGTCCATAACAAACTGGTGGTACAAACAGAATTTTGAAGAACAAAATCTCTGCCAAAGCAGAGCGTCTCATCTTGGCTTCCTCTTTGATACATGGCGAACAAGATTAGTCTACAATGTCGCAAAATAATACAAAGGTCAACACATGGTACATTAAATTTGGTATTTTTTCACCATTGCAAGACATGCAGAAAGATAAGGCAAAAAGACCTCATGAATGAATTGAATGAAAGGGAAACTAGTAAACTCTCCCAGCATATAATAATGTAGATCCATGAACATAGAAGTAGGAAAAGTATATGTGAATCCATTGGCTTTGGCAATATCTAGAATATTTGAATGACAGAACTATGCAGAAAAAAAATATGAAGCTCAAACCTTTCACATAGCAAAAGTGATTTGATTTCCAGTAAGAGGTAAAAAAGACCATACCCAATAGGAGCAATATCTGCTCTTTGCCCACTTTGTAAAACCCCCAAAAGCTCCTCTAGAGGTGCTCTATAATCATCTAAACCTTGATTGAAAAGATATATCAGTGCGCCGTACAATCCATGTTCACGGCATAACTTGACAACCTGGACAGGGAAAAGTGATGAGCTAGGTCTGACATGTAGAAAAGCATAGATCTATTACACGACCAGATATGTCTTTAATGCCAGTGAGAATCACAAAATACTCCTAATATAAGAGATAACCACCAGAAATTCAAATTGTGAACCCAAAATTACCTTATTAAAATCTCTTAAAAAGAAAACCCACCTGATTGAAGTCTAAGGAAGATATGTCCATGTGGAGGACGCATTGTTCAACTCTGTGTAGCCATCCTTTTGCACTGTAATGCTCTACCAAGGCTTGCATTATCTAACAATTCCATTAAAGCGGATGGTCAAGAGACCTAACCAAATGTGCACTCAGTTGTGATAAGTTGTGAT
>OY986964.1:11950093-12148472 GCA_963920575.1 Narthecium ossifragum | reverse complement strand
ACTTTAATTTTTCAAGCTGGTTGCAGAAAGCTACTGAAATGTAGGAGAATACTTCATCTACATATGATAAGATCAGCTCAACAAGATATGGCATTATGGACTCCCTTATAGCATCGACTGTTCTTGGAAGATCAATAACACCATGTGCATGGCCATCATAGAGCCGCATTGTCATGTCTAAGGCTCCCATCCAGTCACCTGCCCTTTGCAAAACTTGAATCCGCTCCTTCCATGGAAGAAGATGAGAAACAATTAGATGCATGGGCCCAAGTATGTATATTGAAGCCCCTCTTACGGCTACCGAATTGTGATAGGCCTTCTCTGGATTCCCATAAACATTAGTGAAGTGGGTATGGTGCAGGATGATGTCATCCATCCTGGAACCATCAAAAACGAAATTTGTACGATGAAGCTCTCTTCCATCTTTTGCAAATAAGCACAGTTGTCCTCTCAGAGTAAGAACCACTAACATCTAGAGGTAATGAAAGAAAAAGATACATATCAGCATCTTTTAGTTTATCGGACAATGTAAAGGGGCAATAAGATACACAGCATATAAAAGGACCTTCTACTACCTGATCATCTAACCACGCAACACCAATTGCTGTGCTATCAAGCTTCCAATCCGTGTGCCTTTTCATCTCTGATTTAACCAACCTCGCTACTTGAACAGTACGATCCCACGCAATTACTAGCCATGTGGCTTTATCAGATGGATCTGCAGGTTTCATATTCTTGTCACGAGATGCCTAAAATTCAATACATTGAGAAACTAGGATTTGTCTCCATGTAAGTTATTCTTACCACCACCTGAACCATGAGAGTGTGCCGTGCATTTCCATGCAGTGTATGGCATGGATCCTTCTCGTACACCATCTGGTTTGTTAAATTTTTCATAAACCTCCACATTTGTACTAAGCTTCACCTGAAAGATGGATGTCGCAATTAATGCATCTGAAGCAATAGAAACTCTAATTGAAGCATCGATTATCAAGGTTAGTGCTATTCTGATATTTCCATAATCATCTGAAAGCTCCATACCACCAGAGCATTTTGATGGGTGACAAATATGACCACACCTTCTTCTGCCAGAGAAGAACCTTCATTGAAGAGCTTCCACCCTGCGTCTCCGACTACCCCTCCCACCATGCTACTGAGTCCAGTATTGGCCATCGATGAGTTAACATGCCCAAGCCCAACAGAATCATCCATCAGAACAGGAGAAGCTGACAATACAGTGCCTGTTTTTTGACCATCCAGAAGACACTGATGAAACAACAAAATCTCATTGGTTAAGAATAACACTCCTGGAAGAAACTACCATATTAGTGACAAGAAAGGAAAAGGATTGCAAGAACCAGTTGCTAGAGCTTAGGTTTTTAAAGACCTGAGTCTTGACAGAGACTCGATTGAGCAGAGGAACCACAGAGAACGTATGCCATAAAACAAGCCCCTTAGAATCGCCAGTAACAGCTTTAAACTGTCGTGTAGCTTGTGAGTCTTGTCCTAGAAATACTGTATGCACTACTGGCGCAGTATGTTCTCCAGGAATGACTTTTGCTGCCACTGCTTTCTGCACATCCCAAACCGTGAGATGGCCATCACCATATCCCACTAAAAGCAGGTCTCCTTGTTGATTGAAGCACATGGAGGTCACAGATGTTAGAGATTTCTCGCCATGTGAACCAAATGTCAACATCTGAAACGAAAAACTCATAATTAATCATGCTTGAACACTCATTGGAGAGAATAGCACACACATGAAGAACATAAATTCAGAAATCACCACTATCTTTAGACTCTTATCATCTCAAAAGATAATCATAAAGCAGGCTTACAACTTGACGAGCTAAGCATTCTAACAGATGATCAAACCACACTAGGTGCATACTGATATGGAGTTGCCCCAAGTTAGGATCTTAGTAACAAGGAGAGACCTTTGTGTCCATATTGTCAGGAGTATGAGGGTTATATTTGCTGGGCACCACAAGAACAGCTCCCTTTGTCATGCCAACAGCTATATAGTTGACATGGACAGCCACTACTTGCGGGGAACCATGTTCACGCTTGAACAACTGAGACGAAATTGTGCGAGTAATGACATTGTCGAGGTCTATCTGCAAATAACCAACAGCAGGCGGCCCCCTCCGGATGCCCTCGAGTCTCATTGGCTGGGCAGCAGCCCCTTCTTCCCAATCCAAGCCAGATGAAGCCTGCCTCTTCTCGACCTCTTCAGCCCACTCCAATGGTTTCATGGATGCACGTAATTTTTTCTCGGCCTTCTTACTGTCATCAAATTGCTCCATCCTTTGCTCTAAAGGTATCTCTGTCTCAACTCTAATGCCGGTCACTTCTTCCATCCCGCCAGTTCTACTATCGGGAGCAGTCTCGTTATCAAAGTCCTGTCTTTCAATTTCCTGTTCTTGCAAAGCCTCTGTACGAAGGTGTCCAATATCATGCTCCACATCCAAACCGGCTGGATCTTTAAGCAGCAATGCTTCATCAACCTCGTGCAGATCTTCATCTCGATCACGAAGAGTCGAAAGATCCAGTGATTCCACTAAATCCCCCATAATTTCCAATGGCTCGATGGGCTCTGGCTCGGGAACAAGCTGACAATTGTCACCACCTCCAGGTATTTCTTGCTGCGCTTCGGTTAGTACTTCAGCCTCTGAGGACGAGGACCGGGAAACCATCAAAGCTGAGACTCCCCTATCATCGTCCCCCAATTCAACAGCGACCTCAGATGTCTCCGACTCCAATCCCTTAAAATCAACAGGCTCATCCTCACCGACATGGAGATTCATTAGCGATTCTTGAACCAGGATGGCCTTCTCAATGGAGACAGTGGCGGCCCTCCGGATCTTGATCGCCGCTGCGTGCGGCGTCGGCACAGCACGCGACGCCGCGGCTGCTGCAGCGAGGGCTGCGCCAGGCTTGGCGTTCGTCCGGACGCCGCCAAAGAGTGGGGGCAGCACTGGCCTAGAAGAAGAATCAATCAAAGAGTGGCTGTAGCTCCGCATCCCTAAAGACGAGAGAGACGCAGAGGAGGAGAGATTTCGCGATCTCATCCTCCAGCTTTGAGAGCTAGAGGGCTCTTCTAGGGTTTCGGGACTGGTTTCACCCGCAATTCTTGTGCTGGAAGGAGTAATAAGCCTTTCTTCAGGGTGAGGTTTCTGAGGAGGAGAGGAAGGGGAATCGGAATCGGAGTCGTTGAGTATCTCGTCGACGGTGCGGCTGTAGGCGGCCATATTATCGTCTTCTCCGTCGTCGCCGGTGAGATCGCCGCCGGTGGATCGGAGTAGGGAGTCGAGGTCGAGCCCCATTCTTAGAGGAGCGCACTAACAGCCTTCGAGTTCACGGTCGTCCTGTTCTCTTCTTTCCAAGCTGTTTGTTTTCCTTTCCGCTCTCCAGAATTTATACGTGTGGTAAAGTAGCTTCAAGTCCAAGAATTCGCTGTATTTAAGCTTAATTGTGTCCGAAATCCGACCGTTGAATGTGCGATTGAGCCGACTTAGAAAATACACTAGCCCGTTTTAACTGGGCCATTAGTTTAGCTTAGCTTAGCTGATCAGATGAGATTTGCAGGTGACTTGTTAGAATTTTTTATTTTTTTGGTGCTTAATTGATCCAAGCAGGTGACTTGTTAAATCACAGACTGACAATGGATAAACGACAACACTTATGGACAGAGATCAAATAGCTGCCAAACTAAGTTATGATTTCAATTCTCAGAAGAACAAGGCAAGCCAGATAGAAACTGAAAGACAAACATTGAACAAGGAACTCTTCCCTCTACATTATTATTATGTTTTAAGCGGTTAGAGACTGCTTAGGGATTTCTCTCTTATCTAAAGCACATACAACAAGAATGCAGCAAAAGGATAGAAAGGAGCTAACAAAGCTGGCCTTTACAATGCTTGATGTTAGCTCGCTCGTAGGTGTCGGCTAATGGGAGCACTAAGAGGAGAGCATCTTAAACCCCTTCAAGGAGTGGCCACGTTTGCCTCGGCAAGAGGCGCAATCTCTTCTCCATCTATTCCTCCATCTATTTCAGGCTCACCCACTTGGAGAGTTAGCAATGCTTCCTCCCATTTCTTGGCAGGCCCCTGGAAACAATCAGCAAATCCGAGTATTATTCAGGTAGACCAAAGAGTCTTAATTAGTATTGTGCAGCCGGTTTTGGCAATCAGGAGCTTTAAATTAAGCAAGAATTTAACTTTTCTCGGCCTTCAGACTGGGGGCCAGTTTATTGCTTACCTTCCATGATAGGTCTTGAGCCATGCAGTTCTGGATCATTTCACTGAAAGCTGGAGTACCATACACCTTGATTACACGCTTAACAGTTGAGGCAATTGCAGTAACATCCTTTGGGTCAACCGTATCACACTGCAAAAAGAGATCCAAACCACTACATGTTCAGTTCGTGCTCAATTTGAATAGAAGGCTTGCCTAAACAGGTAAGCATTTTCACCTCAACATTGAAAGGACCCATATGAAATCCGGTAACACCTTCTTTGACAGTGTCGACAAGTCCACCGGTGCTCACCACCATGGGAAGCTGCAGCACGATCCACACAAACTCAGTATAAATGATTATAATATCAATACAAAGTATACTGACAGCAAGCTTACATTGCAGGTGAATAGCATCTTATGATGTTTTGGTTCTTATTAAAGCAGTCATCTAAAACAGCCTAACATCACTACCAAGAGCTAACGAGTGTAAAGCTATGAAGATAAGGAGAGCATCGTGTCAAGTCAGAAAGGTTGCATTACAATATCATTTCTTTCAATTTTTGACTGTGCCAAATTTAACAAACGAATCACAGCAAAATTTCAATCAAATATCTAATCATGAACCATAAATTGTATGATACTCATTTCCCGTTCTTAACCACCACCTCAAAGATGTATTAGGCCTCACCAAATGCATCATCCTTCCTGCCTACTTCTAAGATATGGTGATCAATCAAATGGATGGAGGTAAAGAATATTCCATACCACACCATACCGCATGCCTTGCAACTGAATAAGTCCACAAGGTTCAAACCTACTAGGAACTGCAATAATATCAGCCCCAGCCATCATCATATGAGCCAATGGAACATTGAACTTAGCAACTCCCCTTGCTTTGTCAGGGTAATCTACTTCCAACGTGGCAAGCTGCTCCTCAAACTTCTTTTTGCCAGTTCCCTGTTAATAGCCAGTCGGTATCAGTATCCAAACTCTTTCTTAATTTAGAAACAAACAAAGTACTAGTGCTTACAAGAACTATTATCTGAACATCCTCATTGATGAACTCTGGAATAGCTGCTGCTAGAATGTCTGAGCCTTTCTGCTCTTCCAATCTTCCAATGAATATTATGACCGGAATTGTTCGATCTACAGGCAATCCAACTTCAGCCTGTAATGCTTCTTTGTTGAGAGCCTTTGCCTCTGTAACCTGATAAGAGTTTACACCACAAAAATTGGTGTTAAGGGTTTACAAGAATGTAAAATAAAAGGATGAATTCAGGAAGTTCTTACAGTTGTTTCATCATATTTGGCACTGATGTATTTATCTGTCAACGGATTCCACTCTTGAACGTCCATCCCATTCACTATTCCTTTGAATTTGTCCCCAAGCAACCGTAATATGCCGTCCAATTCACCACCTCTGTCTGGCCCAGATTTGAGTTCTTGGGCATAATATGGACTCACAGTTAAGCTTATGTCAGATTCAAGAAGGCCGGCCTTCATCCAATTTATTTTCCTCCCTTGAACAGGTTTGTCATACCTGCAAATTTTACATGGACTAGCTTGTTAAAGACATTCTTCACAGTTCAGTAGAAGATCAGTTTGTTGACTATAATGACGAGACATACCCATCAATGAAATCAAAGGAAGATTTAAATTGGTCTGGGAGATTGAGAAGCGCATAATCGGCAAAAGCAAACCTTCCCTGGTAGGCAATGTTGTGAATACAGAAAACAACCTAGACACCATGGCAAACCAAATCTCAGTTTTCCCTGCTCCCTTTATCATAATTTGAAAGCATACTTAAAATCTACAAAGAATTACCTTGGCATTTTTATATAGCCCTTTTGACTTGTACAAGCTCTTCAAGTAGCAAGGAAGAGGACCAGTGTGCCAGTCATTAGCAATAAACACAACATCCTCCCCTACAAGAACGAAGCATAAATAGGAATGTTAAAGAGAAATGTCCGCGCGAATAACTGAGGCTGACGGATTTAAGACACCAAAAACTCATCATACCATATGGTCCTGAAAAGTATTCACTATTAAGATTCAGAACTCTTGGAGCTTCCAGGGCCGCCTAAAATGAAATAAACTTAAGTCAAAAGGAATCATTAGAGAGAATTGTTTAAGAGAAGTATCAGCTGGCTGCTGTATCATACTGCAAGCCATTGGTCTATTGGAACACTAGCAACAAAAGCATGACGTTTTGGACAACATGAAAGCCATAAGAAATAGCTGACTACCTAAACTAAACATCTAGATTACCCTATTTTCTTTTATGACAGAAGCAACTAAAAAGACAGTGACATTGAGTGCAGAATGTATCACCACCACAAGGGTGGCAATAGAAGGTCATAGAAATTATAAGCTAATCAACAACCCTAAGTCAGAACAAAATGACGCCAACAGCTAAGCTCCATGAGAATTCAAGGAATCTATGTTGATATCGAGCCATCTGCTAACCTTCATGAACATTTGGTAGAATCTATCTTGATCTCAAGTTATGACATCGAAACATTAGGAAAGACAATGCAAGCACATGTGCATTATTAACACTGCTGGGTTGTGCAGAGAACTAATTGTTTGCAAAATTGACTTAAATTTTTTGAAAGCTACCTTATTCTGTTATGACAACTAACACTGGTGGACAATATCTCAACGATGGCAATAGCTAAGAGAGAAGTTTCACTCACGGAAGCAAATACTCACCAGGCACAAAAGACTAAACCTTAGCTGGTTGTCCTGATAATCTGTGCCAGTAACAGGACCATATATTTTTCCAGCAGTTTTTCCCCATACCTTGAGCATTCAGATTTAAAGGATTAGATAGATGAAACCCAAATTTGAACAATATGAATCATGATTCATAAGCAAAATGGACATCATAAAGCATATTTCACAAAAAAAAAACAATATGGGCTATGCTGAAAAAGGAAAACCTTCTCAAGAAAGATTGGGTGATCGACGAAAACACGATCGACTCCCCTTTTGTAGCAGTGGAAGAAGCGAACAGTTTCGGTCCTGCCCCCAAAAGAGATCTGCATAAGAGACACAATGGTCACCATAAGTAGGAGAAGACAACTTGTGAGGGATACGAAACCGAAACTAAGTGCTCCAATAACTTGCTTATACCTCAACCAGAACACTGGTATCCCATGCATCTTTGTATTGATCATATCTTGGAGAAACAGTCATTACTCGGTGTCCATTTGCCTACATGGGGATTTTTTCCATCATACTTGGTAAAATAAAACTCATACAGAAAACACCATAATAATACCTCAAGAACATCCTTATTTACGGCATCGGTGCTAATTTTTGACCAAAAAATCAGCAAAACATATATAAAGATAAAGCACATGTTTACCGCCAGAGCCGGTGGAAGTCCTCCAAGAACATCACCAAGGCCCCCAGTTTTGCTCCACGGAGCAACCTCAGATGTTATAAGAACCACATTCATCCGACTTGCACATATGATTACCGCCCAAGGCTTGCGATCTCCTTGACTACCAGTCTTCTTAGCTTGCCTGCCAGTTGCTCTAGATTTAGTTTTCATCTGAAATAAATTCACCATATTCTGTGATCTCAGACCCTGGTAAGCATTGGTCTGGTTCCTCAAGTAAGGAATTGGTTTGTTCTGGAATGTCCTTGGCTCTGACTCAAAAGCTCCGCCATAGCCAGTGGGAGAGCTTTTCGATATGAAAGGTGAAGCTGATACAGCAGCCATTGGATGATGCTCCCTATAATAATAAGAACAAATACACTGAGAAGCGTATTCCACTGACAGTCAAACATAATCAGACTATCTATGATAGAACTAATGTCTCGTCAAGGACACTAACACGGTATAGCACAAACAACGCATGAATTTCTTCATTAAGGTCATTTGACGGATCAAATGACAGGTATCCAAGGTAAAGTGAAATTTCTCATGATTATCTTAGCTCACACCAAAAAAGAAAACAAGCAGTCTCGACTTTGAAAAATGCCAAGTAGATGCAAGTCAATCATAATATGAGCAAATCAACTCACAATAGCTAAAGCGAAAATGGAACAACAATATAACTATCATCCAGCCAAGAAGAGTATCTGATCAGAAATTAGAAGCCTTCTAGGTCCAAATCCAAATTTCTCGAGAAACAAAATTTTCTACCATTAAGTATATGCAATCCAGAGCTAAATTACATGTCTAACACGCCAATTAGTACACTTATGGTACATCAAATCAGGCTACAAAGCTTACTACATGAATAATCCGAAAACCCAGCATGGTTAACGCTTATTTGGATGAAAGAGACGATGATCAGAACATGCAAGTCAAAAAGAGAAACCGATTCTGCTTCTGCTACTGTTTTCAACCCAATTGAACCAAAACTAACTAGAACTTAAGAGAATGGAAAATGCACATGGATTAAGCCGTGGACAAGTGAAAGGACACCGCAACGAATGCACCAAAAATTAAAGATAAATGGTCAACAAAATCAAGAAAAAACAACCAGAATTCCAACCACGTCCTGAACAATATTCACATCAAACATCAGAAAAAAAAAAAAAGTAATTTTTACGATATCAAACCTCTTGGCCACCCGATCGAGAGACTCACAAGCGCTAGGGTTTTGAGAGGAAGGAGAGACTCGGGATCCGAGGACTGGACTCGAGCTCCAAAGCAGCTGTATCCTGGGAAGTAGACTGACGCTGGGCTATTTGTAACCATTGCCGCGGGATGGGGACCTACACGCCACGTGGCGATGCAATAGTGGTGGGATCATCAGCGCCTCTTGATGAGGCTCGTGAGTCGTGATCCTGGGTTTGGAGCTCTGGGGCCCGCTGACAGTCGCTAGGATGGCATAAGTGGGAATATGCGACAAGGGAGGGGGGGTGGGGCGGGACCTGAGCAACGATAAAGGAGCGCCGAGAGATCCGGCCACGTCAGCGGAGATTTTGTTTGTCGTTAGCGCGACAGCCGCGCACGGGAAAACGACGAGGATCAGGGTGTGAACGCTGGATATACTACCACGTGGAGGATGTGGGTCATACGACGTGACCGTTGGACCCCGCAGGGCCGTCGGCCACAGGAGGGGTACAATAATGGCCAAATGTAGCCTATAATTTGTTAACACATTGGAATGCATGATTGTTTCACCGAATATGACCTCCGCTCCACACTTTTTACACTTTTAAAACCTAATGTCTCATAGGCTGTTTTAGTGCAAACCAGTTTTTGGTTACATAAATGCGTCAGCTGATGTATTTATCAGATGATGCAAAAAAAAAACACAGATACTGCATCAATTGATATAGTCAAAATGAATGTTTCTGCTGATACAGCATCATCTGATACATCACATGTGCATCACGTGATGCATCTTCACCCCATCCCTCCTTTCTCCTCTCCTGTCCCGATCCCTCTCAGCCGACCCTCTCCGCCTCTTCGATACGTCGTCGGCCCCAGCGTCGTCGATGAGAAACAGCCTCCGCCCACCGTCGCCGACCAAGAGGACGAATGCGAGGCTGCCAGGGACGTCGAGACAAGGGGTCCGGGTGGGAGAAGCAGAGGAGGTGTGTGGTGGTGGGGGTTCGGGTGGGAGAAGCAGAGGAGGCCGGAGGAGATGGAGAGGAGGGAGGAGGGGAGTGGGACGGGGTGGGGGTCCGGGTGGGAGAAGCAGAGGAGGGCTGAGGAGATGGAGAGGAGGGAGGAGAGGAGAGGGGAGTGGAACGGGGTGGGGGTCCGGGTGGGAGAAGCGGAGGAGGCCGGAGGAGATGGAGAGTAGGGAGGAGAGGAGAGGGGAGTGGGACGGGGTGGGGGTCCGGGTGGGAGAAGCAGAGGAGGCCGACCCTCTCCATCAACGACCAAGCGGACACCCCTCCGCCCGCCGTCGCCGACCAAGAGGAGGTGTGTGGTGATGGAGAGGAGGGAGGAGGGGAGAGGGGAGAGGAGAGAGGGGAGTGGGACGGGGGTGGGGGTCCAGGTGGGAGTAGCAGAGGAGGCCGACCCTCTCCATGAATGACCAAGCGAACGCCCCTCCACCCGCCGGCGCCAACCAAGCGGACGCCCCTCCGCCCACCCACCGTCGGCGACCAAGAGGAGGTGTGTGGTGATGGAGAGGAGATGGAGAGGAGGGAGGAGGGGAGAAGGGAGTGGGACGGGGGCCGCCATAGAGAGAAGTCGTTGAGGGGGAGGAAACGATGGTGGTAGAACATGTCATGGGAGAGGAGGAAAAGGAGGACTTAAGGAGTGGTTGTGGCAGCGGAGAGAGCGGAAGAAGAGGAGACTGGCTCCGACGTCTTCTCCGGCATTCCTCTCCATCCGATCCTCTGTTCGTGCAATCCCTTCATGTTATCATCTTTTGTATCATCTGATACAATACATACCAACCAAACAGAAAACCAACTAATACTGCATCAGTTGATACAAGCAACCAAACACACAGATGATGCTAATACTGCATCAACTGATGCAAATAATCAAACACCCCCTTAATTTTTTACATAATAGGACCTTAAACAACCATTATTCCAAAACTACACCTACCTATACATGCCGGCCATCCATGCATACCACATGACACATTAAATGATGTCTCATCCCATCGCATTAAATGCATGTCCCATAGCATTAAATGTATGTCTTGTCACATTAAATGCCTAACACACAACTTAACAACATACATGTGGCGGATATCAACATGAACATGTTTTCTTCTACGTGTTTTTTTCTTCATTACTGTTATACACTGAAACACGTATTATTTTGTACGCATCATAGTATACGCGTTCGGTATTTTCTGTGCATTTGTTTGTACATGTCTAGCAACTATGTGATGTTTACTCTGGAACACAAGTAAAATCGAAGTTCCTCAAAATTCCACATCGGGATCTCGAAAGATGAGGAAATCACGCGGCTGAATATCAACGTAAACATGTTGAGGGGCAGCTGGCCACGACAAATGCCAAGCTAAATAGGGCTGAAAAGAAAATTGCAGCCCTAAAAAGAAAATCAAACATGAAGGCAGGATAGTCCCAAGAACCATTACTCGGGGAATCATTCCCTAGCTTAATCATCAAGTACAGGAGGACCTCCATAGGACACCCAAGCCAAGAGGAGAAGGACCTCC
This sequence comes from Narthecium ossifragum, assembly GCA_963920575.1. Classification (NCBI taxonomy): domain Eukaryota; kingdom Viridiplantae; phylum Streptophyta; class Magnoliopsida; order Dioscoreales; family Nartheciaceae; genus Narthecium; species Narthecium ossifragum. The sequence goes on along the minus strand of OY986964.1, from coordinate 12,137,115 downwards.
ATAGGACACATCAGCCCGAGCATGCGGGCACAGATGTAGTGAGAGTGCCGCAACCAAAAGTCACCAGGCATCCCACATTGTCTCAGTGCGGCCATAGATGTAGTGAGAGTGCCGCAACCAAAAGTCACCAAGTATCCCACATTGTCTCAGTTCGAACAGCGACGGCTCGCTGTTAGAGTCAGCAACTATTCCTCGTGGACTGGGTGGCATTGATTTAAACATACCTCTCAAACCATATCTCATCAGAGATTAAGAATTAGCTCAAGCGGTGGAAGAGACGACGATTAATGGACTCACACCGGAGGGCGAGGGGTAAGCTATAGAAGCACGAGTATAATTATAAGACGCGTGTGTATGAACTTCTATATATCTCAACTTCTTTTTGCGAGAATCTTTAGGCTACGCACATGTACAAAAGTTATGAACGTGTGTATGAAATTCTATATATCCCACTACACGTGTATTTTTTATCTAACGCGCATATGATAGATATGATCACGATTATAACTACATACACATACGCGTACATTGTAACAACAACGCATATAAACGAACTGTTTCGTTTATATGTGTTGTTTCGTTTATATGTGTTGTTTCGTTTATATGCGTTGTTGTTACAATGTACGCGTATGTATATGTAGTTATAATCGTGATCATACCTATCATATGCGCGTTAGATAAAAAATACACGTTTAGTGGGACGCGTTTTCGCTCTACACGCATACTTACAATGTTAACTCATGTTGTAGCCAACGCCTACTACAATGTTAACTCGTGTTGTAGCCAACAACTATATATAAACACGTGTTCTTTAAAAAAATACATACAATCACAAAAAATACACATATAGCGTCTTTCATAGTTGGTTCCCAAAACGGTTAGTTTTTACATTGGGTCTGTTTGGTTGCTGAGAAGTGAGTTGAAGTGGAGTGACTTTTTGAGAGTGACTTCACTGGAGTGACTTTCTGAGGAGTGCCTTTTTGGGATTTTCTGAATTCTGATGTTTGGTTGGTGCTTGAAATGGAGATATGGTCACTCCCAACTGTGGGCAATTTCAGGGATTTTAAACAATTTTTTTAATATTAAATTATTATAAATATTAATAATTTTAAATTAAAATATTAAAATAATACTATGTGGACCAATCACGAGGTGACACGTGGCATGTAGAACACACTTATAATACTATTTTAAGAATTTTTAAATTAAAAATATTAAAATGAATACTATTTTGGATGATGTGGACCAATCACGAGGTGACAAGTGGGATGTAGGACTCACTTATATTAATATTTTAATAATTTTTAAATTGAAAAATTAAAATAATACTATTTTGGATGTTGTGGACTAATCACGAGGTGACACATGGCATGTAGGACCCACTTATATTAATATTTTAATAATTAAAAAATTAAAATATTAAAATAATACTATTTTGGGTGATGTGGACCAATCATGAGGTGACAAGTGGCATGTAGGACCCACTTATATTAATATTTTATTACAGAATGATATTATTTATACTATTTGCCACTTCCTGGCGAGCCACTTCAACGACTTCGAGCCAAAATCACCGGAAGTCAAATCCAGAAGTGGGAGCTAAAATTGTCTTGGGGGTGAAGTGGCTTGAAGTGACTTCAATCTCACATCAACACCACCAAACAACCGAAGTGGTTGGAGTCATTTCAAAAAAAGTGATTCCAACTCCACTTCAAGCCAACCAAACACGCCCATTGTACAAAAAAGGTGTACTACACTGCACCATACAATATACACAAGATAGACGCAATATCATGCAGCGGACGGAGCCGGTGCTATACTGGACGTACAGGTGCAACGAGACGAATGGGCGCTCTACAAGTCTTTTTGTTATGCCCAACAACCTTACACCTCGAACATCTCCGCATTGGTCTGGACTATGCCTCGCCTTGAGACAACAACCTTCTGTCCCTCCTCTTCCCCTCCTTGATCATAAAATGAGGTGGATAAACTGACGGGTCTTGCGAGCGACAGCTTCGGTTTTGCCTTATTGGGGAACCTCTCTCCAACATATGGCTCAGGGGCATTCAAAAAATATGCCATCTTTGGTGTTTTGAAGTTGAGAACATACTCATCTTCCTCGTCATAGTCAAAGAGCTCCGACGGTTCCTCATAGTCGCTACCACCTATCTAGTCATTCGCAAAATATATTTCATCATATGGGTCATACGTGTCGAAAGCAAACCCGTCTTCATGACTACGTGTACAATGAGTTCAAAAATCAGTACTCGTAAAAGGACCAAAAAATACACGTGCGTGAGCTATTAATACGTGTGAAAAGCATATAAACCTCGTACACGTTTATAACTTTTGTACACATGCGTAGCCTAAAGATATTCGTGAAAAGAAGTTAGGGAAAAAGCATCCCACTACAGGTGTAATTTTTATCTAGTGCGCATATGATAGGTGGAATCACGAGTATAATAACATACACATACATGTATATTGTAACAACAGAGCATATAAATGAACAATGAACGATTATAAAATGTATGCTACATCAAGGCCATGTCATTGTTGTCGTCTAAACGGCTATATAGTCTATATGGTTCGTCGGGTATCTCTTATGTTAAGAACAAGTCATGGCGGTGGTGCCCTTTAGGCTCAGTGTCGCCATGTCATTCGCGCGTGCCGCCATATTGATGGTCTAAGATGGGGTTGGTCTTAGACCTTATATAATAAAATCGTTTATAGGAAAACCTAGAGAGGAGGAGTCTAATTAAACCGTATGCTTGTAAATGAATAGAGTATAAAATAAAGCAAGTAAATGAAGGATAAGAGAGAGTTAGAGAGATTGCACTATATTTTTATAGTGGTTCGGCCAACCTTGCCTACGTCCACTTCACCCAAGGGTCCTCCTTGGGTGAAGTGGACTTGTAAGAACTCTTACAAGATTTCCACCAAGCTTCCGGGTCCTTGGCAACTATCCACCAAATTTACGAGTGCTTAGCAACTATCCACCAAGCTTACGAGTGCTTGGCAACCTAACAATCTGTCCAAACAACTATTGGATATCCTCCAAGTTCACTCTTGGATGTCTCTCACAAATTTTACTTCACACTTAAAGTAGTTTTACGAATGTTAATGTCGCGCCCCGACCCGCGAAAGCCCAACCGGGGCGGGCGACGTGAACCGGAACCTACAAAACGCGGAAAAAGACGGCGAGGGTTCCCTCTAACCTATTGGTCTCCCTAGCAATTCACCAAAAGCACCCTCAATTAAAACAACATTAAATTAACAAAACCTCGAACTACAGATTTAAAACTCAAAGTGGTTAATATACAAATTCTCGGAGAGGGGAAGATTTAAAATACAACATTACTCCCGTAGGAGACTAACTAACATAGGGTAAAAGCAGTAAACGATCACCACCTCTCAAGGTCCACCAGGCGCCACTGCACCGCCGACCAACTGCTCGGTAGGGGCCACAGAAGAAGAACTGACGCATGCACCTGCAAAACGCAGCCCGGGTAGGTGTGAGCACTAAGCTCAGTAGGGATCTACACTACTCCACACAGAAGGAAGAGGGAAACGCAACAGTGTCGCCCTCCAGCCAGACTCGAGTGAGCTACAATGGTCCCATTACCATTCATCGGTGATCTTGAGGCATATCCAACCATGGTCACCCCAACGGACTGGGCCCATCCTGGGTACGCCTAGTGTCGCAGGGTGCCAGCTGTGGTCACCCAACTCGTCCATGGGCCCACACTGATCCCCTACTGGCAGGAACGGACACTACCCAAAGAATAAGACCCGCCACCGGTGGCATCCTCAACACCTGACTTGAGGCCGACACGACTTCTAATCATCATCAAGCAACAGGTGTACCAGTCCTCTAAGCCTATCATCGAATCGACTGGACACCACCATTCAAACCGGGTCCAAACTACCCAACCCCGGTCCTAGGGCTAAGTCCGAGCTTCCAGCCTCGGGACGGCGACCCAAGGATCACCCACGCCCTAACCAATGCAACTAATGCACAAAACAACAATGCATGCTATGACATACATAGATAAGAAGTAAAGCATGCAACAGTATGACAAATATCATATAAGTCAACCGGATCGCTGCAGCGGTACTACCGACCGCTGCCAGCCTATCCGCAGCGGGTCCCGGCATTACAACGGTACCACGACCGTCGACCGCGGACTCCTACAACGGGAAGCAACCCTGAAAACGATGATGAACAGTAAATAATATAATATTATATTCCGAAATATAACATTATATTCAAAACACCCAAAAGTTCTCTACTATGGGCTATTTGATCTGGTCAATCCGACATCCAAACGACGTCGGATTTAAGATCCAACTTAGGCATCAGTAGGGCTACATGCATGGATCAACATATCCAAAATCAATAATCATCCAACGGTTGGATTAACGGGAAAATACAAATCAAAACCGCTAATCAACTCACTTACCAATTTAATTGCTGCAACGCAGCCCTCCAGCAAACAATTCATAACAAATCGTAGAAATATCGAAAAAATACGAAATAAGATGAAATGGAAAGCTAACGAATAGATCTACAACTCTTATGTTTGTCAAAAGCCAAGATCAAGTACGTGCCGGCCGAAAAACACGCCGCAATTCGGCTGTTCTTCAAGAACAGCAGAAAACAGAGAAACCGAGCTTAATCATGTATAAAACCTACTCAAATCTCAACCAAGTAATATGAAACTCATATTAGTAATTTTAATAGGCATAAGGAATCCAACAAGACAAAGATCAACAAGATCCAACGGCTAGATCACGAGAAACCCATTAAAGAACACATATAGGTAGAAGAACCTACCCAACAGCGCATTCCTCGGTTGATCCCTCGCAAACCCATCACCAACTAGGCTCCAAACCACCTCAACAACCTTCCTCTCGTCGCCACGAATCCAACAAGCTTTGGAACGCCAAAATCGGTGGCCGGAGGAGGGAGAACAGAAGAAAGAAGCTCGCCGGCGGAAGAAGAGAAGAAACAGAGCACCGCGGGAAAGAAGAGAAAGAAGGAAGAAGAAGAGAAGAGAAGAGAAGGGAAGAAGGGGAAGGAAAGCTCGGGGGAAAGCCGGGAAAGCCGGAGGAATGGGGAAGGAGGGGAGGGAAAGTCCTCCCCTTCTGACAAGAGAGAGCGACTGCCGGCTGCCGTCATCGCGGAAGAGAAAAAAAAGCCACCGTCACGAGTCCGATCGATCGCTCCTACGAGCGATCGATCGCTCAAGGGCCATAAGCTGTCCAAAAGCAAGCTTCCGCGCGCCCGAGCTGGGATCTTCCGATCCCGGGTCCATCTAATCATTCTAAACAAACACTAACACATACAAGGTCAGTGTGTGCACACGCGGATGTGAAACAAACCAACAAGGCACAATTTACCAAATTGCCCTTGTGGCCCAAGAAACAATGCGATCCACCGGATCGCGCGCTCAACGCGAAGCAAACCAACGAGCCACGGGCCCGACCCAGCCGGTCGACCCAGGAGTAGAGGGACGGGTCCTCACAATTAAGCTCTCAAAAAGAAGACTAAAACTTGTTACAATGTTTACAAATAATCCCCTAAGTCTTACTGTAAGTTTGTTGCTTCTTTCTATTTATATTTGAGCTCCACATCCCTCCAAATAGCCTTCCAACGGCTATTTTCTGCTTCTGTAACGGCTTTTTAACGGCTAGTGTCACGCCCCGACCCAGAAAACCCATCCAGATCGAGGCGTGAGCCACATAAACATGTTTACATCATCAATAGGCGCACAAGTATATAACTGCTATGAGTTTGAACAATCTGGTCGTCCAGTTTAAAAAAAAAATTCGACAGAATCTCCTCTATAATTATAGCACAAGAAACCTGTACATTTTACAATTTCAACATCATCACATTCCTCAACATTTACATTAACGAATATTACAACATTTCTCAAATAGAACTGAATTAATAATCATACAATTATGTTCTTGGATACATCAGATTATACATCAATGATTAAAACTGTAAATGAACTGGAGAAGAACTCCTTGGAGCTCCAAGTTCTCGATCACTTCAAAATGTCACACCATCTTCTAGAAGAACACCTGAAATAAGGAACTGCATCGACCTGCATCGCCAATGCAGCCCAGGTAGGGTGAGCAACAATGCCCAGTAGGGTTCTACTCTACGATACACTCAAGGAAAGGGAACTGCAAATGTGTCGGGTCTCATCACGGGTCAAGGGGACTCTCTCTACGCCCACGGCCTACTCCAGGGTACAAACACATGGTTGGTAACTCCTGTACCAACCGCTGCCCCTATTCCCAAGGGTCACAACCCAATCGGCGAAGCAAGGTGGTGAGCACAACGGACTAGAACATAGTGCGAGTGTATCGCCGCTTCCCCCCCGCCTACCACGTCCTCATCCACCATGCACGGGGAAACATAACAACGGAGGTAGGACACAGCATGGTGCGTAGGCCCTACAGAGCACACCGTTCTGAAACCACGAGATGACCTCTACACCTCAAGAACCACGATTCAAGTCAACTATTTAATGTCCTCAAATACGATACATGATCACATCAACACAATCTCGCCTAAATCCTCAACTAACCAAACCCCGGTCCTAGGGCTAGATCCAGGCTACCTGAGAACCCCGGATCGGCGATCGAATCCATCGCCTACCACCTAGCTTGAATGCCTCTAATGCATGCAATGCTCACGTGCATATTTAATAGATCAGGACATGCAACAGTAAGTCAAACATAATACAGGGCTAGACATAGCCTCAAGCTTGCCAAAGGGTAAACATAGCAAGGATTCAAAGCAGTAAAGATCTATCTAACAAAGTAATTATAACAAACACCTAATAGATCAAAATCCGGCATTACAACGGCGTCCACAGCCTTCAACCGCGATTTCTACAACGGGATACAACCCCAGTCAAACAATACACACCAGTTACAAAACACATTAACTAGGGCAACCCTCGGCCCAATCAATTATCTAAACATCCCAAGGAGCATAACTCCCTTAGTTCAACCACGAGCTACACATAATGCTTACATACATAAATGTATGCGATACATGTATAGACAGCATTCTACCAAAAATTACATGAATACTAAGCATACTTCATAATCAATTGCTAATTAAGCTAGAAGATTAGCAACATAAATAATCGCGTAGAAATCGAGGGATTAATCTCCCAAAACTTATCAAATCACATGTATCTACTGTATACTGCTAAGAACATCAATTCAGGGTAGTAGACGAATTAGACAAGTTATAATTGATTAATCATGCTTTAATTATATATAGTCGACAAGATTAGGGTATAACCTAGGTTTCACTATGCCCGTCCAATTAATGTGAAAATTAGCATACATGTTCATCAATGCTTTCCAATACGCACACCCAAAATCCAATTCAAACGGATGAACGAAAATAGATGAAAACCACCTATTTCGGTCTTCGGCCAAAAGCGATGAAATCTCGTCGAATTGACGTCCAAACGACGTCAAACTTGAAATCAAACTTAATCATGTATTAAATTGCAAGTTTGGAGCGTCATCTCCAAGAATTGAGTCTAATTGATGTCTAATTTCCACTTAATTAACTAACTAATTTCTTAATTCCTGTTTCGCAGCAGTTTAGGAGAAAATTCACCAAAACTCATATATAAATCCAAAAATCATGAAACGAGTGGCAATTGAAAGTAGATTCGATGATCTGCAACTTTCATCTTGAAAGTTACACGAGCTCATGCTCATACAGCTCATACATCGAGCATGAACTTGACTGTTCATCAAAGAACAGAGCATCGACGAAAATCCGGGAAAAACATGTATAAATCCGGTTTAAATCCAACTAAAAACCGCATGGAAGCTAGATCAGATGTTAAGCATGCTAAGAGGAACAATCTCACACAAAGAAATCAACAAACAATCAAACCAAACCCTAGATCTAGCTTAACCCAAAGATTTAGGTAGAAACCCTACCTTAAACGCAAATCCAAGTCTTCAATCCTTGCTAATCCACCGTGATCCGCCGTCCTCCGTCGCCATTGCCGTCTCTAGCTTGCCGGAGTCCTCCCACAACCGCAGCCGTCGCCGGAGAAGGAAGAGCAGCTGCCGCGGGAGAGAGAAAGGGAAGGAAGGAAAAGGAGGAGGGGCCCTCGCCACTGCCTCGAGGTCGCTGAGGAAGGAAGAGGGGTTGCCACGGGAGAGAGAAAGGGAAGGAGGAGGAGATCGGGCACGGGGAAGGCATGGGAAGGGAGAGGAAAAGAGAAGAAAAAGGAAAAGAAATAGGGAGAGAGAGAGAGAGAGAGGGGGAGAGAGAGAGAGAGGGAGGAGGGTTAAGCCACTTAAGTGGCTTAGCCGGTTCAGACAAGCCAACTGATTAGATTGAATCCGATTTGACTCCAAATTACGATCTTGTCGCAATCTCGTCCGGATCTGACGATCATGAATGCTCCTACCGAATCTAAACAATCACATACATCAATCAAGGCTGTGTGTGCACTACGCGGGTGTGAAACTGACCGTCAAGGCGCAATTTACCAAATTTCCCTTGGGGTCCAAAAACAGTGATGCGATCAACCGATCGCAAAGAAAGGGTAACCGAGCCAACCCAACCGAGCCAAACCCTCGACGGAACGAGGTCAGACCGGGTCGGAGGAACGGGTCCTTACAGATAGTTTCCTGACTGGCAGTCGACCGTCGCATTGTCCACCGCGCTCAAACCATAGCTTGGATCGACCGTCGCCTCAGCCTTCACACTTCACAGTCAACCGTCGTATCGTTCGTGAGCCTCTGTGACAAAATGGGCTTCTCAGGGTCGATACCTTGTTCGACCATCGCTTTACCAAATCTATTCACATAGACTATGGTCGATCGTCCCATCGACCGCCACATAGACCGTCGCAACTTTAACCTCCGCGGTCGATCCGTCCATCGACCGCGAGCACTAAAACGTCTAAATATGATTTTTAACAACTTCCAAATTAAGGGATATAAATATTAAAATAATATTTTATCATCATACACATATTGACATCATCAAGACAACATTAGGACAAACAATCTCCCCCTTTTTGATGATGACAACCTTTTAAATTGTGATGATAAAATCTTGAAAGCTCCCCCTTAATTTATGCATCCATTTTTCTCATAAAATATGTTCTAAAGTGAATTTCAATGATGCACACAGATCATATGTCACTAAAAAGATATAAAAGGTTTGATTATAAGTCAAAAGGTGTGAAAGTGCAAAAATTAACATATGTACCTCTTTATATGAAGCAAAATGATTGAGCATGAATTCTATTCTCGTATTATCTTCAGTAATATAGATATATGACATTCAGTTTAGAAGTAAATGTTCATTTAAGCATCCAAAGATTTCAAGTATGTAGAAAATATAAAGTTTCAAGAACTTTCAAAACCAAGGTATAATCACAATACTTCTCCCTCTTTGACATCGTCAAAAAGAATTAGTGGAGGGGGAAGAGGAATCAAGTTAAACCAGCAATTGAAAGATAAGGACTTTTTAGAAAACCAATTTAAAGAATTTGAGTTTAGATCATTTTACAATGAAAAGCAATCAAATCTTCACAAAAGTAAGTTGTCAAGAAGGACTTTCTTAAACCATTTTAAGTTAAACTTTGAAAAGGAATAACAAGTTATAATGGAGGGATCGTTTATCAATGATAAAAAAAATTAATGCATACCTCCATTACCTTTAATAGCAAATTGCTATCCACCTTCAAATACCTTGAGCCTCCACTTGTCAATTTCATTTTCTTTATCTCCGACTGCAGTTAAACAAAGGTTTGTAATTTCTTTTTCATCTTCTTTAGAGGTGGAGCCCACGTCATTTTCTCCCTGAGTAATCTCTTTGGCCTTTTTCTTCTTCTTTGAAGATTTATTGAGCTTTGGACAATTGGACATGTAGTGTCCGAGCTTCCTACACTCAAAACAAGTAATTTTATTTAAGTAAGAAGAGGAGTTTCCTTTTTCACCTTTGGGGTTTTTCTTTTCTTGATGCTTGATGATTCGTTGGATTCTTCTTGTGATCTTTTCTAACTCCTCATCATCATCTTCATCGCTTGAATCCGATGATTCATTGTATGAGGACTTGAGAGCAATGATCTTCTTTTTCTTCCATTCTTCCTCATTGCTCATTTCCAAATTTATCTCATATGTCATGAGAGAACCCATGAGCTTGTCAAGGGATATCTTTGATAAATCCTTGGCTTCTTCGATTGCCATCACCTTGAGATCCCATGTCTTAAGTAGACACCTAAGGATCTTTCTCACCATCTCATCATTAGTATAGCTTTTAATAAGAGAATCAAGAACATTAATAATATTGGTAAAGCGAGTAAACATTTCATTTATATTCTCATCTTCCTTCATAGAAAATAACTCATAATCATTAAAAAGCATGCTAATCTTAGACTCCTTAACTCGGCTTGTTCCTTCATGAGTTATCTCAAGCTTGTCCCATATTTCCTTAGCCGATTTACAAGCTCAAATTCTATTAAATTCATTTGGGCTAAGGGCACAAAACAGAAAGTGTTTGGCTTTGGCATTGACTTGCAAATTTTTCAACTCAGCACAGGTGAGCTCACTCTTAGCCTTAGGCACTTCCTTTCCTTCATGAATTTTGGTGGGAATAATTGGACCATCCTCAATAACCATCCATGTTTCATAATCCATGGATTTGATAAATATCTCCATTCTATTCTTCCAATATGTATAGTTTGATCCATTGAAGTAGGGTGGCCTATTTGTGGATTATCCATCTATGTTTTCCATATCAATTTAGGATCCTCTGAGGGTCATTAAATTTCAAAATTAGAGACCTAGCTCTGATACCAATTAAAGGTCTAAGATGGGGTTGGTCTTAGGCCTTATACAATAAAATCGATTATAGGAAAACCTAGAGATAAGGAGTTTAATTTGAAAGTCCAAGATTGGCTGTTCTATTGGACCTTTAAATAATATCGATAAAAGGAAAACTTAAGTAGGAGGATCCCAAGAACTCATATGCTTGTAACTGAAATGAATGATAAAATAAACAAGCAATATGAAGGTTATGAGGAGAGGATAGAGAGATTGCATCAGATTTTTATAGTGGTTCGGCCAACCTTGCCTACGTCCACTTCACCCAAGGGTCCTCCTTAAGGGTCTATTACTTACAAGACCTCTTACAAGCTTTCCACCAAGCTTACAGGTGCTTGGCAACCTATTCACCAAGCTTACGGGTGCTTGGCAACCTTACAATCTCTCTCTACCACTATTGGATCTTTTCCACCAAGCTACCATGTGCTTGGCAACCTACAGTCTCCCCAAGACCTCTTACGTATCCCCCTAGTAACTCTAGGATTACTCTCACAAAGTCTACTTCACACTTGAAGTAGTTTTACAAAGATTCAGCTCTCAAAGAAGGACAAAATGAAAGATAAACTTGATAGGATGTACACCAATAATCCCCTTGGTTCACTTGCAAGTTTACTACATCATCCCTCTTATAGCTGTGCTTTTCTGCCTCTAAAATAGCTCCCCAACGGCTCTTTTCTTTTCCTCCAACGGCTCTCCAACGACTATATTTCTGACTGGTGGTCGACCATCGTATCGTCCATGACATCGTCCGCCATGTTTAAAAATTCAGCCTTCTTGAGCCGCGGTCGATCCACCTATCTACCGTGAGCGCCACGGTTGATCCACCCATTGACCGTGAGATCGTCCATGAGCCTTTGTTGGGAAAAGCTTGCTCCATGGTCGATGCTCTGATCGACCGTCGCATCTTTAATTTCCATCATCATATTCCACAATTGTCCGTCGAATCGTCCGTGAGCCTACAACATGTAAAACCACAATATCCAAACTCCACGGTCGACCGGTCCATCGACCATCGCATCGACCATGAGTATAAAAACATCCAAATATTGATTTTAACAATTTCCAAATTAAGAGATATAAATATTAAAACAATCTTTATCATCATACACATATTGACATCATCAAAACAATATTAGGACTAACAATCTCCCCCTTTTTTATGATGGCAACTTTTTCAAATGTGATAATAAAACCTTGAAAGCTCCCCCTTAATTTATGCATCCATTTATCACAAGAAATATGTTTTAAAGTGAAATTCATAGATACATACAGGTCATATGTCACTAAAAAGATATAAAAAGCTTGATTAGAAGCCTAATAGTATGAAAATTCAAATTTTGACATATGCACCTTATGTATAGAAATAAGAAACATGATATTTGAGCATGAATTCTGTTCTCATAAAATCTTCAGTAAATATAGATAGAAACATTTCATTAAGCATCCAAAGGTTTCAAGTATATGTAAAAATGTAAAGTTTCAAAACTGAAAGATTAAAAAATAAGGTAAAGCTTAGTTTTTCACATCACAAGATTTCTCCACATATAAAAAGAAGTGAAATCTTCACAAATAAAAAAAAATAGTCATGAAAGAATTTTCAAAACCAATTGCGGATACCAAGGGTTATTGGTGGATTGTCCCTCTATGTTTTCCATATCGATCTAGGATCCTCTAGGGTCGTTAAACCACGAAAATAGAGACCTAGCTCTGATACCAATTGAAAGACCAAGAGGGGGTATTCTATTGGACCTTTAAATAATAATCGATAAAAGGAAAACAAAGGTAGGAGGATCCCAAAAACTCATATGCTTGTAAATGAAATGAATGATAAAACAAACTAGCAATATGAAGGTTATGAGGAGAGGTTAGAGTGATTGTGTCACGCCCCGACCCAGAAAACCCATCCAAATCGAGGCGTGAGCCACCTAAACCTGTTTACCTCATCAATAGACACACAAGTATATAACTGCTACAAGTTTGAACAATTTGGTTCTCCATTTCATAAATTTTTTTTGACATAATCTCCTTTATAATTATAGCACAAGAAACCTGTACATTTTACAATTTAAACATCATCACATTCTTCAACATCTACATTAAAGAATATTACAACATTTCTCCAATAGAACTGAATTAATAATCATACAATTTTATTCTTGGATACATTAGATTATACATCAATCTGTACATCATTGATTAAAACTGTAAATTAACTGTAGAAGAACTCATCGAAGCTCCAAGTCCTTAATCACCTCGAAATATAGCGTCATATTCTAGAAGAACACATGAAAGAAGGAACTCCATCGACCTGCATTGCCGATGCAGCCCAGGTAGGGTGAGCAACAGTGTCCGGTAGGGTTCTACTCTATGTCGCACAAAAAGGAAGGGAAACTGCAACTGTGTCGTTCTCTGCCTAAGCCTAAGGTATGCCAAGGGGCCCCATAACCCTGTCGATTCTCGAGGGCTCCTATCCAGATCCCAACCTCACCCAAGAACAAACGAGAGGAAACAAAGACTACGGGCTCCTATCCAGGTACCACCCTGCCCAGTCATACCATCTCTCGCGGGGACGAACATGTTAGAGACGTCGACAACCATCCTTAGCGCTTGGCCTCGGAGATCCGACACAACCTTTACACCTCAAGTACAAGAATATCAAACATGGTTGACTATAGCAATACCTCAGATGATACAAGCATAGTTATTGATGACAATCACGTCCTAATCCTTGACTACCCAAACCCCGGTCCTAGGGCTAGATCCGGGCTACCCGAGAACCCCGGATCGGCGATCGAATCTATCGACTACCACCTAGCCTGATTGCCTCTAATGCAAGGATCATGCATGTGCCTATTCAAACAACTAGGCTTAGGTGTCTCTACATGTCAAATCATCAGTCAATTGTCCACGAGGTTATAAAAAAGCTACACATTTGGCATACCATAAGTTGAGAACAAGACCATCACGAGAAACAATAACCTTTCAACCATTCACATGTAGCGCACACCTTCAGCCCAACTAAACTACACATTACCGAGGGTCATCACTCCCTCGGTTAACCCTCAAATAAATAGAAACAGGCACACAGCCGGCCCTAGGCATAAGCATAGAACGAGAATACATCAATTGCGTAATCAATAGTAGACTACAAGAATAGAATAGGTGAAGGAACAATTGACATTAAAGAATAACAATTAGCAATGAGTACAAGGACGTCACACAATCAAACATAGATCTACATCGAGGGATAACATCTACACCATTTAATCCAAACAAGTATACATACCAATTCAACAGAAATAAAGGAAATCCTAATTCCAATTGAACGCCAACGCGGAACCAACTAGGAAGAAGAAGGGAAACATACGAAAACCCACCGTCACCAGCTTAACAATTTAGTAGCAATAAAACACACCAATGATGAATTAGAAAGCAATTACAGTAATTCCAATCATCTACAAAATCCAACCATGACCGGCAATTTCAGACCAAATGCCACAACCACGGGGAAAACATCGAAGAGGAGGGTTTAAGGAGGACCTTAGGTGCCCAGCAGCTGAGAACAGGGGAGAGCCCCAGCTGCTGCTGCACACACAACAATGGCTAAGGAGGAAAAACTCGATGAAATCCAACGTCGACCAACAAACCCAACCCAACAACAAAAACCTCGAAGCCAATCAGCGATGGAGGAATTGGAGGAGCTCAAACCTCCGGCAAACCAAACCAGAGGAAAGAATCTGAGACAAAAATCCAAAGCTCTAACCCATTGCAACTAAGAGGGAAGAAGGTAACCTCACAGAGATCCTAGGCACTCCACCCTCTGCGAGGTTGCCGATCATCGGCTCCCCTGCCATTCGATTGGCAAAATAGGAGACAGTAAGGCCATCGAGAGAGAGAAATAGGGAAAACCATGCAAAGGCTCACGGCAGCCAAAAATCCGAGAACACGTGAGAACAGGGAAACCCAAACACTCGAAGCAAACCAGTCAATCACAAACCCCACGAGCAATCTATAGCAGTCAGGATAGAACATAGCATGGTACGGTACAATATGGCAGCAGGGAAACATAGTATGGCATAGTATAGAAATCCATGGCAGCAAAGAGTAGTTCAACAGAATCCGGCAAACCAAATCGATACAACCCATCCAGCAAAAAGAAACTAAGCATGCATTGTATAACATGGCCGCAAGGAGAAAAGGAAGAGCACCATCACGGTCGAGAAGGGGAAAACAGAGAAGAAGAGAAAAAACAGAGCATCAAACCCATCCTAGGATCCTAATCAAGGAGTAGGGTAGATCCCCTACCTCTGGATCGTCTAGATCTTTTCCTATTCCGGCCGCGTCGTCGACCCCAAGCTCCAAGCTCTCCGCCAGTCACGATTTCCTCTGGTCGTGGGTCGCCTACGGGCTTGCCATCACCCAACCGCGGTCGCCGTAGCCAAGGTCTCTGCCCTCGCCCTCACCGCCGACGTCGTCTCTCTCTCCGCCTCCGATGAGAGGAACTCCGCCGCCGTCACAGGCTTTCCCCTCTCTCTCTCTCGGTTGAACAGTACCCTCATGGGAGAGGGAGGGTTTAAGGGATCTTGTGAGGGCCCGTCCCTCTGACCTGGGTCGACCACGGGGTCGAGGGCCATTTTCCTGTTGGTTTGATTCCGCGTCGGGTACGATCGGGCGATCGTATGTCAGTTTTTGACCTAGGGGCATTTTAGTAAATATGTCAGTTTCACACTCGCGTTACACACACGGCCTTGGATTGATGTATGTCAATGATTAGAAACCTAAGGGTGCTTTCAATCGGAAGATCGGAGCTCGATCGGGAAAGATTGAATTGGACGGCCGAGATCGGTCCTGATCTCTATATATACCTTGACCTTTCTCTCTCTCCTTTCTTTTCTTCTTCTTCCCTGTCGTTGTCTCCTCTCTCTCTCTCTCTCTCTCTCTCTCTCTCTCTCTCTCTCTCTCTCTCTCTCTCTCCCCTACCGGCTGAGCTAGGGCTTGGAGGCGCGGTCTTCGAGGAGTGGATCTTGGCGGTTAAACCTGTTGGACACGTGGAGGAGTTGTCATGCTTGATCAAGTAGGTGTTTCTACCTCGATCATGTGATCGGGTTCTCCTAAGATAGGTTTCTTGTGATTTCAATGTAGGAATACTTGGTAGAATGTTGTGTAGCTTATTACATACGTGTTATAGCTTGCTTCGAGTATTCCTACCATTCGATTCTCATATTTTATCGGATGATTCTCGTATTATCGTCGTTTTGTCGATTTTCGGCCATTGAGACCCAGATTTGAGATTTAACCATCAAAATCATGTTTTCCCCGTACCAATAGCTTACACATAATTTATTATGCATGCACGAAAAGTTTTATTGTTTTCCAACAAGTTTTGATAGTTCAAATCCAAGAAATTGGATTTCCGGCACTGTTCTAAGGAACTGTGCATTAGGCTGGACGGTCGACCGTCAGATCGACTGTTAAGCGTTGATACGCTTCATCCTGGCTTCACGGTCGACTGTCGGATCGACCGTCGCATCAACCGTGAGGCTCTGTCTCGTTTTGGGTCTTCCAGGGTCGATGTTCCGATCGACCGCGGGTCCCTTCCTTTTCCCACTTCACCTCACTGTCGACCGTCGGATCGATAGTCGCATCGACCGTGAGGCTCTGTCTCCTTTTTGGCTTCCCAGGGTCGATGTCCCGATCGACCGTGGCCCTTGTATTTTCCTCTTCCCGGTCTCACGATCGATCGTTGGATCGACCGTGAGCCTCTTAGTAGTGTTTTCTGGCTTTCCTGAAATGGCTTTCGTTCATGATAGATAGCCAATCATGTTAGGAAACATGCACGTCGTCATCACGGGGTTTTTAAGGGATTTCTATCGAGATTGAGAATCGACTCATGTACTTACCCTTTTTGGCGAATTTACGGTTTTACTCGCATTTAAATACTTGGTTGGATAGTAGTTTAAATGCTTATTGCTTTCCTAGCCGTTAGCCATCTATGAGTGCTAGCTAACGTGGTATTGTGTAACCTTAGCTCGTTGCCGGCGAGTGTCGAGGGCTATTGTATAATTGTTGAGCCTATAATTGATGTTGTGGCATATAGAGACATCTAGGATAGATGTTTGCATAGGTTCATGCACTGTATGCATTAGAGGCATATAAGGTTAGGCAGGCGATGGTTTGATCGCCGATCTGAGGCTCTCGGGTAGCTCGGATCTAGCCTTAGGACCGCGGCTGAGTAGTAAGCATTAGGGCGTGATTGTATAATTGGAATCTCATGTTTCGAGGATGTGTTATAGTTGGCTATGATCTTGCTTTGAGGTTTAGAGGTCGTGTTGTCTTCCCAAGGCTAAGTGCTAAGGATGGATGTCGATGCGTTCCCGACGTGGGTCCCCAAGGCATGGGAATCTTGCTTAGGTAAGGGTGATCCTGCATATTACTATTCCGTAGCCTCCTGGTAACTTATTCAGGAGAGAGTTTTCATGGCGGGAGCCCTTGGGACATCGATAGGGGTTATGGGACCCCGTGGCATTCCTTAGGCTTGAGCGGGGAGACATCACTGTTGTTGTTTTCCTCTTTTCAGTGTGCCGTAGAGTAGAACCCTACTAAGCTTATCGCTCACTCCTATTCGGGTTGTGTTTGCAGGTGCAGGCGCCAGTTCTTCCTCAGTAGAGCCGGTAGGTTCGACTTTTAGCGGCGCGACTACTTCCAAAGGCGTTTGAGGTTGCTGCAGGACGACTGTTGTACTTTTGATAATTTTGTATATTATACACATCTTTCGACGATTTTTGGATTATATGTATAATATCTTTCCCTTGGAGGAGTTTGATAAGAAATTGTATCAGATGTTTAAACAGTAGAACTTGATGTTTCTATAAATTGAATTACAGCTTATCTCTGGAAGTTAAATTGTTTAAGTTTACCTCTGTTTTCCGCAATGTATCGCGGCAGTTGGATGTGAATAGTGATAGGAACCCTCACGCCTCATCCTGGATGGGTTTTCTGGGTCGGGGTGTGACAGGTCTTGTATATGGTTGCTTAAGATTAGATCACGGTCGTCCGATCAGCCAGATCTGATCCTAGCCGCTCAAATCCCGATCCTTGGATCTAGAGTACTCCTAATGGTCTCGTCAAGCACATACATTGTCGCGCCCCGACCCACGAAAGCCCAACCGGGTCGGGCGACGCGAACCGAAACCTAACGAAGCGCGGAAAAATACTGGCGAGGGTTCCCTCTAACCTATTGGTCTCCCTAACAATTCATCAAAACACCCTCAATTTAAAAAGACATAATTAAGTTACAAGCCTCGAACCACAGATTTACAAAACCCAAGTGAATTTAATATACATATCCTCGGAGAGGGGAAGATTCAAATACAACATTTATATTCCCGTAGGAGACTAACTAACCAAGGTTAAAAAAAAAGCAATAAAAGATCACCACCTCTCATACTCCGCATGGCGCCACCGCACCGCCCACCAACTGCCCGATAGGGGCCACCAAAGAGGAGCATACGCCTGCATCTGCAAACGCAGCCCGGGTAGGAGTGAGCACTAAGCTCAGCAGGGTTCTACACTACGACACACAGAAGGAAGAGGGAAACACAAGAGTGTCACCCTTAAATAAGACTTGGATGTATACATGGGCCCCATAGCCCTACCGCGTGTCCCTGAGGTCCTACGATCATGGTCTTCCAGAAGACTGGTCACATGTCGGGTCACACTCAGTATGCAGGAAAAAACACTGTAGACTCACAAGCAGGAACCACGACACTGCAAGCGGGAAATGGCACCGCTGAGTAGGTAACTCCACTACTCAAGAGTCATCACAGTGGAACACCGGCTACACCTCAGCATCCGACTCGAGGCCGACACGACCTCTATAATCATCAAACAACATGTGTACCAGTCATCTAAGCCTATCATCAAGTTTGACTGGACACCACAATTCGAACCGGGTCTAAACTACCCAACCCCGGTCCTAGGGCTAAATCCGAGCTTCCAACCTCGGGACGACGACCCACAGATCACCCACGCCCTTACCATGAAACTAATGCACAACAGAGAATGCATGCTATGAACATACACAGATAAGAGACAAGCATGCAACAGTATGACAAAACATCATATAAGTCCGACTGGATCGCTGCAGCGGTACTACCAACCGCTGCCAGCCGATCCGCAGTGAGTCCCGGCATTACGACGGTACCACGACCGTCAATCGCGGACTCCTGCAACGGGAAGCAACCCCGAAAACCGCTGATGAACAGTAAAATATAATATTATATGTTTCGAACATATAATATTATTTAAAACACCAAAAAAATCCTCTACCTAGAGCTAATTGACCCTGTCGATCCAACATCCAAACGACGTTGGATTCGAGATCCGACTTAGACCCAGTAGAGCAATATGCTGGGATCAACATATCCAAAATCTAAAAACATCCAACAGCTGGATTAACGGAAAAACACTAATCAAAACTAACTTACCATTACTTGCTGCAACGCAGCACACCAGTAAGAAATTCATAAACAATCATTGCAAAATCAGCAAATTATGAATTCAGTTGGGTTTGAGAGTAGATTCAAAGATCAACAACTCTTATGTTCATCACAACCCAAGAACATGCACGTACTGGTCGAAAAACTCGCCACAAACCGGTTGTTCTTCAAGAACAGCAAAAACTGGAAAATCCGAGATTAAACATGCATAAATCCTACTAAATTCTCAACCAAAGCTTATGAAACTTATACCAGAAATTATAATAAGCAAGAGGAATCCAACAACACAAAGAACAGCAAGATCAAATGGCTAGATTAAGAGAAACCCACTAAACTAACTCAGGTAGGTAGAAAACCTACCGGAAACGCACTCCTCGACTGATTCCCCGCAAACCAGTCACCAACAAAGCTCCAAACCACACCAGGGATCTTCCTCACGCCGCCACGGATCCAACGAGCTTTGAAACGCACAAAACGGTGGCCGGAGGAGGGAGAACAAAGAGGAAGAAGGGGCTGCCGGGAAAAACGGGGGAAGCAGAGCTCGCGAGAAGAAGAAAGAAGAAGGAAGAAGAAGGAGAAGGAGAAGAGGAAGAAGAGGAAGAAAAGGAAGAAAAGGAAGAAAAGGAAGGGGGAAAGCCGGGGAATGAGGGGAAAAGGGGGAGGAGAGGAGAGAAAGTCCTCTCTCCCTCTGACAGTGGAGAGCGACGGCCAACGGCGGCCGTCCGCTCCATTCCACCGTCAAGACTTTCTGGCACATAGGGATCGATCACTTACCAAGTAAGATCGATCCCCTTAGCAAGGAAGATCGATCTCCTTAGCAAGAAAGATCGATCTCCTTTGCCCAGAAACTCAAACTTGGGCTAGAACACGAGCCCAAGCTCGGATCTTCCGATCCCGGGTCCACCTAGCCATTGTAATCAAACACTAACACCAAACAAGGTCAGTGTGTGCACACGCGGGTGTGAAACAAACCAACAAAGTGCAATTTACCAAATTGCCCTTGTGGTCCAAGAAACAATGCGATGCACCGCGAAAGAAACAAACGAGCCACGGGTCCGACCCAGGCGGTCGACCCAGGAGTAGAGGGACATGTCCTCACATACATCATCACAAGGTCGTGTGTGCGCTACGCGTGTGTGAAACCAACTCCGCCTAGGGTAATTTACCAAATTACCCCTGGAGCCGCAACGGTAAAAGAAGATCACGAAGCAAGGCCAACCGAGCCAACCCAACTGAACTAGACCCTCGACCAACGCGGTTGGATCGGGTTGGACGTACCAGTCCTCACAGATTACACCATATGTTTATAGCGGTTCAGCCAACCTTGCATACGTCCACTTCACCCAAGGGTCCTCCTTGAGCTTCCACTACTTGCAAGACCTCTTACAGGCTTTCCACCAAGCTTACGGGTGCTTGGCAACCTTACAATCTCTCTCTACCACTATTGGATCTTTTCCACTAGGCTACCAGGTACTTGGCAACCTACAGTCTCCCCAAGACCTCTTGGGTATCCCCTTAGTAACTCTAGGATTACTCTCACAAAGTCTACTTCACACTTAAAGTAGTTTTACAAAGATCCAGCTCTCAAAGAAGGACAAAATGAAAGATAAACTTGATAAGATGTACACCAATAATTCCCTTGGTTCACTTGCAAGTTTACTGCATCATCCCTCTTATAGCTGAGCTTTTCTACCTCCAAAACAGCTCTCCAACGGCTCTTTTCGTTTCCTCCAACGGCTATATTTCTGACTTGCGATCAACCGTCGCATCGTCCATGACATCGTCCGTCATGTTCAAAAACTCAGCCTTGTTGAGCCGCGATCGATCCACCCATCGACCGTGAGATCGTCCGTGAGCCTCTGTTGGGAAAAGCTTACTCCAGGGTCGATGCTATGATCGATCGTTACATCTTCAATTTCCATCATCACATTCCACGGTCGACCCCCGCATCGTCGGTTTGATCGTCCGTGAGCCTACAACATGTAAAACCACATTATCCAAACTCCACGATCGCATCGACTGTGAGTACGAAAACATCCAAATATTGATTTTAACTATTTCCAAATTAAGGGATATAAATATTAAAATAATGTTTTATCATCATACACATATTGACATCATCAAAACAATATTAGGACTAACATAATTAAATGAATAGAGTATAAAATAAAGCAAGTAAATGAAGGATGAGAGAGAGTTAGAGAGATTACACCATATTTTTATAGTGGTTCGGCCAACCTTGCCTACATCCACTTCACCCAAGGGTCCTCCTTGGAGTTCCACTACTTGTAAGAACTCTTACAAGATTTCTACCAAACTTCCGGGTGTTTGGTAACCTATCCGCCAAGCTTATGGGTGCTTAGCAACCTTACAATCCCTCCAAACAACAGTTGGATATCCTCCAAGTTCACTCTTTGATGTCTCACAAATTTTACTTCACACTTGAAGTAGTTTTACAAAAATTAAGCTCTCGGAAGAAGACTAAAACTTGTTAAAATGTTTACAAATAATCCTCTAAGTCTTACGGCAAGTTTGCTGCTTTTTCCTATTTATACTTGAGCCCCACATCCCTCCAAATAGCCTTCCAACGGCTATTTTCTGCTTCTGTAACGGCTAGTTTCCTGACTGGCGGTCGACAGTCATATCGTCCGCCGCGCTCAAACCATAGCTTGGATCAACCGTCGCATCAGCCCTCACACTTCACGGTAGACCGTCGCATCGTCCGTGAGCCTCTGTGACGAAATGGGCTTCTCATGGTCGATACTTTGTTCGACCGTCGCTTCACCAAATCTATTCACATAAGCCGTAGTCGACCGTCCCATTGACCGCCACATCGACCATCACAACTTTAATCTCCGCGGTCGATCCATCCATCGACCGCGAGTAGTAAAACATATAAACATGATTTTTAGCAACTTCTAAATTAAGGGAAATAAATATTAAAACAATATTTTATTATCATACACATATTGACATCATCAAAACAATATTAGGACTAACACATATATCTTCCTATCTTGAGGAGAGGAAGATGGGTACTGTGGGGGCCTATCCTCATGTGATCATTGATAAGTCACTAATTATTCATAATTAAACCCCTTTAATTACATTTGATAGGCCTAGAGTAGGTGTATTTGATATCATATTATTTGATTTCAGATTTAAGTAGGATTTGAGAAGAAATACAAGAAATTCGGCCAAAAATCACTAAATTATGCAAAAAGACTGCTTTGTCGACTGTTTGGAAATAAATCACCCGAGATTCTACAAAACTCTAAATATTCTAAAATTTAGAGAGATGAAAGGTGACTTCAAAAGCTACAACTTTCATGTTGAAGACTTTGTGAGATTTCATATATATTGGCGCCAGTTGTGAAGCAAAGTTGGATTTATGAAAGCTGAAATTTGATAAAGGCTGAAATTAATTAATGACGTGGCAGTGAAGACCCAGTCAGACAGACTGGAGCGATGGATCGGATTTGAGTCCGATCAGTTGCTCCGATGACGTCATCAACATGGAATTTAGGGAAATTAGAGTTTAAGTTCAATTATAACTCCTAATTCCGGGATTAAGGGTTTCTACTATATAAAGGGGTTGTTCCAGCCGAATTTCTCATCTTTTTGACAATTTTCAGAGAAGGAAAAATAAGACAGCGAGGATGCGGATGGTGACAGTTTCTTATTCCAACCCGATGACTTTCATCGAAAAGATGAGCTGCTAATTCTTATATTTAGGATTATTCATCAAACCCTAGTGTAGTTTTAGTTTTTCTTTAGTTTGATTCTTGTAAACTTCTCGATGCATGATATCATAAATACGGTTTTATTGTTAATAGAGTTGAAGAAACAGAGTTTCATTGACGTACTTTCAGTCCTACATGATTTATGTGATTGATTGTAGAAATTTATGAGATGATTTTCATGAAATTATTGGTTTGCCTTTGAGATAAGCTATGCTACGTGAAGATAGGTTGTACCACGGTCATTAGGAGTAGTATAATTTAAGGTAATCGTAGGACCAAAGACAATCTATGCCAAGCAAAGATAGGTTATGCCGTTGGGAACATAAACTTTATTTTAGGGATTCATGTGAGCTTGTAGTTATATGATCCATAATGTTGAGAGAAGGGAACAAGATGATAACTAGAGAAGACTAATAATGAAAGTAGGGCGAATTGAGTAATTCCTAAGTAACTACTCCATAGATTCGAATTGATCAACTTTTTATTTCTTTTCTTTATTAGTTTAGATAACTCTATTCTATCTTTGATTCTTTTCCTTAGTTTTAGGGTTTCGAGACTTGATTTCAGTTTTCAACGTTTTCACTGTGGATCGACTCCCGACTTCGCCGCTATTCTACCCAGTAGTGTACTGAATGAATAAGAATTATAAATTTAATATTTGATTGAGTTTTCCAAAAATTTTCCAAAAATTCCTAAAACTCGAAAAAAAAACGAGGGGGGGAGGCTCTGTTCATCATCCCCGAGCCGACTAGCCCCCTTCGCCGTCCGACCCTCTCCGGCAATCTCTACCCTCCCATACTACCATCTAGGTCACCTCCACCTCTTTCTTTGACCTCTGCCAGCCTTTCCTTCCCCAACTGTCGCCTCCTCCGGCGCCGGCCGAACTCTCCAAGCCGCCGTCCACCTTCAACGCTGTTGTTTCCATTGGCCAACCCCCATCTCATCTCCGCCAAAACAATCACCTTGCCTCACCCAACCTGTCACACCCCGACCCAGAAAACCCATCCGAGCCGAGGCGTGAGGGGAAACATACACTATTCATGTCCAACTGGCGTGATACAATGTGGAAAAGACGGATAAATTTAAACAATATATATTCCAGAGGTGAAACAAAAATTCAATTCATAAATACATCAAGTTGTACTATTACAAAATTCTGATACAATTCTTATCAAATTCCTCCAAGGGTAAAGATCTATACAATAATCCCAAAATTCCTCAGAGGTGTTTACAATTTACAAAACTGCCAAAGTACAACAATCATCCTCCAGTAACCTCAAGCATCTCTGGATGTATTCGAGCCTCAAAAAGCTGATCTCGCCGGCTCTACTGCTGAAGAACTGGCGCCTGGACCTGCAAACGCAGCCCGGGTAGGAGTCAGCGATAAGCTCAGTACGGTTCTACTTTACGGCACACTGAAAGGAGAAAAACAACAACAGTGTCGTCTCCCCGCTCAAGCCTAACGGATGCCTCGGGTCCCATAATCCTATCGATGTCCCAAGGGCTCCTGTCATGAAATATCTCTCCTGAACATGTTACCAGGAGGCCAAGGAATAGTAACATGCAGGATCACCCTTACCCAAGCAGGAATACCATGCCTTGGGGAACCACATCGGGAACGCACCGACAACCATCCTTAACACTTAGCCTTGGGAACACAACACAACCTCTAAACCTCAAACAAAGATCTCAGCCAACTAGCGTGCATCCTCAATAACATGAGATTCTGATTAAACAATCACGCCCTCATCCCGACTACCCAGCCGTGGTCCTAAGGTTAGATCCGAGCTACCCAAGAGCCACAGATCGGCGATCAACCCATCGCCCGCCAAACCTCATATGCCTCTAATGCAAACAAGATGCATGCAATGCTCAGGCACAGATCACGAGATATAAGCAAGCAACAACATGACAATGATCATACAGGGCTAGGCATAGCCTATAGCTAGCCAAGGGGTGAGCATAGCAAAGGCTTCAAATACAGTTAATCTATACTAACCAAACAATGATTAGCACCAAGAGATAGACACAGATATACAATAGTCTTCAGTGCTCTCTTGCACCTGACAGACTAAGGTTCGACACTTACCCCGCAAGTAACAGGCTAACATTTATACAATAGCCCTCGGCACACGCCGGCATCAGGCTAAGGTTCCACAATTCCACATTAACTAGCACTCATAGCTAGCAAATGGTTAAGAAACAATAAGCATTTAAATATATCAGTCAACTAAGCATTTAAATGCACATCTATCCATAAATCCACCAAAAAGACAAACACCCAATTCAATTTTCAATCTCGATAGAAATCCCTCGAAAATCGCTTGAAAACGACGTGTGTGTTTCCTAACATGATTGGGTATCTATCATGGATGAAAACCAATCAAAGGAAACCAGCAAACATAGCTCAGTGGCCCACGGTCGATGTGACGGTCGATCCGATGGTCGACGGTGAGGCCACGGTCGATCCGACGGTCGACCGTGGGGCCAATCGAGGGAAAAACATGAGGGCCACGGTCAATCGGTGCATCGACCGTGGGAGACCCAAAACGGGACAAAGCCTCACGGATGATGCGACGATCAATCCGACGGTCGATCGTGAGGTGAAAATTGGGAGGCCAAAATCGCTACAGAGCCCGACGGTCGAACCAACGGTTGACCGTCTGGCATGAAAAAAGCATATTAACGATCGACCATCAGCACCACGGCACAGTTCCTCAGAACAGTGCCGGAAATCCAATTTCTTGGATTTGAAGGATCAAATCTTGTTGGAAGTTGATGAAACTTTGCAAGCATGTGTAAAAGATGATGGGGAAGCTAATGGTACGATTACAACACAATTTTGATGGTGAAATCTCAAGCCTAGGTCTCAATGGCCGAAAACTGACAAAACGGCATTAATACGGAAATCATCCGATAAAATATGAAAACCAAGTTATAGTGCTACTCTACACAAGCCATAATACACATGCTATAAGTTACACAACATTCTAACATGTATTCCTATAGCGAAAGCACAAAGAGGCTATCCTAGGAGAACCCGATCCTAGGATCGAGGTAGAAACACCTACTTGAACAAGCAGAGCTGCTCCTCCACGCATCCCCCAACTCCGGTCGTCGGAATCCGCTCCTCGAAAGCCGCGCTCCGAAGCCCTAGCACCGTCGGTTGGAGAGAGGAACAGAGAATGACATGAGAAGAAGAAGGAAAGAAAGAGAGAGAAGAGAAGGGGTTTAAATAGAAAGATGGAATCGATCACAACCGTCCGATTCGATCTCTCCCGATCGAGCTCCGATCTTCTGAAGCGCTCTTAAGGTTCTAATCAAACACTGACATCAATCTAAGGCCGTGTGTGTAACGGGGGTGTGACACTGACCACTAGGGAGCATATTTACCAAAATACCACTGGGGTCAAAAACAGCGATGCGACCAACCAACCGCATCCCAATGCCAATCGGGCCAAACCACAAACAAGACCCTCGACCTAACACGGTCGGACCGGGTTGGAGGTATGGGTCCTCACAACCTATCACCCTTAAAGAAATTTTGTCCCGAAATTCAAGGGTAGGGCCGGAAAAGAAGAACCAACTAGTCCTAGTGGCACGAATGCCCACACAAAGAAAACTACCTACTGGGTCGAACAATCGGGGAAACCACTGGCACAGGCAATCCCCTCGGTCTCACGTCAAGCTCTCTGCACTACCACGCCTCTACCTGATCTTCACCAACAGTATCGATATGCCTCTCACATCTGAACCCGTTTGTTCAGAATCTGCGCTGGCTGCTTTATGTAGGCGACGTCCTCCTCGACTATGATGTCGTCATGTCTGATCATGTGGGACGGACATGGAATGTACTTCCTCAACACTGAACATGTGGCGGTAGTACACGCAACTGACGAGTGCGTAAATAGAGCTGATCTGTAAGCAAACCCTCTGCTGCCAACTGTGAACTCTAACGGCTGTCCCCTCTGATTTGATCTGCACTGATCTCTCTGCCCCAAAAGGTGCAATGCCGATGTTGAGCTGTCAACTGCGGAAGTAGGCAAACTCCGCCATGAGGATGTGCTCTCGTCGTCTGACGTCTGTATCAACAACACATGCTCTAAGCACGTCACCATGGATCTGAATGGTCCGCTCTGACCGTCTATCCATCCGTGCCGTGAGATGCTGTGCTGAAAGTCAACGATGTGATCATCATCTCCTAAGAGCTGTACTAGGATCTGTCTGTGATCCTGTAATCATGGCCTGAGGTGATGGGAGTTGAAGCATCACGCAATCTGATCACCACTCTGACATGTGGACTGCTATGCGGCACACATACTAATCTCATATGGTATATGTGCTGACGTGACCTCTGCATCTGGCCTCTGGATCTGATGCCAACCAAGCTGACGATGAAATCCACGATATATCTCCATGCCTCCTAAATGAACAGCAACAGGAGAGGAGTGAATCTCAAGTAGGATGTCCTCGTGCAACTCTGGATCTGCTACTCCACCTCTGGGGTACTGTCAACTGTCTGCTAAAGCCGTCAGGAAACTCTATAGGCTCGATGTCGTCGTCACTCCACGCCGTCATGGTCCTGGTGCAGACTCTCGGGGTAGGGTTGCCTCGGCCTCCACCTCGTCTGGTCTCTGCTCTCTGCCAACACTGGCTGGTCCTCTGCACGGAGGAACCTTCAGGAACACCCCATCAGGAACTGAGAACTCCAAAGATCATTGCCTCTGACCTGAGTAGCTCTCTCGTCTGCTCTGTGCTGATCTCCCTGAGGACTGTCTGACGACGTCTGGGATGGTGGATGATGCCTCAACAATCTCGGTTGAGCAATCGGATGAACGACACGAACTGCCGTGCTACATCTAGAATGGCACTGCATCCGTCTGGACTGATGGCTGCTGGAATGGACAAACTCTGGCAGTGGGACGTGCTCTACCTAGCTTCCCCCTGCAATCTGATGATGACGTCCGCCATGGCGTGCTTCCGCTCCCACTCTGACACTGGAAGGGGTTGCAATGGATCCGTCGAAGCTGCAACGCTGCTAACGAAGCACATCCTGCGGTCTGCTGATGCTGTCCAGCCCTCAGTCACGTGCTCGGTACCAACCGCAGCACGGATCTCCACGAGCTCCGGATATCTACCCTGGGCCTATATCACTCTGGTCGGGAGAGCTGGGATGCTGTAAACACCAAAGGGGAAGTCATCTGGAATCTGATCCTCGAAACTTGATCCAACTGATTGTCTGTCTCCGATGAGTTGATAAATCCACCAAATCTGCTCTAGCCTCTTTAACAACTGCTGATGACTATCACCCTTAAAGGCACTGACCCAGTGACTTTAAGGCAAAAGCTCCGGTCTCCTGGCCACTCTGGTCAACGGTCCCACAGTCTTGGAGATGCTTCTACTGAGTCTCGAACACCGTCTTTAACCTCTGCTGTCGCACACCTGTGTCGAGCCCGGCTGAATCAATTGATCTGCCTGCCGCTGAGACTGCCCGTCCGTCGAAACCTTCCTCTAAAGGCCAAGACCTCATGCTGTGTGCCAAATAACGCTGATACACCCTCGGCAGCAGCGATGCAAACGCCAAGTATCGCTCGTGCTCCTCCTCAACGCGCCAGTAAGTAGGATGCTGTCGATGAACGCCACTGCAACTGATCAGGGTACGGCCTGAAGATCCTCTACATCAGATCTGTGAAAGCTGCTGGTGCGTTCGTCAGACTAAACATCATCACTATGAACTCGTTCAGTCCGTACCTCGTACGGGAGGTTGTCTCCGGGATGTCGCAATCCCGAATCCTCAACTGGTGTCGTCGATGCGAAGGTCAAACTCTGAAGGGGTCGATGAGTCTCTCAACTGCTAACACATCATAGTTACACTACAGCGGGCGCATACTTTGTGCTACAACACTGTCCAGCTTCCTGAAGTCTATAGATCTATGGAGGGAACCATCCACAATGAGAACCGGAACCCACTCTGAGGCAACGCACCTGGGCGAACGAAGTCCCGAGCTACCGACTCGGCCGACTGAGTCCTTGACTCTCCAAATGCTGCTAGCATCCACTTGCAAACTCGCAACGCTCAAAACTGCCCAAAGGAATCTCGATCTCAAACTCGGTGTCCCGCGAAGGCGACATCCAGAAAGCTCCTGAAGAAGGACAGCTGCACAAACAACAACAACAACACGAGGGGAAGCTGCTCTCCAGAGCACCCTCGAAAACAACGGGGAGGAAGTTCACCAAAAGCCGGTGAACAAACCCCAGCTCTCGACAAGCAGAAGGATCGCCGAACCGCGATCTTCAACGGGAGCGAAACAACGCCGTCAGGTGCACCTACGACACCTTCCCACGGCCAAAGAAGCACAACCCGGTGCGTGGCCAACCGATGCAACCGTGGAAGCCGTCGAACCCCAACGTGTACCACACGTGGGCGACGGACACCTAGAGGTTCCCAACCTCTAGGAAACGCCTCGACAAGAGCAACAAACCCAAGCACTTGTCCCAATCGGTGGCTACTCTCAAAGCCACACCCGACTCCAGCCCCAAGCCAACACAGCCACACGGGAACGAGTTACAAGGGGGAAGCCCAGAGCCACAAACAAATCGCAAGCTGTGAGAAGCTCCGAAAGCTGAAGGTCGAAGCTGGCGGCTCTGAAACTGGATGCTGCTGAAGCTATTATCTGTAATCTGAATTTCCATGTCTGCCCAAGGTACCTGCCCCAACTGAGGTATCAACCCACTGCTCTGCTCCACGCCGTGTACCACGCCCGACTGCTCTGCGGTAAGCGCCCAGCGCCCCTCGCAACCAGCACCGTCGGCAGAAGGACACCCGGCGGCTAGCACTCGAGCACCCTGTGGATCCCCTCTCAGTATGGCAGTCCAGGCTACCTCTCAAAGGACCGGCACGACGTTGCAGCTACAGTTGTCGCTGATGCTGAAACCACTGCCTCTGCCAACAGCCAATTCGCCGTTCCCTGGAAGCAGGAACGACAACCCCGAAATTCACCACGACCACTGGTCAACCGCCCGGTGTCAACCCTCAAGTCACCTGTCTCAGTAGCTAGCGCATAGTCCAGGGTGCACCCTGTTGTCGCCTTAGCACACCGAGCCAGATGAACCAGCCAACCCACGTGTCGCCACGTGGTGCGAGTACCCAGAACCAGAGGAGGATACTCCCAACTGCACCACCCTCCAAGGGTAGGTGCCAGAGAACAGTATGCGAACTGTTCTCAACACACAAACAACAGTGTCCCTAGTGGCCCCGACAAGCGCCACTACAAATCGCTCCCTGGGAAGGCAAGAAAACAACAGCTTCCCATGCAAGCGATCCTCCAGGATGTCCAACACATCCGGGATCCGGGTCACCTCCTTCAATCAGTCCTCTACTGTTGAAGGATCTCCAACATCGCCTCTGGACCACAACGGGTCCACCTCTTGGGATTTCAAGATTACAGAGGCAACACAGTCCAATCCCTACTCACTCGTCTCCAGCACGGGGGGGAGACGCTGTCAGGCGAGAGAACGGACAACACCGGTGCGCAAGCACATCTCCCCCTGAGACGTCATGACGCAACCGGGAAGAAACAAAACACAACAGCAAACAGATAGATAAACACATCACACGCAGTCACAAACAGACATGCAAGGATGTTCTACACCTAGAATTTTCCCATTCCACACTCAAAACCATTACCACAAGCCTAATCCTATCCCTGGGACCTACAGCCTGCTCTGATACCAAGTTGTCACACCCCGACCCAGAAAACCCATCCGAGCCGAGGCGTGAGGGGAAACCTACTCTATTCATCTCCAACTGGCGCGATACAATGCGGAAAAGACGGATAAATTTAAACAATATATATTCCAGAGGTAAAACAAAAATTCAATTCATAAATACATCAAGTTGTACTATTACAAAATTCTGATACAATTCTTATCAAATTCCTCCAAGGGTAAAGATCTATACAATAATCCCAAAATTCCTCAGAGGTGTTTACAATTTACAAAATTGCCAAAGTAGAACAATCGTCCTCCAGTAACCTCAAGCACCTCTGGATGTAGTCGCGCCTCCAAAAGCTGATCTCGTCGGCTCTACTGCTGAAGAACTGGCACCTGCACTTGCAAACGCAGCCCGGGTAGGAGTGAACGATAAGCTCAGTAGGGTTCTACTCTACGAAACACTGAAAGGAGGAAAACAACAACAGTGTCGTCTCCCGCTCAAGCCTAACGGATGCCACGGGTCCCATAACCCTATCGATGTCCCAAGGGCTCCTGTCATGAAACCTCTATCCTGAACATGTTACCAGGAGGCCAAGGAACAGTAACATGCAGGATCACCCTTACCCAAGCAGGAATACCATGCCTTGGGGAACCACATCGGGAACGCACCAACAACCATCCTTAGCACTTAGCCTTGGGAAGACAACACGACCTCTAAACCTCAAACAAAGATCTCATCCAACTAGCGTGAATCCTCAATAACATGAGATTCTGATTAAACAATCATGCCCTAATCCCGACTACCCAACCGCGGTCCTAAGACTAGATCCGAGCTACCCGAGAGCCTCAGATCAGCGATCAACCCATCACCCGCCTAACCTCATATGCCTCTAATGCAAACAAGATGCATGCAATACTCAGGCACAGATCACGAGATATAAGCATGCAACAACATGACAATGATCATATAGGGCTAGGCATAACCTATAGCTAGCCAAGGGGTGAGCATAGTAAAGGCCTCAAATACAGTTAATCTATACTAACCAAACAATGATTAGCACCAAGAGATAGACACATATATACAATAGTCTTCAGTGCTCTCTTGCACCTGACAGACTAAGGTTCCACAGTTACCCCGCAGGTAACTGGCCAACATTTATACAATAGCCCTCAGCACACGCCGGCATCAGGCTAAGGTTCCACAATTCCCTATTAGCTAGCACTCATAGCTAGCAAATGGTTAAGCAACAATAAGCATTTAAATATATCATTCAACTAAGCATTTAAATGCACATCTATCCATAAATCCACCAAAAAGACAAACGCTGAATTCAATTTTCAATCTCGATAGAAATCCCTCGAAAATCCCATGAAAATGACGTGTGTGTTTCCTAACATGATTAGGTATCTATCATGGATGAAAACCAATCAAAGGAAACCAGCAAACATAGCTCAGTGGCCCACAGTTGATGCGACGATCGATCCGACGGTCGACCGTGAGACCACGGTCGATCCGACGGTCGACCGTGAGACCACGGTCGATCCGACGGTCGACCGTGGGGCCAATCGAGGGAAAAACATGAGGGCCACAGTCGATCAGTGCATAGACCGTGGGAGACCCAAAACGGGACGGAGCTTCACGGACGATGCGATGGTCGATCCGACGGTTGACCGTGAGGTGGAAAGAAAAAGGAGAAGGAACCACGGTTGATCGGGGCATCGACCTTGGGATGCCAAAATCGCGACAGAGCCCGACGATCGATACGATGGTCGATCCGACGGTCGACTGTCATGCCCGAAAGAAGCATATTAACGATGGACGGTCGATCCACCGATCGACCGTCAGCACCACGGCACAGTTCCTCAGAACAGTGCCGGAAATCCAATTTCTTGGATTTGAATGATCAAATATTGTTGGAAGTTGATGAAATTTTGCAAGCATGTGTAAAAGATGATGGGGAAGCTAATGGTATGATTAAAACACAATTTTGATGGTTAAATCTCAAACCTAGGTCTCAATGGTCGAAAACCGACAAAACAGCTATAATACGGAAATCATCCGATAAAATACGAAAACCAAGTTATAGTGCTACTCTACACAAGCCACAATACACATGCTATAAGTTACACAACATTCTAATATGTATTCTTACAGCGAAAGCACAAAGAGGCTATCCTAGGAGAACCCGATCCTAGGATCGAGGTAGAAACACCTACTTGAACAAGCAGGGCTGCTCCTCCACGCATCCCCCAACTCCGGTCGCCGAAATCCGCTCCTCGAAAGCCGCGCTCCGAAGCCCTAGCACCGTCGATTGGAGAGAGGAAGAGAGAACGACAGGAGAAGAAGAAGGAAAGAAAGAGAGAGAAGAGAAGGGGTTTAAATAGAAAGATGGAATCGATCACAACCGTCCGATTCGATCTCTCCCGATCGAGCTCCGATCTTCTGATCGGAAGCGCTCTTAAGGTTCTAGTCAAACACTTACATCAATCTAAGGCCATGTGTGTAATGGGGGTGTGAAACTGACCACCAGGAAGCATATATACCAAAATACCACTGGGGTCAAAAACAGCGATGCGACCAACCGACCGCATCCCAAGGCCAATCGGGCCAAACCACAAACACGACCCTCGACCTAACGCGGTCGGACCGGGTTGGAAGTATGGGTCCTCACATGACCTGCCCTCCACCTTCTCCGGCTGTAATTTAACCTCTTCCATCACCGTCGACCACCTCCTCCTACTCATGTCCGACCACGCCGCCAATCTCAACTTCCATGGCCGTCCATACCAAATTGACACCTCTAGAAGCTTTGGTAGGCTGCCACGAACCCTCCTCCACCATCCTCACCTTTGATTGGTTGTTGCCTTGTCGGATTCCTCCACCTCCGACCATTCTACTGCCGACGAGATTAGGTCCGCCGCTTCTAGACCTCCATTCTTCGATCAGACTACATGTCATGCCCCAACCCAGAAAATCCATCAAGATCGGGGGTGAGCAACCTAAACCTATTAAATCGTCAATGGGCATGGAAAATTTTGACAGAGTCTCCTCTATAATTCTTACGCAATGAACCTGTACAATTTATCATATTTCACGATACATTTAAATACAGAATCATGAGGGCATAATTTGTAGATTCACAACTAATATCATTATTACAACCCCATCTAAACATTCAAATAAACGTCATTGTCATTAATATCAAAATTAAAAGTTATACAATTTATCCTCAAATAAGAAGCATAAGTCTCCAAGATTCAACTACATCAAATAAAGATAAAATACTGAATTTAGCCCTCTAATCTGCCAACAACCTCAAAGTCCACCCGAAGTAGAAACGCCTCCAAGAACTGATCCGCCTGGGACTACGGAAGTGGAAGGAGCGGCGCCTGCACCTACAAAACGCAGCCCGGGTAGGGTGAGTATAAAGCCCAGTAGGGTTCTACTCTACGACACTCTCAAGGAAAGGGGTAAACTGCAACTGTAACTACCTTCGTCAAGGCTAAATATGCCAAGAGGCTAAACCCTAGCCTCGTCGATTCCCCGAGGGCTCCTGTCCAGGTCCCACCCTCACCCAGCAACGAGGGGAAAACAACACGACTGCGGGCTCATGTCCAGGTTCTCAATACCTTCATCCCTCGTGGGGACAAATATCAGGGATATCGACACTCATATCTAGCACTTGAGCGAAAGTAGACACGACCTCTACACCTCAATATCATAAGTCAAGAGTGTATCTAGTTTGCAACCTCAATCAACATAAGATCATATCCACACAATCTCTCCCTAATCCTCCTACCCATACCTCAGTCCTAGAGCTAGATCCGAGCTACCCGAGCCCTCGGATCAGCGATCGAGCCCATCGCCCGCACCTAGCCATAATGCTTCTAATGCATACAACATGCATGAGCCTATTCAAGCAACTAGGCCTAGGTGCCTCTACATGTCATTTCATCAATCACATGTCCACAAGATATAGCATAGTTATAGGATCAATGTAGCATTTAAAAATAGACAGGAGCCAAGCATAACACTCAGATATCCCAATCATATATAATCTCATTCAACACATGCAAAAGGGCACACCTTCGGCCCAACCAGATCTAGACATTTCCACAAATAAAATAGAAACGGGCACACCGCCGGCCCTAGGCTTAAGGATGATATGTGAGGACCCGTTCCTCTATTCCTGTGGCTCGTCGTTGACCGCAAGGGCAATTTGGTAAATTGCGCCTTGTTGGTTTGTTTCACACCCGCTTGTGCACACACAGGCCTTGTTTTGGTGTATGTGCTTGAGTAGAATGGCTAGGTGGACCCGGGATCGAAAGATCCGGGCTTGGGTTTAAGTTTTAACCCAAGTCTAGCTTCCTGCGGAAGAGGGATCGATCCTTTCTTGCTAGAAGGATCGATCGTTCAACGCCAGGAAGTTGGATCGATCGCACCTCTTGGGCGGATCGATCTAGCCTTGCTAGCCGGATCGATCCGACAAGCCGTGCGGATCGATCTCACCCGCCCCGAGGGAGAGTCTTGTCGATGGAGTTCGACGGGACGGCCACGGCGGCCGTCACCTCCCCTGTCAGGGGAGGGAAGACTTTCCTTCCCCCCTTCTCCACCTTTCCCCGGTCTTATCCTGCTTCCCCTCTCTTTCCCTTCCTCTCCCTTCTTCCGCGCGGGAGCTCTGCTTCTTCCCCTTTGCCGGCAAAACCTTCCTCGTCGCCGTTCTCCCTCCTCCGGCCACCGTTTCTGGAGCTTGGAGGCTCGTCGGGACCGTGGCGGCGTGAGGAAGATCCTAGGCTTAGTTTCGTGGGTTGAAGCTGCGTTGTGGAGGTAGGGTTCCTACTTAAGACTCTGGCTTGGATAGAAGGCTTTGAATACGGTTTTGTTTTCATTGGATTTCCTTGTCTCGTTGATGTTTTCCGGTTTTGAAGCGTTGAGTAGCTTCTTGATCCTCTTGGCTACCAACCCACCAAGTTTGGTGAGGTTTGGTGTCGTTTTCCGGCCGAGAGCGCCGTCGACGCTGGCCGGAGGATCTGCTCGGATCGACCCTTGGTTGAGCAGGATCGATCTGAGCGGCTTGTCGGATCGATCCGAGTGGGTGTCGGATCGATCTAAGCCGCACTCAAGATGGC
Source organism: Narthecium ossifragum (assembly GCA_963920575.1). Taxonomy (NCBI): domain Eukaryota; kingdom Viridiplantae; phylum Streptophyta; class Magnoliopsida; order Dioscoreales; family Nartheciaceae; genus Narthecium; species Narthecium ossifragum. The sequence continues at coordinate 12,101,132 of OY986964.1, read as the reverse complement.
TCGTCCACAGGGGGAAGTCGGATCGATCCCGATGTAGGTTCGGATCGATCCGAGGCTCCCTGGAACGATGCTTGAGAGTGACTGTGGGTTTTGACTAGCTGGATCGATCCAACGGTGTGTCGGATCGATCCGAGGCTAGTCAGATTGATCCGAGGACCTATCTGGATCGATCGGCAGTGGGTGTTACCTTTGTTTTTCCATAGCCGGATCGATCCAACGGTGTGTCGGATCGATCCGAGGGCTAGTAGGATCGACCGAGGGTTGGTCGGATCGATCCGACTTGGGCCAGAACGCGTTTTTATGGTGGTTTTTGCCCGCGGGGCTCCTCATACATGCTATTTTAGCGGTTTTGCCCGCGGGGCTTGCTACGATGGTTTTGTGTACAGCTTTCTGATATGTTTAGTAATATAGTTAGTAACTGTTGGGTGTTTACAGCTTTGTGTTTGAACCGGGAGAGTGGTGACTCCCGGAATTGTGTAGAATAAATGGGCTGAATGTATGCCCTTACTGCTTATGATTACCGGTATGCCCTTACTGCTTATGATTACCTGTGTGCATTTACTACTTTGTGGTGAACCGAGGGAGTCATGACCCTCGGGAGTGTTTAGTATAAATGTGCCGAAGGTGTGCCCCTGCGTGATGCCTGCTTATACTGCTTTCCTTATTATTTGTCTGCTGCTTTGCGCATTATAGGCATGATAGGCTAATCGTGGGTTGGGGTTGTTCCTAGTACTCCAGTATCAAATGCTAAGTGTGGTTAGCGTTACCCCGTTATAGGTTGTCCTGCTTGGCATTTCAGCATGGGGACGAGTGTCCTGCATGGGTTGAGGTTCTCCCTGTTGAGACGGGAGAGGTCTACATGGGTAGGAACCTTGAGGGGGTAACGATGGGACGGGTGAGTTCCCGATTTGGACTTAGCCTTCGATCTGGAGTTTAGGGGTTGTATTGACACTGTGCTTTGAGTGCTGGGAGATGGTTGTCGTAACCTCGGTCGTTCCGCCAAGCGTGGAGATTCCGCTTGGAGAGGGGTGTCCTACGGGTAGTGTCATGTCCACCCTGTGTCAGGGACTGTCGGAGGTGGACCACCCTTGACCAGTGGCCATCGGAGGACGTACTTCGGAAAGGTGCCCTTCGGGTTATTGACGGGATTTATGGGATCCTTGGCAGGCCTCGGTTCTTGGCACAGAGTCAGTACGGTAGGTGTCGCCTTTTCTTCTGAGAGTCATAGAGTAGAACCCTGCTGAGCTTTGGCTCATTCCTACCTGGACCGTGTTGTTGCAGGTGCAGGTACCAGCGCTTCTCCTGTGGGCCCCCGGTGTTCGTCCTGCGGTAGCGCGTCACCAGCCGATCATGTTTGAGGGCCAGGACGGCTTTGTCTGTGCTTTTGCGGATACCCCTGAAGATGTAATTTCTTTTTGATAAATTGTAAATGTTGTAAATTTGTATAACTCTGATGTTATTAACGTTTTGTTATAGTAGATGTTAACTTTTCTTCCGCCCTTTATTTTATTGTTTTCTGTCTCCGCTGTTGGTTGTCAGTAGATGTAGGTTTCCCCCTCGTGTCCCGGTCCGGGATGGGTTTTCTGGGCCGGGGCGCGACAACTTGGTATCAGAGCGTAGATTGTAGATCTTAGGGAATAGGATCAGGATTCGGTAAGTTGAGCGTGGGTTGGGATAGTCTAGGATCAGGACATCCATGTTTGCTTGATTTTCTTTCCGCTGAATGTGATTGTTTCTCTTTGCTGAGTGTTTTTTGTTTTGGTATGTGACGAGTGGAAGCTCGTGTTTCTGTTGTTGGTATAGATGGCAGGGCAGTCTGGCAGCCCTCCAGGTTTGGACCGGGGGGAGCCGCCCGAGGCGAGTGACTGATGTCGCTCAAATGTGTCACGCACAGCGGTCGCGGTGCAGTATAGCATAAGAGAGGTCGAACCCACAGAGAGACAGACAGAAAATATCCAAAACGCAAATAACAATGAATTGAAGACAAACGAGAACTTGAGAATTAACTAAATTAGATCAAAGGATTTAATGACAATGTAAGGTTAACTAGAGATATTAGGATTTTGATAAGGCTAGGCTTCAGGAATCACTTCACTCGGATTTAGGTTCTTCTCTTCTCAATGGTTCATATAATACTCAGTTAAGGGATTCACATCCCAATCACCTTAACCGGAAGATATGGAACTATAAACCTAACAAAATATATAAATGTCTCTTCCTACGAATGATTCTTCCTTTTTATAGTTCTAACTTCATCCAACCAAACCTAAGAATACACGATACCGGCTGTCACTATAGGCAACGCGTAGCAAAAGTTCATCGGGACAAAGCCCTAACTCTATCTAACCGGATCTCTAAGAATACACAATACCAGTTGTCACTACGGGCAATGCATAGCAAAGATTCCTCAAGATAGAGCCCCAACCTTGCCTTACAAGATCCCTAAGAATACACAATACCAGTTGTCACTACGAGCAATGCATAGCAAAGGTCTCGTGAGACTCGGTAGGAGAAACAAAAGAGATAACTATGGGATTATAAGATCATGAAAGAAGCATGACTGGATTCATAATATTAATCATCCACATAAAAATCTATAATCTGAAAATAATATTTGAAGATCCAATACATAGAATAGAGTTTAACAATGAAGATTAAAAACTATGAGTCATTGTTGGAGAAGAAGCCCTAGTCCTCGCTAGATCACCCGTCCGCCATGCCCGTGGATTACTTGGCCATGGATGGAGATTCCTTCATCTTCTTCCTTTGGGAAACGTCCAGAAAAGAGCCTCCAAAAACGTCCAAGAAGTCCCCTTTGATTAGCCCTAAGTTTCCTATTTATAGCCCCAAAATCTCTCCATCTACGAATTAGATCTAAACCGTTGATTTTCTTCACTGGGAAAGTCGGATCGATCGGACTTTAGGTGTCGAATCGATCTGTTGCGTAAAAATCCTCCGTTTTTAGCTATTCCCGAGTCCGATCGATCGGACTATGGGTGTCGGATCGATCGAACCCCGTAGGAGGGATGGAGGGATCGATCGGACTGTGTATAGCTGAAAAATATATGTTTTGTCACGTTTCTGCGTAGTCCGATCGATCGGACTCTAGGTGTCGGATCGATCGGACTTCCAGCGTATTTTCTGTTCTGCCATTCAGACTGCGCCATTGGTACTAAAATTGCCGTAACTTCCTCTAGAAAACTCGGAATCACGAACCGTAAAATTCTCCAGAATCTAGACTTCAAGAGGTTTCCAACCATATATGGCAAATCATCTGGTTCTTCATGAAAAGGTACAGTTTAATTTTTGAAGTTGATTCATATACTCTTTTCAGCTTCTTTTAGCTCCATTTTCCTGCATTTTCCAAACAACTATGTGAAGCAACATATAGATATAAAAATAGTAGTAAAGATGTTGATTAAGGATAATAATCTAGCAATTGAGATGGTTATAAGGTTGTTCCGAGTGCACTTTCATGCACTCATCACACCCCCCAACCAGCTTATTGCTAGTCTCTAGCAATTTAAAGCGCATAAAATATAATTAAGCACACCAACGGTTCAAGGATGTAGACATGCATGCTAAAAATTCTACCTTATCAAATCAATAGTGTTTTGATACAGTACAGAGCATGGAAACTTCTTATACTCATACACATACTACCAACACATGAAATCAACTTCTACACATCAAACATGCTAATCACCATCCAGAAGAACACATGTGACGTGATAAATAAATGTTAAATGCAGAAGCAACTTCTACCCACCATTAGTCCAAACACACTAATATCTTCATGACCAATCATCCAACTCTTGCACTTTAAGTACAGCATGCTCTTTCTTTCTCTTTTTTTTTCTTTTCAACTATTAGACACTTTGCCTTTTTACGCGAGCACTCTCCACTTCTTGAGGCGCAGAGACCCGGTTACTTAGCAAAACACTTAATAGTTTTTTTTTTATAGCTATAAGTGGCTCTACCTTTTTACGCGAGCTCCCTGCTTCCTGAGGCGAGAACACCCGGTTACTCAGTAGATTACTTAATAGTTGTTTAGGCACAGCTTGAACAAGCTCCAGAACTTTTTCTCTTTTTTTTTTTTCTCTGCATGCAATACTCAACACTAGCTAATGTTGAAATCATGGTCTCGATTGACAATAGCATACTCATTCCTCTAGTGAGTATAATTACCACTGCACATAAAGTGTTCGTGTGTGGATCACATGATGTTATACTTTCAGGTTATCACGCATGCAACCAATGTATTGGTCAATCCATATGAAAGCAACATGTATAATAAGCATAAAAATTTCAGCTCATGTACAATTTTTAGTAACATAATCAATCCAACACTATTAAACTCAATAAGGTAGCATGCATAAGGTCATGCATGCCTACACCCCCCAACCTGAAATTCACATTGTCCTCAATGTGTGCTAATCATGTAAATAAGCAGAAGGGTGTTGGCTGAATTTTCATATAGAGCATAAATAAAAATAGGAAATCGAAATAAGAGCGAGGCCACCTGACAGAATATCTGAAATCTTGCACAGGGCTCTCCATTGTAGCCGAATTTCACAAGCAAGGAAGACGGAAGTTCAAGCATCCTAAAAGCATAAAATAGCAAACAAAAGCAAATGAGAATGAAAGCAAACAAACTAACCTAAGCAAAAAGGGAAATGATAGATAGTAGAAAGATCATCCCTCGTAGACAGGGTCTACGAGAGAAACAGTGTGCTCCTCAGAATCCGCTTTCTCTGGAATCTGTTTCAAACGCTGTCCATTAACCGTAAACAGCCTCCCATCCTTTGGGTCTTCAACTTCCAAAGCCCCATTCTCAAATATTCTACTAACGGTGAAGGGGCCTGTCCAACGTGATCTCAGCTTCTCAGGATGAAGATGCAGTCGTGCGTCATATAGATAAGCTTGTTGTCCGACTTTAAACGTCTTTCGCAGGATCTTCTTGTCATGGTAGGCTTTTGTCTTTGCCTTGAAGATCCGGGAACTCTCATAAGCATCATTCCAGAGTTCCTCCAACTCAGACAGCTGGAGTGTCCGTTCCTTACCTGCAGTATCCAAAGTAAAATTTAGTGACTTAATAGCCCAATAGGCCTTATGTTCTAATTCGACTGGAAGATGACACGGTTTTCCATAAACTAGGTGAAATGGCGACATCTCTAGGGTAGTCTTGTAGGCAGTGCGATAGGCCCACAACGCATCTGACAGCCTCAATGACCAGTCCTTTCGGTTGGGGCTCACTGTCTTCTCTAAAATTTGCTTGATCTCCCTGTTGGCTAGTTCAGCTTGGCCATTTGTCTGTGGATGATAAGCAGTGGAAATCTTATGTGTGACTCCATACCTGCGCATCAAAGCCTCAAAAGAGCGGTTACAAAAATGGGATCCTTGGTCACTAATAATGACCCTAGGAGTACCAAATCTAGACAAAACATGCTCTTTAAGAAACTTGATGACAGTGGAATGATCATTATTCCTACATGCAATAGCCTCCACCCACTTAGACACGTATTCCACTGCCAACAATATATATAAATAGCCAAAAGAAGAAGGGAAGGGTCCCATAAAATCTATACCCCAACAATCAAAAATCTCTACAGCTTGAATTGGGTTCAAAGGCATCATATGTCTCCTAGATAAAGCTCCTAGTGTTAGGCATCTATCACAGGATTTGCAAAAAATATTAACATCACGAAACATAGTAGGCCAGTAAAAACCACATTGAAGAATTTTAGCAGCAGTCTTTTTCATCGAAAAATGGCCTCCACATGCATGAGAGTGACAGAATGTAATGACGCTTTCGATTTCATAATCAGGGACACAACGATGCATAATCTGGTCAGGACAATACTTAAACAAACAAGGATCATTCCAATAAAATTTCTTTACCTCAACAAAGAACCTACGCTTATCTTGCGCACTCCAAAAGGAAGGGATCTCACCTGTTGCTAAGTAATTAACAATATGCGCATACCAGGGCAGTCGTGCAACTGAAAAGAGTTGCTCATCAGGGAAGTCATTCATAATTGGTGGCTCATTTTCCGCTACTTCCACCATCAACCTTGATAGGTGATCAGCGACAACGTTCTCCACGCCCTTTTTATCTTTGATGCAGATATCGAATTCCTGTAAGATTAATATTCAACGAATTAGGCGCGCCTTAGCATCCTTCTTGGTGAGAAGGTACTTAAGCGCGGCATGATCAGTGAAAATAGTGATAGGAGAACCAATCAAATAAGCACGAAACTTGTCTAATGCAAAGACTATAGCCAATAATTCTTTCTTAGTGGTAGAATAATTCATCTGTGCACTATTCAAGGTTCGGCTAGCATAATGAATAACATGAGGTTTACCATCTTTTCGCTGCCCTAAAACAGCTCCTACAGCAAAATCACTTGCATCACACATCAATTCAAAAGTAAGGCTCCAATCGGGTGGTTGTACAATAGGTGCGGAAGTCAATTTATCAATTAAGGCTTGAAAAGCCTCTTGACAAGCAATAGTCCACTCAAAAGGGGTATCCTTTATCAAAAGATTACACAAAGGACGAGCAATAGCAGAAAAATTTTGAATGAATCTCCTGTAAAAACCAGCATGCCCTAGAAAGGATCTAACATCTTTAACAGTCTTTGGCAAAGGAAGCTTTGAGATGAGATCAATTTTTGATCGATCTACATCAATGCCTTCGGAAGAGACAATATGGCCCAATACAATGCCCGAGGGCACCATAAAGTGACACTTTTCCCAATTAAGCACAAGGTGCTTCTCTTCACACCTGACCAAGACTATCTTTAAGTTTTGCAAGCATGCATCAAAAGTATTACCAAATACAGTCAAGTCATCCATATATACTTCCATACATTCCTCGATCATATCAGCAAACATACTCATCATACAACACTGAAAGGTAGCAGGAGCGTTACACAATCCAAATGGCATTCTACGGAAAGCATAAGTACCAAAAGGACATGTAAAAGTAGTTTTTTCCTGATCCTCTAAAGCAATCTCAATATGATAATATCCAGAATAACCATCAAGAAAACAATAAAAAGGATGTCCAGCTACTCTCTCTAAGATCTGGTCTAGAAAAGGCAATGGAAAATGATCCTTACGGGTGGCAGCATTCAATTTTCTATAATCTATACACATACGCCATCCTGTCACCAATTTAGTGGGGACAAAGCCTCCACTTTCATTTTCAACAACAGTGACACCAGATTTTTTTGGCACAACCTGTGTAGGACTCACCCATTTGCTATCAGCAATAGGGAAAATGATCCATGCATCTAATAATTTCAACACTTCGGTTTTTACTACCTCTTTCATTGTAGGGTTCAACCTACGCTGAGGATCCCTACGAGGTACAGCCCCTTGTTTAAGATTAATCATATGAGAACATATCAAGGGACTAATACCTTTCAGATCTGCTATACTCCATCCAATAGCTGATTTATGCTCATTTAAAATGCTAAGTAATTGCTCACTTTGCTCTGCAGTTAATGCTGAAGAAATAATCACTGGGTATGTATCACCTGGACCAAGATAGGCCTGCTTTAAACCTTGAGGAAGCGGCTTCAGGTCCAGTTTGGGCGGCTCTACTGATGATGGTGTTGGTGGCTGTCCTCTTTCTGGCAGTTCTTCAAACTTTGGATTCCATGGACCTGCAAAAGAACAATGTTCCAAATTTTTACACATACCATCCACATCAACATTTTCATCCAAATCTAATTCAAGAGAATTAATTTCAGCTGTAGCAAACTCCTCTTCAGTGAGCAAATCAATCTGGTAATTCTGCTGACATTCATCATCCTCATCAGGCTGCTTAGCAACATTAAAAATATTAATTTCTAAAGTCATATTCCCAAAAGTTAACTTCATTAAACCATTCATGCAATTAATTATAGCATTAGCAGTAGCAAGAAACGGTCTACCTAAAATAATAGGAATTCTAGAATCAGCAGTTACTACGGCCTGAGTATCCAAGACTAAGAAATCAACAGGATAATAAAATTTATCTATTTGAACAAGCACATCCTCTACTACTCCTCGTGGAGTTTTTGTGGATCTATCTGCCAATTGCAAAATCACAGATGTCGATTTAATCTTTCCTAAACCAAGTTGCAAGTAAACAAAATATGGCATTAAATTAACACTCGCACCAAGATCTAATAAAGCTTGTCCTACTTCATGCTTTCCAATGAAACAAGATACAGTAGGACAGCCAAGATCCTTATATTTAGGAGGAATCCTGTGCTGAAGCAGTGCACTAACCTGCTCTGTTAAAAATGCAGTTTTCTTTACATGATGTCATCTCTCCATAGTGCATAAATCTTTAATCACTTTAGCATATGTAGGAATTTGCTTAATAACATGCAAAAAAGGAAGGTTTACCTTAACCTGCTGAAGATGCTCCAAAACTTTGATGTTGGGCTCCATAGTAAATTTAGTGGATTTCAATGCATGAGGGAAAGGGACACGTACCTTAAAGTCACCTGGTGTAGGGCCATCTGGATGATCGGTCTCTACACGGTCCTCCTCAATTCGGTCCTCTTCTTCAATAGCAATAGGAGATTCGGTGGCCTCTTTGGAAGGGCTTTTTGTTGTTTTCCCGCTTCTTGTAGTTATGGCGTTCATCTCCTTTACATTATTTTGCTCAGCACTAGATACATGCGTTTGTTGAGGTTGAGCTGGGAACTTCCCTCGTTCATGCACGTTCAAAGAGTTGATCAGCTTCATGATCTGGCTCTTGATCTCTTGAACATCCTCCTTTCTTTCCTTAGATTCCTGCACAATCATAGGTTTCAGTTCCTGTAAACTGTCATTAAATGTAGGCCTAGGAAAACTAGATGTATTATAAGGAGGGTTAGAAAAAGGCTTATTAGGTGGCGGTTGATGTTGCTCAGCAATATATGTCTCACTATCAGAAGTTTCAGAATCACCCTCGGGACGTTTAGCAAATTTGCCTAGTTCGTCTTTATACCGAGGCATACACCAACAAACACGCAATCCAAAAGATGCAAACCAACTAAAGAAAATAAGCAAAAACAATAATTGAAACTAAGCTTACTAACTAAAACCGAATAAAAGAAAACAATCCTAATAGAGAAGAAAAATCAAAACCAGGCAACGCGTAGCAAAAGTTCATCGGGACAAAGCCCTAACTCTATCTAACCGGATCTCTAAGAATACACAATACCAGTTGTCACTACGGGCAATGCATAGCAAAGATTCCTCGGGATAGAGCCCCAACCTTGCCTTACAAGATCCCTAAGAATACACAATACCAGTTGTCACTACGGGCAATGCATAGCAAAGGTCTCGTAAGACTCGGTAGGAGAAACAAAAGAGATAACTATGGGATTATAAGATCATGAAAAAAGCATGACTGGATTCATAATATTAATCATCCATATAGAAGTCTATAATCTGAAAATAATATTTGAAGATCCAATACATAGAATAGAGTTTAACAATGAAGACTAAAAACTATGAACTATTGTTGGAGAAGAAGCCCTAGTCCTCGCTAGATCATCCGTCTGCCATGCCCACAGATTACTCGACCATGGATGGAGATTCCTTCATCTTCTTCCTTTGGGAAACGTCCAGAAAAGAGCCTCCAAAAACGTCCAAGAAGTCCCCTTTGATTAGCCCTAAGTTTCCTATTTATAGCCCCAAAGTCTCTCCATCCACGGATTAGATCTAAACCATTGATTTTCTTCACTGGGAAAGTCAGATCGATCGGACTTTAGGTGTTGGATCGATCCGTTGCGTAAAAATCCTCCGTTTTTAGCTATTCCCAAGTCCGATCGGACTATGGGTGTCGGATCGATCGGACCCCGTAGGATGGATGGAGGGATTGATCGGACTGTGTATAGCTGAAAAATATATGTTCTGTCACGTTTCTGCGTAGTCCGATCGATCGGACACTAGGTGTCGGATCGATCGGACTTCCAGCGTATTTTCTTTTCTGCCATTCAGACTGCGCCATTGGTACTTAAATTGCCGTAACTTCCTCTAGAAAACTCGGAATCACGAACCGTAAAATTCTCCAGAATCTAGACTTCAAGAGCTTTCCAACCATATATGACACATTACCTGGTTCCTCATGAGAAGGTACAGTTTAATTTTTGAAGTTGATCCATATACTCTTCTCAGCTTCTTTTAGCTCCAATTTCCTGCAGTTTCCAAACAACTATGTGAAGCAACATATAAATATAAAAATAGTAGTAAAGATGTTGATTAAGGATAATAATCTAGCAATTGAGATGGTTATAAGGTTGTTCAGAGTGCACTTTCATGCACTCATCATTGACGCCCGGTTGGCTTCTGAGGCCGAGGAGTTGCAGCGCCAGGCCTACGTACCAGCGACAGGAGCAGACTCAGCGGTGGCCGGTGAGGTGAAGGTTTCCTTCCATCGCTAGGCGTTCCTTGGCGGCTGAGGTCCTTGAGTTCCGCCATTTGGACCCGCCGAGGTTCAACGGCCGGAGTGGGGACCCGACGGCGGCGAAGGAGTGGCTCGACGGAGTCACCAGTTTACTGGACCTCCTGCTCGACGAGGAGGACCCTCTCCGGGTCAGACTTGCGGCGCTCCAGCTTGAGGGAGACGCTAGGGACTGGTGGTGCACCGCCCATGCCACCAGGGCAGGTGGGGAGTAGCTGTCTTGGGAGGGCTTTCGTGCAGCTTTCCTTGACGCGTACTTTCCGTACAGTATGCGGTTGGCGTTGGCTGAGGAGTACCTCAGCCTCACTCAGGGTTCTCGCACGGTGCAGCAGTATGCCACCCGCTTCACCCACCTGGTCCGGTACGCTGGGCCATTGGCAGCTGACCCCACCGCTCGAGCCCAACACGTCGAGAGGGGGCTCCGAGAGGAGATCAGGAGGTTGATTGCCGTGTGCCAGGCGACCACCTACTCGGCGGTTTTGGGTGCTGCGTTAGCAGTGGAGTCTCATTGCCAGGAGAGGCCGAGGACTGTACAGCCGGTACCTATGTCAGGTGGGGGAGGTGGTGGGCAGCCTCTGAGGTCTCAGGGTCGGAGGGACCAGCACCGGAGACCTGCACACCAGCACCAGCACCAGCAGCAGCAGTGCCAGCAGTATTGCCAGCAGCCGTACCCGCAGCAATACCAGCCACAGCAGCCCTATCAGGGGGATCAGCTCCTTCTTACAGCGGGACCCACCCAGCAGACTTCCTGGGAGCGAGGCCGAGGGCAGCTGTCGGAGCATGGGCCGGCCCTGTGTTTCCACTGTCAGCAGCCGGGGCACTTCCGCAGGGATTGTCCACTGTGGAGCGCGCAGGGTGCGGCACCGCAGGGAGGCCGAGGCGGAGGGACCTGGTCTGGGCAGGGGCAGAGAGGTGGAGCTAGGCGAGGCCGCAGTGGAGGCAGGGTCAGAGCAGACGGCGGGGGACAGGTGTTTGCCCTCTCGGACCGCCCCTACGCAGACGAGGTGCAGCCGTCCTATCAGAGCTACCAGTCACGGCAGCCGCTTCCACTAGCTGTAGTACCGTCCGCTTCCACAGGTACTTTTACCGCTTTCTAGTTTTCTGTAGTCGTTGTTTTCGTTTTCCGAGCCCTACCTTTATCGAATCTCAGGACGAGATTTCTTTTAAGGGTTTTAGGATGTGAGGACCCGTTCCTCTATTCCTGTGGCTCATCGTTGACCTGCAAGGGCAATTTGGTAAATTGCGCCTTGTTGGTTTGTTTCACACCCACTTGTGCACAAACAGGCCTTGTTTTGGTGTATGTGCTTGAGTAGAATGGTTAGGTGGACCCGGGATCAAAAGATCCGAGCTTGGGTTTATGTTTTAACCCAAGTCTAGCTTCCTGCGGAAGAGGGATCGATCCTTCCTTGCTAGAAGGATCGATCGTTCAACGCCAGGAAGTTGGATCGATCGCACCTCTTGAGCAGATCGATCTAGCCTTGCTAACCGGATCAATCCGACAAGCCGTGCGGATCGATCTCACCCGCCCCGAGGGAGAGTCTTGTCGAAGGAGTTCGACGGGACGGCCATGGCGAACGTCACCTCCCCTGTCAAGGGAGGGAAGACTTTCCTTCCCCCCTTCTCCACCTTTCCCCGGTCTTATCCTGCTTCCCCTCTCTTTCCCTTCCTCTCCCTTCTTCCGTAGGAGACTATCTATAACAAGTCATAATGCTATTTTTATGATTGTTTTTGCCCGCGGGGCTCCTCATACATGCTATTTTTGGCGAGGTTTCCCTCTAATCGTAGTGGTTACCCTAACAAGTCATAATCATCCTGTATTAACAACAATTACAAGCCTCAAACACTGGAGCTGAAATAGATACAAAACCTCAAACGGGGAAATTATACATTTATCACTCCCGTAGGAGACTATCTATAACAAAAGGGTAAAACGGTATGATCGCCACCTCTCAAGCACCGCCAGACGCCGCCACGTCACCAAACACCTGCCCAGTAGGGGCGACCGAACAAGAGCTCGCGCCAGCACCTACAAAACGCAGCCTGGGTAGGAGTGAGCACTAAGCTCAACAGGGACACTACACTACGACACTCACAAGGGAGGGAACACAATAGTGTCGCCCGCAAGAAAAGCCTAGGTGTATCACAGGGGTCCCATAACCCCACCGGATGCCCCTGAGAGCCCCAGCCATGGTCTTCCAGCGAACTGGTCACACACTGGGTCACACTCAGTAAGGCAGGAAACGGCACTGCCAACTCACAACAGGATCCTGGGCACTGTTGGCGGATAGCACCGCTGGGTAGTCACACCTGCCACCCAAGAGTTCTAGAAGGACTGGGTACCGGCTACACCTCGACTTGGCTCGAGGCCGACACGACCTCTAAACATCAAACACAACAGTATTCATGTCCAACTAACCCTATCATCGAAAAGACTGAATACTACAAATCGAGTCCTGGACCAAGCTACCCACAACGGTCCTAAGAGATAGATCCGGGCTACCCGGAAGCCCCAGATCGGCAACGCCCTAAACAGATGCAACTAGTGCACAACACAATGCATGCTATGAACATGCGCAGAATAATACATGTAAGCATGCAACAGGATGTGATGATATAAATACAAGGTCTAGGCACGGCACCCTGCCGGCCCGGGGTGGTGTACAAGTATTTAAGGTCTAGGGATTGCTGCAGTGGTACCACCACCAACTACCAGCAGTCCACCCCAACACCTGCACCGGGAAACAACCCCGCAAACAACAGCTCACAAACATAGCATATAAAGCCCTCGGCGCACGCCGGCATGCAAGGCTATGGAAAGCTGTAGGGCTACCCGCCCGTTTATTCTACACAATCCCAGGAGTCATCACTCCCCTGGTTCACCACTGCCCTATTATAGGGCTAGCATGCTTAATCATATGTACCAAGTATTAAGACAGTAAGGAAAACTGTCATACAAAGCCCCGCGGGCAAAATCCCACTTAAAACACCCTTCAGCCACTAAGGGATCGATCTCCCTTCCCAAGGGGATCGATCTCTTAGTACTTAGGGAAAACTCGTCCCTGTCAACCGAAGGAGATCGATCTCCCTTCCCAAGGGGATCGATCTTCCTCGTAACCAGGGACTCATCACCATCAACCACCAAGAGATCGATCTCCCTTCTCAAGGGGATCGATCTCGCTCGGGCTGGGCGCGACGCACTAGAAGAGATCGATCTCCCTTCTCAAGGGGATCGATCCCAATGGGTTCTCCGGCGTGCTTCCGGCGAGGAATACAGCCGGAAAACACATCCAAACCTAACCAAACTCTGGGATCTGATAGATCAAGATCCCACGAGTCCAAAACCGGTGAAAACACGAAAAATAAACATGCATACATAGAGATCTAAGCAAAAGAACATGAATCAAACCGGAAAACTCAAAACCCCGAAAATAGAAGTAGGTAGGAATCCCTACCGGAGTAAGAGCGGCTTAAATCCAAGCAGCTAGGCCTTAGATCTTCCTCAAACGAGCTCAGATCTAGCAAGAACGCGGCTCAAATCTCGGAAAATCCAAAAAAATCAAAGGATAACGATCTCGTTTGCTTTATAGGCAAACGAACCGACATAAGGGAGATCGATCTCCCCTTGAGAAGAGATCGATCTTCCTTGCCATAACGGGTTTGACTTTTTGGCACAAGGAGATCGATCTCTTAGCTAGAGAGGATCGATCCCTCTTGCCCAGAAAGCTAGACTTGGGCCAAATCTCAAGCCCAAGCCCGGATCTTTCGATCCCGGGTCCAACTAACCATTCTAAGCAAACATTATCACAAACATAGTCAGCGTGTGTACAAGCGCAAGTGTGAAAACTAGCCGACAAGGTGCAATTTACCAAATTGCCCTTGCGGTCCACAGTAAGCCACAGGAGGAGAGTGACGGGTCCTCACACCCCCGGTGTTCGTCCTGCGGCAGCGCGTCGCCAGCCGACAAGGCTGCTCAACGAACGTCGCGTCTGCCTCAAGCTCAATGTCATCCACCCTGATGACATGAGACGGGTCTGGGTGATACTTCCTCAGCATCGACACGTGGAAAGTCGGGTGCATAGCTAACATGTGCTGAAGAAGATCAAGGCGGTAAGCTACCTCGCCGACCCTCTCTAGGATCTCGAACGGCCCGACGAACCTCGGAGCCAACTTGCCCCTGCTTCCAAACCTTACAGACCCTCTGTATACCCGCCGAAACACACTGTCGCCAACTGCGAACTCAAGTGGTCGTCGCCTCCGATCTGCATAGCTCTTCTGCCGACTCTGAGCCGTCAGAAGCCTCTGCCTGATCTGCACTAACCTCTCGGACGACCTCCTGACGATGTCTGGACCGGTGAGTGAAGCCTCTCCAACCTCTGTCAAGCAAACTGGGGAACGACACGGCCTACCGTACAACGCCTCGAAAGGTGCTACTCCAAGACTGGACTGGTAGCTGTTGTTGTAGGCGAACTCCACCAAGGGAACGTGCTCCTCCCAGCTGCCTCCTGCGTCGAGGACACATGCTCGCAGCATGTCCTCCAAGATCTGGATCGTCCGCTCTGACTGCCCGTCGGTCTGCGAATGGAACGCCGTACTGAACGTCAGGAGTGTGCCAACGACCTCCTGAAAGCCTCGCCAGATCCTGCTAGTGAACCTGGGGTCTCGGTCTGACACGATCGATACTGGTACTCCGTGTAGTCTGACTACCTCTCTGACGTACAAACTGCCCAACCTGTCTGACGAGTCTGTCGTCCGCATAGGTAGGAAGTGCGCCGATTTGGTCAATCGATCGACGATGACCCAAATCGCGTCATTCCCCCTAGGCGATCTCGGTAGCCCGGTCACGAAGTCCATCGTGATGTGCTTCCACTTCCACTCAGCTAGTGGAAGCGGCTGAAGTAACCCCGGAGTTCGCTGGTGCTCTGCCTTAACCTTCTGACAGGTAAGGCAGCGCGATACGAACTCCGTCACCACCCTCTTCATCCCTCGCCACCATAACTGCTGCAGAAGATCCTGGTACATCTTGGTGCCGCCGGGATGAACTGCAAAGCGAGAGTGGTGAAACTCTCGTAGGACGTCGTCACGATGAACTGGATCTGCTGGAACTGCTATCCTGCCCCGGAACCGTAGCCCTCCGTCTGACGATACTGTCCAGTCTCCGTCTGCGCCCTCCGTGCCCGCTGAGATGCGTAACTCCTCGAGCTCTACGTCACTGCGCTGCGCCTCTAACACTCTAGCCAGTACTACTGGCATGCTCTGCACTGCGTAGAGGAAGCCGCTGGATCCCTAATCCTGGAACTCTAGCCCCAACTGGCCTGCGGTCTCGAGTGCCTGCCACTGTCGCGCTGATAGCCCTGCTACTGCTGCTCTGGTCTCTCTCACCTGCCTGCTCAGCGCGTCTGCGACAACATTTGCCTTACCAGGATGGTAATGCAACTCGAAGTCGTAGTCCTCCAGTAGCTCCATCCAGCGTCGCTGCCTCAGGTTGAGGTCACGTTGGGTGAAAACGTGCCTCAAACTCTTATGGTCCGAGAAGACTGAGAACTTCTCGCCATAGAGGTAGTGTCGCCAGGTCTTCAGGGCGAAGACCACTGCTGCTAGCTCCAAGTCGTGGGTTGGGTAGTTCCTCTCATGGTACTTCAGCTGGCGAGAACCATAGGAAACTACGTGCCCCTCCTGCATGAGGACACACCCCAAACCCTCACCACTGGCGTCGCAGTAGACACTGTAACCAACGCCTCGCTCGGGGACGATCAGCACCGGTGCACTGGTCAACCTGGTCCTCAGCTGCACAAAAGCCTGCTCACAAGCATCATCCCACACGAACGGGACGGCCTTCTGTGTCAGTCTGGTCAGCGGTCCAGCGACTCTGGAGAAGTCCCGCACGAACCTCCTGTAGTAGCCCGCCAAGCCCAAAAAGCTGCGGACCTCAAACACTGTCCTCGGTCTCTGCCACTGTACCACTGCCTCGACCTTGGCGTGGTCGACTGAGATCCCTGCTGCCGACACCACGTGTCCAAGGAACCCCACATGTGCAAGCCAGAACTCGCACTTGGAGGCCTTGGCAAAGAGCCGATGCCTCCGAAGTAGCTGCAACACTGTCGCCAAGTGCCGCTCGTGCTCCGCCTCTGACCGGGAGTAGATAAGGATGTCATCGACGAAAACCACCACGAACTCGTCTAGGAAAAGCCGGAAGATCCTCTGCATGAGATTCATGAACGCTGCTGGTGCGTTCGTCAGCCCAAACGGCATCACCACGAACTCGTACAGGCCGTACCGAGTCCGGAATGCCGTCTTCGGGATGTCGCAATCCCGAACCCTCAACTGGTGGTAGCCGGTGCGTAGGTCGATCTTCGAGAACACTGAATATCCTTGAAGCTGGTCAAACAGGTCGTCGATCCGCGGCATCGGATACCTGTTCTTCACCGTCACCCTGTTGAGCCGCCTGTAGTCTATGCAAAGTCGAAGAATACCATCCTTCTTCTTTGCGAACAACACTGGCGCCCCCCAGGGAGACATGTTGGGACGGATGAAGCCTCTGCTGATCAGCTCATCTAACTGGGTCCTCAGCTCGCTCTGCTCTGCTGGTGCCATCCTGAAAGCCGGAAGAGAGATCGGTGCGGTACCTGGTACTAGGTTGATCTCGAAGTCGACCTCTCTGGACGGTGGAAGCCCTGGCAACACCTCGGGGAACACGTCCGCAAAGTCGCACACGATCTTCGAAAAACTGCACTGCTGCTGCACTCCATCAGAATCGGACAGGGACAGGCTGGCCAACAAGGCTGACAGCTCGCTGCCACGCCTTCCCACACCACAAGCAAAGGAATCAGTGGAGAACCGATCCCCCAACAACACAAAACGTGTCCCGTCGGGTGTCCAAGCAACCACCCTCCGGCGACCACAATCGATGACGGCCCGGTATGCTGCCAACCAGTCCATACCGAGTATCACGTCAAAGCCGGTCATGTCTAGCACCAGTAGGTCTAGACAGACTCGGAGGCCTCCAACCTCCAAGGAACAAGATCGGCAAACCCGGTCCACCCTGACCGTCCCGTCGATCGGTGAGTCTACAGATTGTGCCACCTCTAGCCGACTCGTCTCTAATCCTAGTGATGCCACGCACATGCTAGCAATGTAGGAATGAGACGCCACAGAGTCTATCAGCACATCTATCAAAGAAATAGAAAGCTGAAAGATACCGCTGAGGACGGACGGCTCTGCTGCGGTCTGCTGGTACTGCTGAGGCTGGTGGTACTGCAACGGCTGCTGGTACTGCAACGGTTGCTGGTACTGTAACGGCTGCTGGTACTGCAACGGCTGTTGGTACTGCGGTGGCGGCTGGTACAACTGCACGGTGTCCCGCTGCTCACACATTGGGAGGGCGAACACATGCCCTCGCCGGCCGTCTCCACCCCTGGGACGCCCCGGTCCCGCCCCTGACCCGCGCCATCCACTGCTCCCCCGCCAAGCACCGGACCCTCTGCCTCTACTGCCCTGCGGCACAGCACCTCGCGCTCCTCGCTGGGGACAGTCTCTACGGAAGTGCCCTAGCTGCCCTCAGAGAAAACACGGTGGACTCGGTAGTGACTGCTGGTACTGCTGTGCACGCGGCGGCTGCGGCTGAAAGGGTCGCTGGCGCCGCTGCTGCCCTCTGCCGAACCAACCCCTGCCCTGGGGTCGATGCTGTGTGCTGGTGGGAGGTACCGGTGGAACTGCCCGGTACCTGTCATCCCGCAACTGCGCCTCCACTGATAAGGCGCAATTCAGGATCGCCGGGTACGTCTGGAAGCAGTGTGAGCTTGTCTGCCGCCGGATTTCTGGCCTGAGTCCCCACTCGAACTGCCGCACCCTGGCTACGGGGTCTGCTGCAACTGCCCCCGCAAAATGGACAAGCTGGGTAAACCTGGAGGCGTACTGCTGAACTGTGCGAGTACCCTGTAGAAGGGACTGGTACTCGCGGGTCAGGGAATCACGTGCACTAGCTGGAAAGTGCACGTCTAGGAACATCGCCCTGAACTCTTCCCACAGCGGCAACTCTCCGCCACTGGTCACAAGGAGCATATCAGTAAAGCGAAAGACATACACATCACAAGGAGAGCATGCAAGGATGTTCTAAACATAGAACTAACCCAGTCCACGCTCAGCTCAACCGAAACCTGATCCTAACACCATGGGATCTACAGCCTATGCTCTGATACCAAGTTGTCACGCCCCGACCCGCGTAGGCCCAACCGGGTCAGGTGACGCGAACCGAAACCTAACCTACTATGAAAATTTTTTGGCGAGGTTTCCCTCTAATCGTAGTGGTTACCCTAACAAGTCATAATCATCCTGTATTAACAACAATTACAAGCCTCAAACACTGGAGCTGAAATAGATACAAAACCTCAAACAGGGAAATTATACATTTATCACTCCCGTAGGAGACTATCTATAACAAAAGGGTAAAACGGTATGATCGCCACCTCTCAAGCACCGCCAGACGCCGCCACGTCACCAAACACCTGCCCGGTAGGGGCGACCGAAGAAGAGCTCGCGCCAGCACCTGCAAAACGCAGCCCGGGTAGGAGTGAGCACTAAGCTCAGCAGGGACACTACACTACGACACTCACAAGGGAGGGAACACAACAGTGTCGCCCCCAAGCAAAGCCTAGGTGTATCACAGGGGTCCCATAACCCCACCGAATGCCCCTGAGAGCCCCAGCCATGGTCTTCTAGCGAACTGGTCACACACTGGGTCACACTCAGTAAGGCAGGAAACGGCACTGCCAACTCACAACAGGATCCTGGGCACTGTTGGCGGATAGCACCGCTGGGTAGTCACACCTGCCACCCAAGAGTTCTAGAAGGACTGGGTACCGGCTACACCTCGACTTGGCTCGAGGCCGGCACGACCTCTAAACATCAAGCACAACAGTATTCATGTCCAACTAACCCTATCATCGAAAAGACTGAATACTACAAATCGAGTCCTGGACCAAGCTACCCGCAACGGTCCTAAGAGATAGATCCGGGCTACCCGGAAGCCCCGGATCGGCAACGCCCTAAACAGATGCAACTAGTGCACAACATAATGCATGCTATGAACATGCGCAGAATAATACATGTAAGCATGCAACAGGATGTGATGATATAAATACAAGGTCTGGGCACGGCACCCTGCCGCCCCGGGGTGGTGTACAAGTATTTAAGGTCTAGGGATTGCTGCAGTGGTACCACCACCAACTGCCAGCAGTCCACCCCAACACCTGCACCGGGAAACAACCCCGCAAACAACAACTCACAAACATAGCAGATAAAGCCCTCGGCGCACGCCGGCATGCAAGGCTATGGAAAGCTGTAGGGCTACCCGCTCGTTTATTCTACACAATCCCAGGAGTCATCACTCCCCTGGTTCACCACTGCCCTGTTATAGGGCTAGCATGTTTAATCATATGTACCAAGTATTAAGACAGTAAGGAAAACTGTCATACAAAGCCCCGTGGGCAAAAACCCACTTAAAACGCCCTTCAGCCACTAAGGGATCGATCTCCCTTCCCAAGGGGATCGATCTCTTAGTACTTAGGGAAAACTCGTCCATGTCAACCGAAGGAGATCGATCTCCCTTCCCAAGGGGATCGATCTTCCTCGTGACCAGGGACTCATCGCCATCAGCCACCAAGAGATCGATCTCCCTTCTCAAGGGGATCGATCTCGCTCGGGCTGGGCGCGACGCACCAGAAGAGATCGATCTCCCTTCTCAAGGGGATCGATCCCAATGGGTTCTCCGGCGTGCTTCCGGCGAGGAATACCGCCGGAAAACACATCCAAACCTAACCAAACTCTTGGATCTGATAGATCAAGATCCCACGAGTCCAAAACCGATGAAAACACGAGAAATAAACATGCATACATAGAGATCTAAGAAAAAGAACATGAATCAAACCGGAAAACTCAAAACCCCAAAAATAGAAGTAGGTAGGAATCCCTACCGGAGTAAGAGCGGCTTAAATCCAAGCAGCTAGGCCTTAGATCTTCCTCAAACGATCTCAGATCCAGCAAGAACGCGGCTCAAATCTCGGAAAATCCAAACAAATCAAAGGATAACGATCTCATTTGCTTTATAGGCAAACGAACCGACATAAGGGAGATCGATCTCCCCTTGAGAAGAGATCGATCTTCCTTGCCAGAACGGGTTTGACTTTTTGGCACAAGGAGATCGATCTCTTAGCTAGAGAGGATCGATCCCACTTGCCCAGAAAGCTAGACTTGGGCCAAATCTCAAGCCCAAGCCCGGATCTTTCGATCCCGGGTCCAACTAACCATTCTAAGCAAACATTATCACAAACATAGTCAGTGTGTGTACAAGCGCGAGTGTGAAAACTAGTCGACAAGGTGCAATTTACCAAATTGCCCTTGCGGTCCACAGCAAGCCACAGGAGGAGAGGGACGGGTCCTCACACCCCCAGTGTTCGTCCTGTGGAAGCGCGTCGCCAGCCGATCATGTTTGAGGGCCAGGACGGCTTTGTCTGTGCTTTTGCGGAGACCCGTGAAGATGTAATTTCTTTTTGATAAATTGTAAATGTTGTAAATTTTTATAACTCTGATGTTATTAACGTTTTGTTATAGTAGATGTTAACTTTTCTTCCGCCCTTTATTTTATTGGTTTCTGTCTCCGCTGTTGGTTGTCAGTAGATGTAGGTTTCCCCCTCGTGTCCCGGTCCGGGATGGGTTTTCTGGGTCGGGGCGCGACATGATACAATAATATCCCATTGATATAATTGACATGAGAATGGTACAAATTGAATGGTAAAATAACAGTAGCACTAATCGATAGCAATTATTAGGCAGTACAAGGACAAACATGAAGTTTAGCATAGAAGTAACCCAAGAATTATTTATTAGCCAAACGGTGACCCAGCTAGGCTTACGAAGATTATGGTTCAATCAAGACGGCGGAACAACCAGTAGGCATAAGTCAGAGGTTTTATCAGTCCAACAGCCGTGAACAAGACATGATACAAAATAAACTAAGTGGAGGCATAAGAGATCAGACCGGATGGGTGAGTTCAGTTGGCAGCTCTGACAAGTAAATCCATCTGCCAGAATAGATTACGCTACATAAGAAGATCAACTCAATTGAAGATTGACCATGATTTAGAATTTCCAAACCAACATCGATCAAGCCACTACATCCATATCAGTAACCTAACCCACCACAACATCCACTAGAATCCAGTGGTGAGCTAAAGGAAGATACCATTCATCCACGAGTCCAGAACAGGGAAAGGAAGAGGGTACCCAACCAGTAGCTAACAACTTCACAAGACAGTCCCCCTCTACCCTCTGCCTGGTTGCTGATCCTCGGCTCTCTTCCCGGTCGGTAACCTGAACAGGGATTGATGGCCTTCGAGGGTGATCCACTCAAGACACAAGAGGCTCAGAGAGCAACCAGGAACAGGGGATGGAGAAGGAGTCCGGTTTCTCACAACCCAAGAACAGGGGAAGCTGATCAAAACTCATGGACAGGGGAGGAACAAAGAAGATGCAAACAGGGGAGGGGAAGAACATCAACGGATCCACAGACACAGAACACATGCATAAATCGAGAGGAAGGGAAGGAAATCTAAAACAAACTCCAGAAGGTTCAACGAAAACCGGGAAGCTCAAGCATCCGGCCAGTCAAAATAGGGGAAAAGAAAACGGTACCAAGGAGGAAGAAATATCGTCGGAATCCAATCAACTTGCAACGGGGAAACAAGCCTCACACAACCATTCATCAGTAAGCCATGAATACACGCTAGGGGCAGCCAGTAGCAACAAAACATCAACATAGAAATCACGAGACCAACAGAGCATCAATCAACCTAAGCTAGCATGATACCAATCAAGCCCTAAAGGCCTAACCAAAGGTTAGGGTAGGAATCCCTACCTCTGGGCGTCGAGGTCGCGTCCTTCCCCTTCTTCTCCGGTCGCGGTTGCTGTCCCCGAGCTCGCCGCCAGTCGCCCGTCGCCGCTACCGCTCTCCTCGGTCATGGGTTGCCTCCAGAAGTGGTCGTCGAGCTTGCCTAGTCCTCCGCCGTCGCCGCCGACGCCACCAAGTCCTCTCCTTCCCGGTCGCGACCACCGCCGCTAAGATCTCTCTCTATCGCGGTCTCTTTCTCTCCCCACAGTACCCTAATGGCCGCGGGAGAGAAAGAAAGGATCTTATAAGATTCGCCAATCTTGGATCCTGGCCGTTAGATTAGCTAGAACTAATCACAGCCATTCAAACATCGATCCGCACGATCCAACTCAGATCCTCTGATCTGCAGCTCTCCTAATGATCTAATCAAACACATACATCATTATAAGGCTGTGGGTGTGTTACGCGCGTGTGAAACCCCCGACAGGGCGCAATTTGACCGAATTGCCCCTGGGGTCGAAAAGAGACAATGCGATCAGCCGATTGCGCTCGACGCGGAAACAAACCAAGAAAGGGATCGACCCTCGACTGACGCGGTCGAGCTGGGTCAGAGTAACGGGTCCTCAGACTACATGGCCGGATTTCTTGAGCCACCACGATTCTTCTTGTGTTAATCCCATCCACTGTCGACGATGTTTCGTCGTCATTCCGTCGCCGGCGTGCTCAAGGCCATCCATTGTTTCCAGATCAAGATCCAGCTGCTACACACCTCTGATTTCTTATCTGAAACTTTATATCATTTATCTGACCTACGTTGAGCTTGATCTGACCTCTATACATCTTTGAGTGCCCTCGAATGTTTTTTCTTCGCTATTTATGTCATTTTTTATTCTGATTTCGCCATGGACGGCCGCCTTGGGCGTGATGATCTCTTATGCGGATGGTTTCTGATGGGTCCTCTACCTGGATTTATACTCGTTGTTTCTTTGTCTGAGATGTCTAGTGGATATTTGATGTATTATCACCTTTATTGTTATCTGTACGAATTTTTATTTTTATGGGATGAATGCTTGTGCAGGTTCGATATATCATGAATATACAAAATAGATTATGCCAAAGTTTTTTCAAATTTTACTACCTTTTTTGACTTTTAATTGTTATATTTGATATTCGTAGGAAGGGTATATTTTTATTTTACAGGATGTGCTTGGAAGGAAGAAATTTCATTGAAATCGTGACAATTTATATATTTTTTGGAGAGAGCGCGGAATTTTGGAGCTTAAATAAGGTTATCTTTACCCTATTTTTCTTTGCTTTATTTTGACTTACTGTAATTGGGGACAATTACATCTAAGTTGGGGGTGGAATTCTAGGAATTCATGCTTTATTTTTTATGATAACCGAGAGTATACATCCCCTAAAATATGCCTTAAGAATGAAGTTATGGTATTTATTGATAAAGATGCGTATTTTAGAAATTTATCTTCTGAATGTTTCAAAGACTTGTATGCCATATAACATTTAGTCAAATTTTTCTATGCATGACACTATTTCTAGCAAATTAACACTTTTACCATGACTTAGGGATGACTTAGCATATCCTAAAAGCATTTGAGCACGTTCGCATGCTTAGAAGTTGAGATTAGACTCTGAACATCAAGCTAGGATGGATTTACAGTTCTATAAAATGTCACAGAAGATACACGAACATATGCAATGTTCTGAGTATGCAAAGCGCATAAAGTTATATTAAAAAAAAACATTTTTAACTTAGTAAATGGGCAGTATGCCTAGCCAGTGTGTTGTTCGCGTAAAAAGGTTGGATTTTTTTAAAAGGAAAAAAATTGACACTAAAAGAGGATTTTCAGCTTAGTAACCGGGCAGGGTGCCTAACCAGCGTGTTGTTCACGTAAAACGGTTGAATTCCCTGATGTCAAAAAAAAAAGAAGAATAAAAATAAGAATTGCTTTGTGAAGTGGAAAATAAGTGATTGCTTAGGATTGTGGTCTTGAATAGTTGAAGTGTTTGGATATAATCAAAGGCTTTGAGGCATGGGGAACCAAAATCACACACATGAGTGTTAGAGTTGTTTCTAATCATAGCTAAATATGTTGAAGTGTTGGAAGGGTGTTATCACCTGCTTTAATTTTCTATCTTTTATATGTCTATGAATTGATGGATATATTTAGGGGTATTATTTCTACTTTATGCATTGGAATTAATGAGTATTGTAATGGATTTCTAATGGCATATGTAAGGAGTGTATAGATGTATGTGGGTATCATCACTGGAAACCCTCAGGAGACTATAACTCCTCCACTGAGATAGCCCAAAGGTTTAAAGGCTTGTTGCACATGCTAAGTGCAATCGTGAGACCTACGAAACTGGCTAGTTAGGTTCTTTTGTTGGTCTTTTTATATTTTCTTTGCTCGAGGACTAGCAAAGTGTCAGTTAGGGGGTGTGATAACTCTCTAAATATTCATAATTATAACTCCTTAAATTACCGTTTTTAGGTCTAGAATAGTTGTATTTAATAGTTTGTTAGTTGATTTCAGGTTTAACCTTGCTTTGAGAAAAAATGCAGGAAATTCAGCTAAAATGACTAAATAAACTGCTTCGTCGACCGTCCGTAATATATTCGCCAGATATTTTAAAAAGGTCCACATATTATGAAACTTTGGGATATTGTAGAAGACTCAGAGATCTATAACTTTTCTATTGAAGACTTTGTGAGATTTAGTATATATTGACGCCAGTTTTGAAGCAAAGTTGGATATATGAAAGCTGAAAGTTGATAAAAGCTGAAATTAATTAATGATGTGGCAGTGAAGACCCAGTCAGACCGACTGGAGCGATGGATCGGATTTGAGTCCGATCGGTTGCTCCGATGACGTCATCAACACGGAATTTAGGGAAATTAGAGTTTAAGTTCAATCATAACTCCTAATTCTGGGATTAAGGGTTTCTATTATATAAAGGGGTTGCAGCCGAATTTCTCATCTTTTTGACAATTTTTGGAGAAGGAAAAACAAGACGGCGAGGATGCGGATGGTGACAGCTTCTTATTCCAACCCGATGGCTTTCATCCAAAAGATGAGTTGCTAATTCTTGTATTTAGGATTATTCATGAAATCCTAGTGTAGTTTTTGTTTTTCTTTATTTTCATTCTTGTAAACTTCTCGATGCAAGATCTCATAAATACGGTTTTATTGTTAATAGAGTTGAAGGAACAGAGTTTCCCTGATGTACTTTCAGTCCTACATGATTTCTGTGATTGATTGTAGAGATTTATGAGATGGTTTTCATGAAGTTATTGGTTTACCTTTGAGATAAGATATGCTACGCAAAGATAGGTTGTGCCACGGTCATTAGGAGTAGTATAATTTAAGGTAATTGTAGGACCAAAGACAATCTATGCCAATGAAAGATAGGTTATGCCGTTGGGACCATTAACTTTATTTTAGGAATTCATGTGAGCTTGTAACCAGATGATCTATAATGTTGAGAGAAGGGAATAAGATGATAACTAGATAAGACTAATAATGAAACTAGGGCGGATTGAGTAATTCCTAAGTAACTACTCCATTGATTCTAATTGATCAACCTTTTATTTCTTTTCTTTATTATTTTAGATAACTCTATTTTATCTTTGATTCTTTTCCTTAGTTTTAGGGTTTTGAAAATTGATTTCAGTTTCCAACGTTTTCCCTGTAGATCGACTCCCGACTTCACCGCTATTCTACCCAGTAGTGTAGTGAATGAATAATGATTATAAATTTAATATTTGATTGAGTTTGCAATGTTTTAACGACAACGTTTGTGAGCGATCAATTTTTGTCAAAAATTGATCTCGTTCACACGATGTCATTAAATCACACAACTTGACACAAGTTATAAATATATAATCCTTCATTCAATCACTACTCTACGGGCATAGAACAGTGGTGAGATCCGGAGTCAAATCACAGAAAAAATCGTATCTTTTGGGACAAACGAATCAATATCAAAGCTCATGTACTCTAATTCTAAAGCGAAAAAGGATTTTATGGATTTGTATTAAAATAATTATGATAGCAAATAAAAAACTTAAAAGTTATCAATGAGAGATAATTCCTAGGGTTTACTCAATCCACTTTAACTTCACCTCCTGTATTCTCTAGTATCCTCTTGTTCTCAAATATAGACATATGGAATCACGGCTTCTTAAGCTCAAATGAATCCCTAAAAGAACGCTCATGTTATCCTACGGCATAGTCTATCTTCACTTAGCATAGACTGTCTTCGAACTTAACCTGAGTACAATCTATCTTTGCTTAACAGAAACTATCTCAAAGACACACACAAAAGCAACATAAAAACCATCCTACGAATCTCTACCATCAAGCACAATAATCAAGTAGGTTTGAATATGCATCAACGGAACTCAGTTCCTTCAACTCTTTATAAGATAAAATCATATTCATAGAATCATGTCTTTGAAAAGATAACAAGAATCAAACTACAAAATATAGAAAAGTTACACTAAAGCTTCATGAGATCCCTAAGAAGAAGAATCAACCACTCATCTGATTGATGAAAGCCATATAGCTGATGAAGATATCCTGAGATCCAAGCCGCGTCTCTGCCATTTTTGAAAACTTGAAAACCCTAATTTTTCTCTTTGGTGGCTTCTCAATTTCGGCCAGAAGACCCCTATTTATAGGGCAAACCCTAACACCCGATTTTTGGAATTAAACTGGGCTTAAAACTCTAATTTTCCTATTTTTCGTATTTGCCACGTCAGCGGCGCGACCGATCGGACTTAAAACCGATCCATCGGACTTCCCAGTCATCGTATGAGTTGGGCTTGGATTCTGTCATGTTATCAGCTTCCTTATTCTTCAGCTTCTACTCAAACTCTGACTTGTAGTCAACTCTGGAACCAATCTATATGGAATCTGAGTCGGTATTCAACATGAAAGTTATAGATTTGGAAGTCGTCTGTCATCTCCAAATTATTTCATAAGATTCTGATTAATGTAGAATATTAGGAGAATATTCTCTTGAGCTTCGACGGTGCAGCTTTCCAGCTTATGTATCTTCATGTATTCTTCAAATCTGCTATCACACCATCAGGAATCTTGTAAAGTGTCCAACAGATTAGTTATAGATCTATGAATATTCTACAGTATTCCAAAGTGTCAGAATATTTGGACATTTGTAAAATATATGGAGAATATATTACGGACGGTCGACGAAGCAGTTTATTTAGTCATTTTTGCCGAATTTCCTATATTTCTTCTCAAAGCATGATTAAACCTGAAATCAACTAACAAACTTTTAAATACAACTACTCTAGACCTAACAACGGTAATTTAAGGAGTTTAATTATGAATATTTAGAGAGTTATCAATCATGCAGTGAAGAAAGCCTCTCTCTCTCTCTCTCTCTCTCTCTCTCTCTCTCTCTCTCCCTCCCTCCTCCCTGCTCACCCCCTCTCATCTCTCATTCCTCACGTCCTCCCTCTCTCTCCCTCTCTCGCTCCCTCCTCCTCGAAGAAGCTTCCATCTTTATTATCTCTATTCCATCACAACAATCCATAGATCATATCAGAGGTTATGCTCTCATTTCCATTCCATCTTTATCATCTTCATTCCATCACAATAACCCACCAAACGTTGTGAGTTTCTTCGTGTATAACGTTGGCTTGCGCTTAAGGGACATCAAAGAGGATCAATAATTTTGTTGGACCCTCCCAACTCGTCGGAGACCTCGACGAGCGTCACTTCGATCATCTCCTCCACGTGGCCACTATCCTCCTCATGCTCCTCTCCCTCACAGGCTTCTCAAAAACCTATCTTGGCATTTGTCGGCCAACAAATGGTTATAAAAATTGGATTAAAAATCGGATGGCTATGCCATGCCATGTGGCATGGCCATCCCATGGGATGTGACGCAGGGGTAAAAATGAAATAAAGGAAGCTAGGGGTCCTATTCTGCAAACAAACAATGCATGGGGCCTTAAAGTGCAGAAAATGAACACCGGAGGTCCATTTTGACAAAAACATCCTTGGAATTCACGAAGATTGTTGTCCAAATAAAAAAAAATAGAGACCGCCTTTTGGGACAGCTCTTGAGTAGTAGTAGTAGTTCAAGTGGTATGTTCGATGACGGTAATGGATTGTTTGAGGTCCGTTTCCCGATGCTCCCAAATTTGTTAGAAATATAACACCTTTGTCCCAATAAAAGGCCTAACTAGTCAAAAACTGTTAAAGAAACCCACCTTTCACGGTGAACCACACCTTTCATGGTGAACCGTGTCCGTGTCTGTGATGTTCCAAAGATAGATAGTTGTTCCCAACTCCTAGGCTGTGATCAACTCACTTGAGACTTTGGAGTGGGGGCTGATAAACTTGTAACCATCCAGAGTCCTTTAGCTCTTGACTTGTCCATTAAAACAAAATCTCTTAGAGACATTTTTTGGCTTTTATGTTATTATTATTATTATATAAGTGGTGCATTGCATTTAATTTTTCTCCACGATCAATTCAATTCAACCTGGTCACATAGGCACACGAACACCGCCTCCTAGCCGTCAATCCGGATTAGCAAAACGGAGACATAAAACATAGTCGTTAGCCCTCGTTTGGTTTGGGGATAGAAAAGGTGAGGATAACCCCCTTTATCCCTTACTTATCCCAAAATAGCAAAATCTATTATCCCCACATATCCTCAAGTAATTATTACTGATTTATCCATATTTTCAATCATTACTCATTATCCCCACCTTTTCTACCCCAAAATCACTTATCCCCACTTATCCTCATCTTTTTTATCCCCAAACTAAACGAGCCCTGAAGACTCATGCATCCCCTCGGCTATGCACAAATACTGACAGTGCATTAAGTGGTATAGGAGCTGCTAAGTGAATGAATAAAGAAAAGGCTCATATGTTTGATAGAGAAGATGAGATAAAGAAGGGATGGCCAGTAATGGAGGAGTAAGGTGGAAGGTGCACTGAGAGCTAACGGCTAAGGAGGATAAGTGACATCTCGCTGCAGTGGGAAGGATAGGGAGCCAGTTAGACACCAGTCCACCAGAGATGAGGATAGAAAGAGCAGCTGCCAGGCGAAGGAAGATGGGAAAGAAGTGGACCGAGCGAGAGTTTGAATGAAGCAACTGACAAGATTCGAGACAACAGATCACGCTCAGCCCGGAACACAACATGGCTTGATTATTGTTTAAGCCCAGTCATGGTCGAACCGTCGAAGACTAGGCCCATGCCAGATCTCAAAAGCTCAAGGCTTAAGTCTGGCCCTAAATGGAACTATCTCCTCGAGGAAAGTTACAATCAAGTCCAAAAGGGCAAACTTATTAGTCGTTGCTAGAGCAACAACATAGTTTCAAGATATCATGATTAACTCATAACCTTCGCCCACCCTAAGCCAAAATGCATGTAAAGAAGATAATCTTTCACAAAAACAGGATTCCAATGGTGATGTACCGAATGGTGAACATCTTGTAAGACATGCTCACAAACTTGCAAAGCTCAACGAACTTCCAACTCCAAGCATGAGCTTACTCGTTAATAAAAAGTTGATGCATAAAACCTTAATAGTTAGGATAAAATGGATTTAGAGAAGGGAATGTGACACAAAAGGTATCCTTGAGAAAGCTTCATAATTGAAAACAACTTTGGCGAGATACGATGGAAGCGGAGTCCGATGGCGACCCTGGGGGTTCCCCCTCCCCCCACCATGTGACTGAGGGGGACACTGGTGGTACGATGGAGATTTTGTTGGAGAAGCCGGTCGAGGAGGGTGTTGTGGGTCATTGTGGTGGACCGCTTCTTGGATTAGGGGAAGACACTAGAAGTTTGAGTTGGGCGAAGGTTGCTACATGAGAAGGTGAAGTCCGACACCTAGTCGGTGAGGAGGAACTTCGTAATATGCGGTAGCCACACCAAGGATGTAAGTTTATTCTGACAGATGTCTTGGCCAGGAGTCAGAAGAAATTGGAGCACTCTCTGTTCAGGAGGTTCTTTGGAGGTCATGTGGGGCTTGATTTCTTGCGGAGAAGATTATATGTATGGAGAACGTCGGAGCCGTTTCTAGTCACGGATAGGGTACAAGGTATTTTTGTGTTCAAGTTTGTCAATGAGATGGATCTTCTCAAGGTTCTTACTGGTGGTCTGTGGATGATTGATGGCAAGACTTTGTCATTGATAAGATGGAAGCAATGTTTCCTATCGAAGCCGTCGGATTTTAAGAAGGCTCCATGGGTTAGAATGCCAGAGCTTCTGAATGATCTCTCTGAGCATGAACCTTTGCTTATCATCGCGACGACTATTGGGAGGCTTCTTGCTCTTGTTGTGTCTACAAAGTTCGGGGATAGAGGCCGCTATACACGGGTATGTGTGGAGGTGGATGTTACGAATGCAATAAGGAAAGATACACTTGTGAGGTTCCCAAATGATGCTAGTGTGGTGGAGACCTTCACACAACCGCTAATCTATGAGAATGTACTGCTTGTGAGAAGTGTGGAAGCTTTGGCCATGCAAAGGAGAGGTGCAAGAGTGTGACGACGGTGGTTGAGACACATTGCTCAGATGAGATGATGACTCAGATGCCGATATTCAATGGTGGTGGAGCAGCTGGTGTAGCAGTGGCTGGTGTTGTTGATGGTGGGTTGCCTTCAACAAGGAATTCAATGATCTTGGCAACGACGACAGATGGTGAATGGAAGATGGTGCAACCATGAAGATGGCATGACCGCGCTCGGGCTTCGTCGGATGGCCAGTAGCTGGTCGGTGATGGGTGGTGCGGGCATGCGGTGGCTGCCGCGCATCCGTTGCAACATCAAGATTGGGTTCCGCGCGGTGATGACGTGGGAAGATCGGCTGAGGATTTGGTGGGATCACAAGATAAGGCTTTTTCGGTAGGTCGGATTTTTCTCAATCTTGATAAGGATAAATATAGTAGGCATGAGCAATTATAGGCACCATGGACTTCCAAAATTTGGAAAGAAAAGCAAGGAGGCAGTAATCACGATCTAGGTGTGGATGGAAATGAGACTGCTTGTACCTATGGTGGATTCAAAATCACAGCGAGCAAAGCAGTGGTCGCCACGGTGGATGTGCCACGTAGGCATGCAAGGGCTCCAAACTTGAAGTTGGGGAGTCAGTTGGGCAAGCAACAGTTGGTTGGGTCATCTTCACATGCAACTGGGACGGGATTAGTTAGGCATGGAGATTTGGTTGTGGTGAACATGTTCTCTGTACTCCAGGATGATGTTGTAGTTAATAGACTTACGGATGATAAGTTAGCGGCATTATCTCCACATGAGGTGGAATGGTACCGGCGTGAGCATGGGGGACCGAGGAGGCCTAGGCCATTGGTGGTACCGAAAGGCTATCATCCACATAGGGCTAAGACTGTTGCCGAGACAGATCATATGGCTATTGGAGAGGAAGACATGCGGGCATTGCATACTGTTGGTTTCGAAGAGTTGCACCATAATTTACATGAGGGAAGGTTTTCATGGTCGCCGGGTGGGGATAACCGTGATGTGTCACCGGGTTTCACTCCACCATCGGAGGGTGTTTTAGCATTGGACGGGGGTGAAACAAAGACATTTGGATGCAAAGGAAATGGTAGGACCAAGTTGTGTCGCTTGCAGGCCCACGATGTGGGCGACCAGTCTGAATAGTTGTTTTATGACTCGTCATATGGCCTGGAATGTGCATGGGTTGGGGCCGAAGCGAGTGGCACGGGCATGTTGATGGTTGTTGATAGAGCAGCGCTTAGACATGTAGTTCTTATTAGAATCGGTAGTTGTGGAGGTACACTTGCCTTATATTCAGGCGAGACTTGGTGCAGCCTGGAATTTGTTTCTACTTCCATCTCCTTGTCCTCATGGGGGTATTCTTGCAATTTGGAAGGAAACCATGGGGGATGTTTCATTCATGCAGTTCTCAGATCATGCTATTCATGGGGTGGTCACATCAAAGACTTCTAGACAGTGGTTTGTGTCGGTGGTCTATGCGTGTCACACCCCGACCCAGAAAACCCATCCAGGACGGGACGTGAGGGTTCCTATCACTATTCATCTTCAAATCGGCGCGATACAAAGCGGAAAAGACGGGTAAATTTAAACAATTGTATTCCAGAGGCGAAACTGATTCAATTCATATAACATCAAGTTGTACGGTTACAAAATTCCATTCTAATACTCCCAAGGTAAAGACATATATACATGATCCAAAATCCTCAGAATGTTACAACATATACATATATATCAAAAGAGTACAACAGATCATCCTCCAGCAACCTCAAGCGCCTCTGGATGTACTCGCGCCGCCAAAAGCCGATCCTGCCGGCTCCACCGAGGAAGAACTGCCGCCTGCACCTGCAAATGCAGCCCGGGTAGGAGTGAGCGATAAGCTCAGTAGGGTTCTACTCTACGGCACACTGAAGGGAGGAAAACAACAACAGTGTTGTCCCCCAGCTCAAGTCTAACGGATGCCACGGGTCCCATAACCCAGTTGATGTCCCAAGGGCTCCTGTCATGAAACCTCTCTCCTGAACAAGTTACCAGGAGGCCAAGGAACAGTAACATGCAGGATCACCCTTACCCAAGCTGGAATACCAAGCCTTGGGGAACCACGTCGGGAACGCATCAACATCCATCCTTAGCACTTGGCCTTTGTAGACAACACGACCTCTAAACCTCAAACACTGATTCAAGTCAACTATCGCAATCCTCAATCACAAGAGATTCAGATGATTCAAGATCACACCCTATTCCTGACTACCCAGCCACGGCCCTAAGGCTAGATCCGAGCTACCCGAGAGCCTCGGATCGGCGACCCAAACCATCCCCCGCCTAACCTCAAATGCCTCTAATGCACACAATGCATGGGCCTAGGCAAACATCTATCCTAGATGTCTCTATATGCCACATCAGCAGTTACAAGTCCAACAGATATACAATAGCTCTCGACACTCGCCGGCAAGAGGCTAAGGTTCCACAATTCCTCATTAACTAGCACTCATCGCTGGTTAATGGCTAAGCAAATAATTAAACATTCAACTACCATCAACAATGTATTAAATGCAAATAAACCATAGATTTGCCCAAAAAGGAGAATCACTCGAGTCGATCCTCAAACCCGGTAGAAATCGTTTGAAAACCTCATCAAATCCACCTACATGCTTCCCAACATGTTTAGATACTAATCATCAATCAAATCCATCCAAGAAAAGCCAAAAAACCAAGTCCAAAGGGTCACGGACGATGTCACGGTCGATCCGTGGATCGACCGTGCGACCACAGATGATGTCACGGTCGATCCGGCGATCGACCGTGACGCCAAAACGAGGAAAACCACCTGGGCGATGGTCGATCGGCCCATCGACCGTGGGAAGCCCAAAACGAGACAGAGCCTCACGGACGATGCGACGGTCGCTCCGACGGTCGACCGTGAGGCGGGATGAAAAGGAGAGAGAACCCACGGTCGATCGACCCATCGACCGTCGGAGGCCAAAATCCCGACAGAGCCTGACGGTCGATCCGACGGTCGACCGCCAGGCCCAAAAAGCGTAAAACAACATGTGACGGTCGATGCACCAATCGACCGTCGAGCCCTTGGCACAGTTCATCAGAACAGTGCCGAAAATCCATTTCTTTGGATTTCAAGGATCAAATCAAGTTGGAACAAGATGAGATTTTGCAAGCAAGTGTATTTAGCAAAGCTGAAGCTAATGGAAAGAATAAATCCAGCTTTCGACGGTTAAATCTCCTGTCTAGGTCCAAATGGACGAAAACCGACAAAACGGCGATAATACGGAAACCAACCGTTAGAATACAGAAATCTCAACGTAAGAATACCGGAATTGAGCAACATCACATATACAAGGAGCTACAAGGCATTCTAACATGTATTTCTATAGCGAAAGTACATAAAACCTATCCTAGGAGAACCCGATCCAAGGATCGAGGTAGAAACACCTACTTGAGCAAGTAGGGTAGCTCCTCCACGCGTCCCGCTGGTCAAGCCACCAAGATCCGAGCTCCGAAGACCAAGTCTCCAAACCCTACCTCAACCGAAGGAGAGAGAGAAGGGAAGAGAACGACAGGTGAAGGAGAGAAGGAAAGAGAGAAAGGGACTTGGCTTATATAGAAAATCCAGATCTATCTCAGCCGTCCGATTCGATCTTTCCCGATCGAGCTCCGATCTTCCGATCGGACGCACCCTAAGGATTCTAATCAAACACATACATCAATTCAAGGCAGTGTGTGGAACGCAGGTGTGAAATCGACCACCAGAGGGCATATTTACCAAAATGCCCCCGAGGTCCAAACCGCCACACGATCGCCCGATCATACCCGACGCGGAACCAAACCAACAGGAAACCGGCTCTCGACCACGCGGTCGAGCTAGGTCAGAGGGACGGGCCCTCACAAGGCACATACGTGTTGGGAGCGTCGAGATATGTGGGAGGTGCTCGAGCGGGTGAATAGTTGGGGCTAGTCACATTTGATGATCGGTGATTTTAATGTTGTCATTGGCCCGTCTGAGAAGAGAGGAAGAGTCTCATTTGCATACAATAGGTCATCCAAGGATTTTCTCCTTTATTTCTGATGGCGGTCTGCTGGACTTGGGGTTTCGAGGACCTTCTTTCACTTATTATAATAAATGTCCTAGCTAGAGGCGGTTGCTGGAGAGGCTGGATAGAGCACTGTGCAATTCTGCTTGGCATGACTGGTTCCCGGTGATGTATGTACAACATCTTCCGTACATGGCGTCAGATCACCGACATTTGCTTCTAACTTTGTTTGCTGAGCAGGTATTGACTGCCCTGACGCCGTTTCGTCTTCAACAATTCTGCATTCCTTTACTGGTGTTCATATCAATGGTGTGGCATGCTTGGAATCGACATCATTGAGGCTCTACTCAGTACCAAGTGACAGGGCGGCTGAAGAAGGTGAAGAATTGTCAAGGCTTGGAGTCGCAAGGATGATTTCGACCTTTTCAATTCTAGTCAAGTGATCTTGTAACACTTGTAGAGTTTGTATTTACAGGAGGATGAGAATCACATGAGGTCACTTGAAAATAAATATGTAGCACTAGTGGCCCACCATGACTCTTTTATTGATTAGCATAAACGATCCAGTTGGGTAGAAGAGGGAGACCGAGATACACATTATTTCCATCATCTGTTGAAGCCCAGTGGTAACCGATCCAGAGCTAGGGAGATTATGACTAAGGTAGGGGAGGTGGTGACAACTCAAGAGGCTGTTAAGGAGGTCTTTCCAAGTCACTATCAGAAGCTTTGGAGGAAGGGACCGACCAACTCCATGCTCTTGCTTCTGGAGTTGCCACGGCTTGCTGCCCAGGATAGGGATCACCTCATTATTGATGCGACACAGGAGGAGATCCGTG
This sequence comes from Narthecium ossifragum, assembly GCA_963920575.1. Lineage (NCBI taxonomy): Eukaryota > Viridiplantae > Streptophyta > Magnoliopsida > Dioscoreales > Nartheciaceae > Narthecium > Narthecium ossifragum. The sequence continues at coordinate 12,065,375 of OY986964.1, read as the reverse complement.
TGGCTTTGCGTCAGATGGGTACAGATAAGTGTCCTGGTCCAAATGGTCTACCGGCAGAGTTTTTCAAGGAGCACTGGGATACTATTGGGCCATATATCTCTAAGTTGGTGATGGATTTTTTCTCCTCTGGAACGCTGCTGAATCATTGGAATGACACATTCATCTCCTTGATTTCAAAAATTAAAAACCCCCCACTGTGTCAAGGACTTCCGCCCAACAAGTCTTTGCAACATACGGTATAAGTTTATTACAACTATGTTGGTCAATCGCTTGAAGCTAGTGCTCGAAGACTTGATCAGTACAGAGCAGTCGACGTTCATATCCGGGCGCTCCATCTACGACAACTTGGGTGTTGTCGAGGAGATCCTTGATTCTCTCCACACAGCATCGAAAACTGACCCCCTTATGCCCATCAAGATTGACTTGAAGTCGGCCTATGACTCAGTCAGTTGGTATTGTCTACAAAGGGTTCTGGAGGTGATAAATTTTATGGATAAATGGGTATCCTGGGTGATGTCTTGTGTCTTCTCAGCCAACTTCTCCTTGATTCTAAATGGGCGGATTTGTGGATACTTCAGGTCGGCAAGGGGCCATCGGCAGAGGGATCCTCTGTCTCCGTATCTATTTATTTTATGCCAGGAGATGTTGGCGAGGCTCCTGCATATGCCTTCGACGGCGTTGGCGGGGGTTCATTTTCCTCATACGGACTTTTGGATTAGTCACTTCTATACGTGGATGATTGCATGTTCTTTTCGAAGGCGACGTTGCTGGAGGCGTGGAAGCTTCTGACGGTGCTATGATGGTACCAGAATTTATCTGGGCTGGAAATGAACCCATATAAGTCAAGTGCCAAGTTCTCTAAAGCGACATCCAAGCTCCGACGACGTCGCATATCATGGCGGCTTGGTATGAGGGTGAAGGAGGGTCCATGGCGATATCTTGGGATCCCTCTTGAAGCTGGAAGGTTGTTTAAGAAGAATTTTAATTTTCTTGTGGAAGCGGTTCAGGACAAGTTGCTCGTTGGGGCTGCCAGGCGCCTAGCTGGAGCCGAGAGGGCGGTGTTAGTGCAGTCTGTGCTATAGGCAATCCCTGTGTTTCTAATGATGGCAAGGCCAATCCCAAAGTGTATACTGCATAAGATTGATAAGATTGTCAAGAATTTTCTATGGGAAGGAAAGAGAGTTGGTGCATCTATGATGCCCTAAGATAGAGTGTACCGGCAAAAGGATGCTGGAGGGCTTGGTCTTAAGAGCCTCCAGCGGTGGCAGGATGCTATGCATATGAAGCAAGCGACGGACCTGTTGGAAGGGTGGATCAACGCATGGACAATGGTGGTGCACGGCAAGTACAATTGGGATGGGCGTCTACCCACTGCCAAGGTGCCGAGCAGAGCCTCTCCTCTTTCGAGATCCATCTACAGAGCAGCGCGGCTGTTGCATCAGGGTATCCGATGGGTTCATTGTGTTTGGTAGCCATGTGCGACTGTTTGATGATTGGTGGTTTGAGGAATCAGCTTCGGGTCGACGACCTTGTCTGGTAAGGTTTCACGATGATCTAATCGTCCTGCGGCTTGGTGACCTGATGGACTCTAATGGTGTTTGCTTAAATGACAAGCTGGGAGAGTTCCTTGCACCGAAGTTGGTAGAGGAAGCATGTAAAATTGTTGTTGATGGCGCGGCGGTGAAGGATGCATTCTGATGGTTGATGAGTGCATGAAAGTGCACTCTGAACAGCCTTATCACCAGCCCAATTGTTGGATTCGTCATCCTTAATTGTCCTCTTTAGTATTGTTTTTTCACTTATATGATACTTCACAAAGCTGTTTCAAAAATGTAGGAAATATGAGTCAAAAAGAGCAAAAGAGGTGAAAATATTACATGGGTCAACTTCAAAGATTAAACTGTACCTTCTCAGGAAGAGCCAAATGATATACCATATATGATTGGAAAGCTCTGGAAGTCTAGTTTTCGGTGAATTTTACGGTTTGTGATTCTGAGTTTCCTAGATGAAGTTACATAATTTTTAGTACCAATGACGCAATGCTAAGAAAGAAGCTGGAATTTTTATGTAAGAATTAAAAGATCGATCTTCACAACATAGGAAGATCAATCTCTTTTGTGCGCCTGAGATGACAGAGAGCAATATTTGAGAAGATCGATAAGAAGATAAATCTCTTCTAAAACTGAAGTGATATTCGAGACAGAAAAGATCTCAGCTGAGGCTGACAGAGAGTACATTTTTAAAAGATCGATTTTCTCCTTTAAGAAGATCGATCTTCCTCCGATGCAGCCAACTATACGGGATGAAAAGATCATTCTTCATCCCTAGAAGATCGATCTTTGTTTGACAAAAGAGAAAAATAAAGGCCCAAATTTCATCCAAGTTTGAGAAGCCTTAGGGGCTATAAAATAGAAGACTTAGAGTTCTTCAATGAGGACGGTGGAGAGTAGTTGGAGGCAAAGGAAAGAGGAGAATCTTCATCTCCATGGCCGAGTAAATCCTCAAGGCATGGCGGACGGATGACTGAGTAAGGACGAGGGTTTTCTCTTCATCATTGGTTCATTTTTTGATCTTTAATGTTTAAACTCTATACATGTATCGGATTTTTACAGATTACTACGTGGTTGAACATTATTATAACTCCAGTAATGCTTCTTTTATGATATTGTGATCCTATGGTTATCTCTTTCGTTCTCCTATCTAGTCTCATGAAACCTTTGCTATGCATTGCCTGTGGTTACAGCCGGTATTGCATACTTTTAGGGATGTGGTAAGACAAGGCTAGGGTTTTATCCCGTGAAACCTCTGATGCACGCTGCATGTAGTGACTGTCGGTATCGTGTATTCTCAGGTTATGGTAGGACGTAGTTGATCGCTCGCAAATGCGTCGTTAAATCAGATGCAAAACGCAATTTAGAATTTATAATCCTTCAATCAATACTACTCTACAAACGTAGAACAGTGGTGAGATCCGGAGTCGAACCACAGGGAAAGATTGTTTAACAAAAGAAGAAATCAAATTAAATCTCTAAACTCAAGTCCTAAGGCGAAGAAAAGGAGTTTCAATGGTTTTGTTATCTAAGGAATTAAACTACTGAAAAAGCAATGAAAACGTTGAAGTAGATCAATGAGAGAAACAACCTAGGGATCCCTCAATCCACTCTAGCTTCACTTCCTGTATCCTCTAGCTATCATCTTGCTTCTTCTCTAGACATTATGGAATCATGGCTTCTTAAGCTCACATGAAACCCTAAAAGAAAGTTAATGACTACCTAAGGCATAACCTATCTTTGTGTAGCATAGATTGTCTTCGGCCTTAACCTGAGTACAATCTATCTTTACTTAGCATAGATTATCTCAAAAGCATGTCAAAAACCACATGAAAACCATCTTATGGAACTCTACCATCAAGCACAGCAATCAAGTAGGACACAAAATACGTCAAGGGAAATACTTCCATCAACTCTATTATCAATAAATTCAAATCCATAAGATCATGTCTATGAGAAAGAAATACAAGAATCAACTAGAAAATACAGAAAGTTACACTAGAGTTTCATGAAATCCCTAGATCTAGAAGATTAGCCACTCATCTTTTGGATGAGATCCATGTATTCGATGAAGAAGGTTAGGGATCCACACCACATCTCCGTCTTCTTCTCCAATCTGAATCCCTCTTTTTCTCTCTATGGAGGCCTCTGGTTTTCCAGCCACAAAGCCCTTTTTATATCTTAATTCCCGGATTAGGGTTTCAAGGTTAAGTTAGACCTCAAGTGCAACTCGGAATTCCTGGTCCAACCCTGACAGCTTCTTCTAATCGCGACTGGGCTCAACCGGTTCGGAATTTGAGAATGAGTCCAACACAAAAGATGTAGATTCGGAAGTCTTCTGTCTTCTCCCGAAGAGTTTGTAATATTTGGACTTACCTAGAATATTTGACGAATATTCTCCCGAGCGTCGACGGACCAGTCTTCCAGCAGCTAAATATCTCCATCTTCTTCAAAACTGCTATCAACTCATCAGGAATCTCTGAAAGTGTCCAACATGAAAGTTGTACGTCTTGATGTCTTCTAGATGTCACCCAAATTTCAGAATATTTTGACTTAAGGATAATATCTGGTGAATATTGTGCTAACAGTCGACAGAGCAGTGTATTTCAGCATATTAATCGAATTTCTTGCATTTCTCCTCAAAGCATGATCAAACCTGAAATCAACTAACAAGCTATCAAATACAAACACTCTAGGCCTAACAAAGCTAAGTTAAGGGGTTTAATCATGAACATTTAGTGACTCATCACACCCCCCAGCTTACACTTTGCTAGTCCTCGAGCAAAGAAAATATAAAAAGAAAGCAATAAATCTAACTAGCCACTTTCGTAGGTCTCACGATTGCACTTAGCATGTGCAACAAGCCTTTAAACCCCTGGGTTACCCCAGTGGAGGAGTTATAGTCTCCTGAGGGTTTTCAGTGATGACACCCACAAACATCTATACATCCCCTTGAATATATCATTAGAAATCCATCATAATATTCATTAACTCTAATGCATGAAATAGAAAGCCTATCCATGAATTCATTCTTCAACTCACAGTCACATAAAAATATGGTAAATCAAAACATGTCATAACATATTTCCAACACTTCAACATATTTAATCATGATTAAGACTAACTTTAACACTCCTGTGTGTGATTGGGGTTCCACATGCTTCAAAGCATCAATTATATCTAAACACTTCAACTATTCAAGATCACAATCCTATCCAAGCACATATCTTCCACTTATCACATAGCAATATCTGTTTTTTATTTTCTTTTATTTTCTTTTTCTTTTTTTTATATATATGACATGTGCAATGTTATGATTTCTTAAGCCTTCTTCATGGTCCATGTAACGAGGTTCAAGCCAGTAACTCCCAAACCAGACGGTTTTAGGGCACTAAGTGTATAACACTCTTCAGACTCTAATGCTCAAACCATGAAGGCTACAAATCATAACTAGTCTTTTTTTTTGTGTAAGGAAATTCAACCGTTTTACGCGAACACCACGCTGGCTAGGCACACTGTCCGGTTACTAAGTTGAAAATCCCTTTTTTTTTCGCATACTCAGATAATTGCATGTGTTCATGTATTTTTCTGTGTCATGATAAAGAATTGTAAATCTATCCTAGTATCATGTTTCGAATCTAATATCAACCCCTTAACATGTGGAAGTGAACATGTGCATTAGGATATGTCGAGTTATCCTTAGATCATGGTAAAAGTGTTAAAGTATAGAAATAATGTCATGCATAGCAAAATTTACTATTTCCTATATGACATACACGTCTCAGAATAATTCATAAAATAAATTTCTAAAACATGCACCTTTGTCAAATCATATCATAATTTCATCCTTTTGGCATATTTCAAGGGATGTATAATATTTGGTTACCAGAAAATAAAAATAGAAATATATGAGCATGAAATTTATGAATGCTACCCCCAACTTAAATGTAATTTTCCCCAATTACACTAAGTCACAAAAATAAATCAAGAAGGAAAGGGTAGAGATAACCATCATGAACGCCTTAGAAATAAATTTCTCGCTCTTCCAATTTTAGTTTAGGCATCACCATCATAGAATAAATACTTCCTTCCCCGCCATAACCTGTCCCACAATTATATACCTTTCCAAAAAGATCAAATATAACAAATAAAAGTCCAAAATGGTATTAGAATCATAGAAAATTTCGACAGAGTCTCCTTTGTATTTTCATGATATATTAATCTGTACAAACATTCATCACATAAAAATATAACATGTACAGATAAATAGTAACGGAGAGAATACATCAAAATTAATCTTCTAGACATCACAGATAAGGAAATAAAGAACCAAAATATCCAAGCAGAGCATCAAATTATTCGTAATCCGCAGTATGGTCGTTCTCATCCATGGTCTGCAGCCCGCGGCGAAATCAAATTTGAAATTAGCGAAGATAGGGAAAAGTGAACACCCGTGGATGCTCTGGGATGTCTGGATGACTTGACTATACAGATTATGGTCCTGATTGAAGTTCTGTACCGTCCGATCGAAAATATGAGCTTTGGAGCACCTGGATCACGTCCAAGAAGAATCAGACGCCTGAGAGCTCGCCGGCGACGGATCGACGGTGAAAGCTCATCGCCGGAGGATAGGACCATGACAGGAAGAATCGTGGATGTCTAAGGAGTGCTCCAGTGACCTCTGATCTAAGAATAGTGGCTTCTAAGTGGCTGATCGGAGGTGATCGGCGCGGAGGAGGATGATTGCCGGAATTGGAATCCGATGGTCGGAGCTCCAATCAAGGACGGAAAGGGTTGAGGAAGCATCGCAGAAGGGTTAGGAAGCTTCCTATGGGGTTTGATTAAAGGATGGGGCTTCCAGGCGGCGGATTGAGGGTGGTCGGAAAGGTGGAAACCAACGGCGGTAGAAATCGATGATCCCGGCGGCAAGGAGGTGTTTTGATTGTGGAGGATGCTTCGTGGTGGCCTGAGGATGGTTATGCAGGTGGTTTGGGGCGGTGAGCGGCCGTGAATGGCGGTGAAGACGACGGCGGGGGGGCTCACCGGCGTCGAAAAAGGAGGTGGCGAGGGACATGAAGGACGGGGATGAATAGGTGGAAGGTTGGCGGAGGTATCGGTGGTATTTTTAGGGGCTGAGGTCGGCCGGAGAGTTAGCGACGGGCGGCGGTGGTCGTCGGCTCGGGGACGAGCCGACGAGCCGGGACGATGAGCCGCGGGTGAAGGAGAGAGCGGGAGGAGAGAGAAAACTCAAAGAAAATAAAGAAAATTCGGAAAAATAGGAAAAAGACGAAAAAAAAAAATGAAAAAAATCATGGAAAATCCTAAAAATTAAGGAAAATACGGAAAAAAAAATATAAAACTTGGGTTGCCTCCCAACAAGCGCGCAATTTTAAGTCTTTCGCTCGACTTCCCGAAAAAGGTGCCATTATAGCATGGATCCGTCTAAATGATGGAATCGATCACCCCACTTAAAATAATTTCCTCCATATAATGCTTGAAACCAAACCCAACCCCACAATAAATCAAGTAGTTGATGATGTAGGCTAACAAAGTTTTTCCTCCCAACAAGAGAACTAGAGACCCCACCCTCTATAAAAGGCAACCTATCGTCATGTTTCATCTTGCACCCCGGTCTACAGTATGTGTCCTCCAGAATAGTGAAACTATCAATCGGGTGAACCGGAAGTGAAAGGTCAAATATAGATAAAAGACGCGGTGAAAGCAGTGATGATGGTGCAGATATAGAGAAAAGAGGAGGTGGCTCAACCTTAGGATATACTGCCGCATCTGTGCAAAGGTGAGTGTCGGCATAATAAGCACACAATTGGCCCGTATCTATCACAGGTGTGGGAGTAAAAGATAGCGGGGAAAGGGGTTCAACCATCCCAGAAATAGTTTTTGTCTCCACAGTATGCCGATCGAGTGATTGGTCGGGCAAGATGTGTGTTTTGATATCATATTTCGATTGTGCAGTGTCCCGATTAACATCCTCATCAGAGTCAGAAGCATAGTCATTCAAAATATCAAGCAAAATTTCATTCTTTAATTCAACATCATCATCCTCAGAATCATACTCATCCCAGATTATAGGCAATTTATCATCATACAGTTTAAGATCATAATCATTATAACCAAAATCGTATTCATCCCAAATTGTAGGCAATCTATCATTCATTATGACATGAGACTTATCATCATAGCAGTCCGTCAAACTATCAACATGAAAGCATTCATTCTCATGTTCAGGCAAACATGCAGTCTTAAAGATATTCAATTTAACATGCATATTACCAAAAGAAACATCCATCACACCAGTTCGACAATTTATGCAGGCATTAGCAGTGGCCAAAAACGGATGTCCTAAAATAATGGGTACAGTCTTTTTGCAGTGGACAACAGGTTCCATATCTAAGACAACAAAGTCAACCGGAAAGAAAAAATTATCCACTTTAACTAAAACATCTTCTACTATACCTCTAGGTGTCTTAATGGACCTGTCAGCTAATTGCAAAATCACTGATGTCTGTTTAAGTTCTTCCATCCCAAATTCCTTATAAAGGTAGTAGGGCAAAATGTTAACACTGGCTCCTAGGTCAAGAAGGGCACCATCAATCAGGTAGTCTCCTATGCAACAGGGTATGGTAGGGGTACCAGGGTCCTTTAATTTGGGTGGCGTGTCATGTCTCAAAATCGAACTAACTTGTTCAGGTAAAAGGATTTTCTTGTCTCTGTTGGGTTTTGTCTGGCGTTTATGAGTGCACAGATCCTTCAGAAATTTGGCATATGAAGGGATTTGACGAATGGCATGAAGCAATGGTATGTTGATGTTGACCTGTTTGAAGATTTCAAGGGCGTCCTCTACAGCTCTTCGGGCTTTGATAGTTGGATAGGGATCCTTAAGGGCCGCAGGAAAGGGTACCCTAGGTGTATACTTGAAAGGGTTAGATTCCCTAGAATCAGAGAGGTTGGAATCAAGTGGGTTGTCTGGGTCACCACCGTCCGTCCGATCGATCGGTTGGAATACCGATCGGTCGTCTGACGGCCGATCTATCGGAACTGTGTCCAATCGATCGGTACATGTTCGTTCCCCTACATGATTGTCAACGGTTTTTCCACTTCTAAGGGTCACTACGGCCTTGGCACTTTCAAAATTTTGGCTTTCTACGTGGTGTAGGCCTCTTGGATTGGGTAAAGGTTGACTCGGTAGGTGCCCTTCCTCTCTTCTAGCCATGTTGTTAGATAGCTGCCCAACTTGTTTTTCTAAATTTGATACGGATTGAATCGTTGAAGATAAATTGTTTGTCAACAAGGAGACATCACTTTTGACAGTTGAAATTTCGACCTTCATGGATGACATGTCCCTATTGAAATCACCTCTCATCTCTAAAAGTGTACTCATGATTGAATTTAAAGTGGGCTCAGTTGATGATTTAGGAGGAGGAGGTTGAGAGGTATTCTGTGGATAATGTGAAGAGTACCCAGGGTTTGGATATGCAAAAGATTTAGGTGGGTACTTGAGAGTAGAAGTATTAGCTGGATTGTTTTGCCCTTGAAAGTTACTTGACGGTTGTGGCTTCCAACTAAAATTAGGATGATTTCTCCAACCTGGATTATAGGTATTCGAATAAGGGTTGTTCTGAGGTTTGGAAAAATCATAAGTTGCATTAACTTGTTCCTGAACAAAGTCAGGGAAATTGGGGGCCAGATGACAATCAGTGATATGATGACCAGAATTAAGGCAAAGGGCACATATTTCAAGAGAAGTATTAGGCAATTGTTGAGCAAGAGATTGGCTTGTTTTAAACTGGTTTAAGTCTTTAGTTAGGAGGGCTACTTGTGCGGAGAGACTTTGGACTTCAGAAATTTCATGAATTCCCCGAGAATTACGAACAGTGGTAGACCAACTCCTAGAGACTGAGGCATTGTGTTGTGAATTTTCAGCAAGATTGTCATACATTTCCCAAAGGGCAGTCCATGGCTTACTAAGAACAACACCCCCGCAGCAAGCTTCGACCATTATCCTATAACGATCATTAAGACCATTATAAAATGAATGGGCTAACTGCCACTCAGGTACCTCATGATGGGGACACTCTCTAAGAAGATCCTTAAACCTTTCCCAAGCTTCATGAAACATCTCATCTTCATTTTGCTTAAAAGAGATAATCATGGTTCGATAATTTTGAGTTTTAATGATCGGGAAATATTTCTTAAGGAAAGCATTCTGAAGTTGGTCCCATGTTGAAATCGAATTTGGAGCTAAGGTTTGGAGCCAATGTTTAGCCTTATCTTTCAAAGAAAAAGGGAAGAGTTTGAGTCTAAAGGCATCATCATTAAAATGCTGAAGTTTGAACATAGAAAGGATTTCAAGAAAGCTAGCAATGTGTCCATAGGGATCCTCATTCTCACGCCCATAAAAAAAAGGTAAGGCTGTAATCCAGTTAGGCTTAATCTCATTATGGGTAGCATTGATGGTAGGTGGGTTGATACAAGAAGCATAGGTATAAGGTCCAGGTAAGAAGTGATTCCTAATTGGAACTTCTCTATTATTGTGATCATTTCCACCCCTACCCATATTATCATTAGGGTCAATGACATGTTCCTCGTGTTCAGCCAGTAAGGATTGCAAGTTGCTTATGGCTTCCTGATAGTTATCTAGAGATTTTTGTGCTAAGGTTCTAGCAGCTCGAAGTGTGGTCTCTATTTCTAGATCCAAAGGTTCCAACGGATTATGTAGGGATCGTCTGCCTTGCATACAAGATCACACCAAAAAGAGAAAAAGAAAACAGACTATTCGGAGGAGAGGAGAAAACCACGGAATGCCACAGCAAAAAGCACAAGTTTAGGTGAAGAAAACGTACCTGAGTGACGCGCGTCCGATCAATCGAGAAGATGGCCGATCGATCCGTAGGCCTTCCGATTGCTCGCCTGGTAGCCCGATCGGTCGGTAATCCGAGTTGCAGAAAGCTTCTTCTCCAAAAAACTGTTGCTTTAATGCTACGAAAATCCCTAGAATTGTCAGAAAAATTCCTAAAAATAAACGAAAAATAACTGAAAATAAAAACCTAACTATGCCTAAAAAAAGAGCAAAGAGAAAAATCAGAAACTTCTTTGAAAAATCAAAATGTTTCCCCGGCAACGGCGCCAAAAATTGATCGCTCGCAAATGCGTCGTTAAATCAGATGCAAAACGCAATTTAGAATTTATAATCCTTCAATCAATACTACTCTACAAACGTAGAACAGTGGTGAGATCCGGAGTCGAACCACAGGAAAAGATTGTTTAACAAAAGAAGAAATCAAATTAAATCTCTAAACTCAAATCCTAAAGCGAAGAAAAGGAGTTTCAATGGTTTTGTTATCTAAGGAATTAAACTACTGAAAAAGCAATGAAAAGGTTGAAGTAGATCAATGAGAGAAACAACCTAGGGATCCCTCAATCCACTCTAGCTTTACTTCCTGTATCCTCTAGCTATCATCTTGCTTCTTCTCTAGACATTATGGAATCATGGCTTCTTAAGCTCACATGAAACCCTAAAAGAAAGTTAATGACTACCTAAGGCATAACCTATCTTCGTGTAGCATAGATTATCTTCGGACTTAACCTAAGTACAATCTATCTTTACTTAGCATAGATTATCTCAAAAGCATGTCAAAAACCACATGAAAACCATCTTATGGAACTCTACCATCAAGCACAGCAATCAAGTAGGACACAAAATACGTCAAGGGAAATACTTCCATCAACTCCATTATCAATAAATTCAAATCCATAAGATCATGTCTATGAGAAAGAAATACAAGAATCAACTAGAAAATACAAAAAGTTACACTAGAGTTTCATGAAATCCCTAGAACTAGAAGATTAGCCACTCATCTTTTGGATGAGATCCATGTATTCGATGAAGAAGGTTAGGGATCCACACCACATCTCCGTCTTCTTCTCCAATCTGAATCCCTCTTTTTCTCTCTATGGAGGCCTCTGGTTTTCCAGCCACAAAGCCCTTTTTATATCTTAATTCCCGGATTAGGGTTTCAAGGTTAAGTTAGACCTCAAGTGCAACTCGGAATTCCTGGTCCAACCCTAACAGCTTCTTCTAATCGCGACTGGGCTCAACCAGTTCGGATTTTGAGAATGAGTCCAACACAAAAGATGTAGATTTGGAAGTCTTCTGTCTTCTTCCAAAGAGTTTGTAATATTTGAACTTATCTAGAATATTTGACGAATATTCTCCCGAGCGTCGATTGACCAGTCTTCCAGCAGCTAAATATCTCCATCTTCTTCAAAACTGCTATCAATTCATCTGGAATCTCTGAAAGTGTTCAACATGAAAGTTGTACATCTTGATGTCTTCTAGATGTTACCCAAATTTCAGAATATTTGGACTTAAGGATAATATCTGGTGAATATTGTGCTAACAGTCGACAGAGCAGTGTATTTCAGCATATTAATCGAATTTCTTGCATTTCTCCTCAAAGCATGATCAAACCTGAAATCAACTAACAAGCTATCAAATACAAACACTCTAGGCCTAACAAAGCTAAGTTAAGGGGTTTAATCATGAACATTTAGTGACTCATCAGTAGTTAGGGCTGTAACGAGAAAGACATGATCATACGAAGAGACAACCATATTATGCTAGGTGCATAATTCCATATCTTCCAGCTGCGTTGATTGGGATATGAATCCCTCGACTGAGTATTGCATGTACCATCGATATGAGAAAAACCCAAGTTCGAGCGAGGGATTCCTGAAGCCTAGCCTCATCCATGATTTCTTTTGTTAATCTCGCATCACCATTAAATCTTCGATCTAAATTTTTAAACTCTTACGCTCTTGATCGTTTTCGATAGATTGTTATCTGTGTTTCTAGATCCTTTCTGGTTGTCTCTCTATAGGATCGACCTATCTTATGTTGTACTGCATCGCGAGCGCTGTGTGAGACACATTTGAGCGACATCAATGGTTGGGTAGTGCGACGGGGAGGATTACGTCCTCCGCCTGCTACAAGTACCTAGAATCTATTCAAACTATAGGCCCGGAGGTGGACGATCTACAGTACTTGTGGTTTTGGGTGTGGCGCGCACCGGCAGGGCCGCAGGTGAAGTTCTTCCTATGGAGATTAGTGCGGTCCAAGCTGCCTTGTGAGCACCTGTACCTCCAGCCCTGTCCAACCGCGTTAGGTCCAGAGTCTTGTTTTGTGGTATGGCTTTGTAAGGACCTATTTGCATTTAAGGGTTTTTTCTGTAAGATTTAGGGGACCTTTCGTGTAATTTCGTGTTTTTCGGGGGGTTTTCTGGAAAAACCACCCCCACCCTTCTAGACAAATCCAGTCTTCTCCTTCTCTTCATTTTGGCTGCCAACCCGAGAGAGAGATAGAGGGAGATTGAGAGAGATCGGGAGAAAGAGATCGAGAGAGAGAGAGATCTGGAGAGAGCTGGAGAGGAAGGAAGGGATCGAGGAAGAGAGACAGAGATCGAGAGGTGGGGTAGTGGTGCTCACTGGGAAGTAAAGGTCCAGTGGAGTTTTCCGCCAGATTTCTTCCCATTCTCGTCGGAGGTGAGCTTCTACTTTCTCCATCCTTCGATTCCGTGTTGTTTTTGTAGGTTTCCCGGAGTGTTTGGGTGAGGGTTTGGAGTTTTGTGGTTTTTCCGGCGATGGGTCGCCGGAGAAGATACCGTGGACGGCGTTGAGTACCTCCCTCGGCGACTGCAGCGTCGAACGAAGGACCCCCGTTGTCCGGGATATCTCTCCGAGCCCTGTTTGGGAGTTTTCCCATGCCGGGGGGACCTTACTCCTCATCCCTGCCATGGATTCCGGCGAAGAACCGGCCGGTCTTCCTCTGGCCGTGGCCGTTAATCTTCCTCGGGATCCGGTGTTTGGGGCAGCAAGCAAGCTTCTTCCCTCTCTTCACAGTGGTGGTTGTCCGGCAGTTAAGCCCGAGATCAGTGGAGCTTCGACGGAGCTCCGGCGGCCCTTCTTGGCGGAAGGGTGCGCGTCACCGGGGTTGGGTCGTCGCAGACGCATCGTAGACACGGCAGTTTCCGTCGCTAGCGCGGCAGAGTCCGTCACAGGCGCGGCGGAGTCCGTCGTCGGTGCGGCAGATTCCGTCGCGTTGGAAACACTGAGGGGCTGGTCCACCCGTGGGCGGAGTCGTCGCGCATGCCCCTGTGTGCGAAGCGCTGATGTCCCATTTCGATGATCTTCATGTCGTTTCGACCGGTTTTCCAAACTCTACCTGTTTTAGTAGATTTAACGGCGTTTGGAGCTCTACTTGATCATAATCTTGATTTTTGTGCTTTAAGTGATCGATTGAGCGGCCGTCAAGTATCGGAGCGTGACGTTGGTTCCTGGACTTAGAGTTTACGCTTGGATTGCTTCCTTGAGGTAGGAGTTACCTCCTAGGATTTGTTGTGCTCTGTTTGCTATATAAATATGTTGATGCCATGTTATATTTATGTATGTACTTTATTAATCTTGTATGTTTATGCGATGCTATTGTATGTCATGATAATGTATTTGTTGTGCTAGAGCTTGTTGGGCGAGTTGAGCCCATTACAAGCTTATTTATGACATGTTATGTTATATATATGATGATATCCTATATGTATGTTTAATGAGATTAAATTGACCATTTTATTGATTGATCGATTATTTATGTGATTTGTGCATACATGCTAGGAATGTCAGGTTTGTCTTAGGATAGGTTGTGGTTGGATCTAGTCAGGTCCTGTAGCTAGACTAGTCAGAGTCTAGGGCTATGTCGATGACTTGACGGATGGATTTTCATCTCCGTATGTCGATCGAGGACTTTGACCTGACTTGAGGATTTGATCTGTTTGAGGATCTGACTTGAGGATTTGATCTGATTGAGGATGTTGGACCTATAGTAGTATACTAAGGCCTGTATAGAGTCTATAGGGGTCTGGGCGAGCATTGACGGCCAGACGCGGCGACTGTGCGTGTAAGACTTACCCAGACTAGCCAGACCATACTAGGATCAGTAAGCTAGTATAGGATGTTGTACCTATACTAGTATACTAGGACCGGGTATAGAGTCTATAGGGGTATGGGCTAGCGTTGGCGGCCAGACGCGGTGCTGTGCATGTAAGACTTACCCATACTAGCCAGACCATACTTGGGCAGTATACTAGGATAGGTGGGTGTACACCAGTGTCCTAGAGTGTGTCAGGTGACTCCTACTGGGTTTCTGAGCTCATTTTTCCTTGGGTTTTTGTTGTGCAGGTGGTAGGCCCGAGACCAGTACACCCCAGGGAGGTGGTCAGCAGTGACGAGGCGTCATTTTGTGTTTAGTAATTGAGAGTTAGCTTTGTAGTAGGTGGAGAGATGTGGGCTGTACCCCAAGGTTATTTTGTACTCTACCTTTAACTCTCAATTTATGTATTTGACGCTTTGTATATGCTGGAATTTGGGAAAATTGTTTATTGTAGTCTCGTGGCTAAATCATGTAATTGATGACTATAATCCTATGTACATGAATGAATGAAAGAAATATGTGAATGAATGAAAGAAATATGTTGTAAATATTGGATAAAATGTTATAGGATGTGTGGTTTGTATCTTTTAACAGGTTGTAAATTGTGATCTCATGTGCCCGTGCCAAAGGGTCATGCCAAAATTTTGAGTAATTTTGGGATAAATTGTATTTAATTGGGGCGGGGTGTGACAGGCTCAGTTGGC
Source organism: Narthecium ossifragum (assembly GCA_963920575.1). Lineage (NCBI taxonomy): Eukaryota > Viridiplantae > Streptophyta > Magnoliopsida > Dioscoreales > Nartheciaceae > Narthecium > Narthecium ossifragum. The sequence goes on along the minus strand of OY986964.1, from coordinate 12,050,124 downwards.
CTTGGAATGCGATCGGTTGATCGCATCGCTGTTTTTGACCCCAGTGGCATTTTGGTAAATATGCTCCCTAGTGGTCAGTTTCACACCCACGTTGCACACACTGCCTTTGATTGGTGTATGTGATTGATTAGAACCTTAAGGGCGCTTCCGATCGGAAAATCAGAGCTCGATCGGGAGAGATCGAATCGGACGGCTGTGATCGATTCCAGCTTTCTATTTAAACCTTCTCTTTTCTCTTTGTTTCTCTTTCTTCTCTTTCTCTCTTCCTCTCTCCTTCGTTGGCTGCCGGAGTGGGGATTCGGCTGTGGCTTTTCGGCGTGGATCCACAGCGATCGGACTTGAAGATCTTGTAGATCGTCTGCACGTCTATACATGTAGGTGTTTCTACCCATTTCTGGTGAAATGGTAACCCTAGGATTGCCTTTTTGTGTTTTCTGACTGTTGTATGTATTGGAATGTCTTGATTTTCGGTATTCTTGCTCCTTAGCATGTTTAGAAGTTAGCTATGGTTTCATTTCTGTATTCTTTCGGATGAATTCCATATTTTTGTCGGCTTTTCGACGGGGTTGGACTCAGATCTGATATTTCACGATCTGAGTTTGGTTTTTATAACATGAATGAATTCCCCACCATCAAATAGACCTTCATGCAATGTTTGAATGGATTCATTCGCCGTTTGATAGATCAAATCCAACAAATTCAGTTTTTCATCGGTTTCGTCGGCTTTCGAATAATTTGATTTAATTCGAAGGATTTGATCATCCAAAGTTGGATTTCTTAGTGTCATTAGATTCCCCACATCCAACTGCACATGCCTACCAAGTTTGGTTTAATTTCGATATGTTTTGATAGGTTAAATCTAAGAAAATTGATTTCCGACACTATTCATCTTCCATGCCGACATATGAAGGATCGATCTTCTTTGGGAAGAAGATCGATCTTTCGTTTGTTAGTGTTCTGCTCCGTCTAAAGAAGATCGGTCTTCTTGGGACAAGAAGATCGTTCCTCTTCTTGACAGGGGGTGTGTTTGAGGAAAACCGATCTTCTGCTGCCAGAAGATCGATCCGTCTTTCCCAGACAGAACGCCATCTTAAGGAAGATCGATCGTCTTGTGAAAGAAGATCGATCCCTCCTTCCCACGCACGAAACACTCTTAAGGAAGATCGATCGTCCTTGGAAGGGAAGATCGATCATCATCTCCTTGACAGTGATCACTCATGTAAGTGATCGATCATCTTGGGTAAGATGATCGATCCTTTATATGTTGATTTGTCTAATTGATCCGAATTTGATGTTTTCGGTTTCTTTTCGACCCGAATTTCTCATGTCGCTTTCCCGATGATATGTAAGGATTATTATAATATTTTAATCGGGATTTTGACTTGTTTATCTCTGGATTACGCTGTAAGTTGTATTTCAAATCGGTTTATCGATTTCTACCGATTTTCAAGCAGTTTCTCGATGAGCATGCTATATCTATATATATGTGTATATATATATATAGTTTGTGATTGTTTTATCGTTTTATGGGTAATCGGGGGAGTGACGACCCCCGGGAATGTTTAGTATAAATGGGCCGGAGGTGTGCCCTGTATGCCTAGTATAGATCTACTGCTTTGATTAATAGCCCCACTGAAAGCCGACGTGTGCCGAGGGCATAACCCGTTGTACTGGTAGATCATATATATCTTGTATGTGTGGCTTGTTGGCTTGGCCGGGGTTGTATCCCCTTGTAGCAATTTCGGTTGACGGCTGTGGACGTCGTTGTAATGCCGAAATTGGCTCCATTGCTATTGTCACTTGGCTGTTGGCCAGTTACCTGCGGGGTAACTGTGGAATCTTAGCCTGTCATGTGCAAGAGAGCACTGAAGACTATTGTATATCTGTGTTTATCGCTTTGCTCTAATCGTTGTATTGCTAGTATAGCTTATCTGTATTTGAGACCCTTGCTATGCTCACCCCTTTGGCTAGCTATAGGCTATGCCTAGCCCTGTATAATTGATGTCATATTGTTGCATGCTTATATCTCTTTATCTGTGCCTGAGCATGGCATGCATCTTGTTTGCATTAGAGCATAAGGTTAGGGTGCGGGTGAATAGGGTCTTCGCCGATCCGAGCCTCTCGGGTAGCTCGGATCTAGCTCTAGGACCGTGGCTGGGTAGCTAGGACTAGGGCGTGATTGTTATGCCAAATCTCTGTATTCTCGAGGATGGGTCTAGTTGGCTATCATCTGTTATTTGAGGTGTAGAGATCGCCCAGAGTTCTCGTCTCATGCTCAGTATCTGTGTTAAGGGAAGTTACGTGCTGCCCTGGGTCCTACCCCTTTGTTGTTCAGCGTTGGGCGCTTGGTGGTTGAGAGGGACAGTTGTTGACAGTTGAGGTCACAGAGCGCGTGTCCTGGGGTAGGCGATGGACGTAACATGAGTTTCCCTTACAGATGAGACAAAACCCGGGACTTTGTAGTTTCCCCTTTTTCCTGTGCGACGTAGAGTAGAGTAGAACCCTATTGAGCTTATTGCTCACTCCTACCCGGGCTGCGTTTGCAGGTGCAGGCATTAGCTCATCCTCGGCAATTCCAGCTGGATCAGGTCTTGGCGGCGCGTTGACTTCCGGAGGCGTTTGAGGTCTCAGAGGGACAGATGTATATTTTGACAGCTTTTGTTTAAAGTTACCTTTTGAGGATGATGTACTTAACGTTTAATATATGAAATTATGTTCCCTCTTTTGATTGAGTTTTATTCCGCAATGTAATATTTAGTTTTACCTTTATGCCCTTGGAAGTCTTTAAGTTCAAAATTTATTCCACTTTATGTATTTGTCACGCCGTATCGGATGTAAATAATGTAGGTTTCCCCTCATGCCCCGGCCCGGATGGGTTTTCTGGGTCGGGGTGTGACATGCCTACCCTGTCGTCGTTGTGGGATGTATACATGACAAGCGACAAGGTGTGCCATCAATGCCGCAGGGGGGAGGAAACTCTTGAGCATATATCTTTCTATTGTCCCTTTACTATACAGGCGTGGCCGACGATAATGCAGGCTCATGCAAGCGTTGATTTGTCCATGTGGGATGTTGATCGTTGCTTCCAATTACTGGGTAAAAGTTCAAAGGATGAGGAGACGAAGATGGTGAAATCTTTGGTTGCATATACCCTTTGGTGATTGTGAAAATTGCGATGTTTGTTAGTGTATGAGGAAGTCCAAGATAATGTTCTTGAGATCAATAGAAGGATTCTGTCACACCTCGACCCAGAAACCCATCTGAACCAGAGCGTGAGGAGACCTACTACTATTCACATACAACTTGCGCGATACAAGCGAAAATTAGAGTTAATTTAAACAAAATGACTTCCAATGATAGAACTGTAATTCTAACAACCTACAACACAAGAAGATCAGGTCAAAAAGAAATCGAGAACAACGAAATCTGATCAAAATGTGTTAGCAGCAAACAAGAGATCGATCTTCATATCCTGTGAAGATCGATCTTCTCTTCGTAGCCAACCACCATCAAAGCAAGTGATAGATCTTCATGTCCCATGAAGATACATCTTCTACAAGAGGGTCTTCTGTCTGGAACAGAAGATATCGATCTTTCTATCCAGGAAGATCGATCTTCCCAAAGTGGATGCACTGTCTAGAAAAAAAGAGATCGATCTTCTTCAGAAGGGACGGAGCGCTAACTCACAAAAATTCGATCGATCCTTCATAGTCGACAGCCTACTTGAAGATCAATCCTTCTTCATACCTGCAGCACTTATAAATAGTATTGTGAATCCAATTTCTTTAATTCGATCTATCAAAACTCGTTGGATTAAAACGAAACTTGGAGGGGATATGCAATTGGGTGTGGGGAATTTAACGAAACCAAGAAATCCAAATTTACATGATCAAATCCTCATATTTTAGACAAATTGCATAAATACCGACAAAACCGACGAAAACTCAATTACGTGGATTTGATCTATCAAACGGCGATGAAATCCACTCAAACTTTGAGGGAATGTATATTGGATGGTGGGGTTCCATTCATGGAATAAAAACCACACTTAAATCGTCAAATATCATATCTGAGCCGATCTAGCGGAAAAACCGACAAAAATACAAAATTCATCCGATAGAATACAGAAACGACACAATAGCAACGTGTAACACTTAACAAAGAACTAGAATACAAGATTACAAACCATTCCAACACATAAAACCACACCAAAGCAAAATCAATCAATCCTAGGGTTACCATTTCACAGGAATTGGGTAGAACACCTACATGTATAGACGTGCAGGCGATTTACAAGATCCTCCACTCCGATCGGCGCGGATCCGCGCCGAAAAGCCACAGTCCAAGCACCAGCCAACAGCTAAGAGGAGAGAGATGGAGAGAAAAAGAAAGAGAAAAGAGAAGGGGGTATTTATTGAGATCTGAAACGATCTCCGTCGTCCGATTCGATCTCCGATCAGAAGCACCCCGAAGGTTTTAATCAATCACATTCATCAATCCAAGACAGTGTGTGCATAACACGCGAGTGTAAAACCGACCACCATATTGCCCCTAGGGTCCAAAATGCCAATACAATAGCCGGATCGCACCCGACGCGGAACCAAATCAATAGGAAAACAACCCTCGACCTACGCAATCAATGCAGGTTAGAGGAACATGTCCTCACAGATTCACTGGCTGGTGAAGGAGTTTTTGGTCGTACATGGTGGAACGGCCATCGAGAGTACCTTTGGATGGTGTCCGTGTGCTAGTAGATGTGTCAATGGGGCCGGATGGCATGTGTGCGAGGTTGGGTGCGGTCTGAGTTGTTGATGAAGAGAACATATCCTGGACGGCATCCTGCACAGAGGAACATGAAGCGGAGAGTTGGGTGCGATCAAGTTGGCATTATAGGAGGTATTACATTGAGAGCTACAGAAGGTGTTGATTGAGAGTGATTCGGGGGCTACGATGGGTCTAGTCAATGGTAGATTCCCTCGTGTGGTGAGTATTATTCCGTTGCTTCAGGAGATCTGATCGCTGGCCAGAAAGCTTCGATCTTTTGCTAATTTTGTGGCAAGACAGACGCGGCGGTTAGCGGATTTTGTGGCTGGGCCTCAGGCTTTCCGATGGACCCATCAGGTTATGACGGGGTTTAGCTTACTGTAATTTCCTAGCCTTTGGAGTTTGGGCTTAAATTTTAAAAAATAAAAATAAAACCTTAACAGTTGATCATACACACAAATGAACCGTACTAAACGTACAAGGCTCAACTAATAATAATAAAAAACCGAACAGTATAATCTGCAGATCTTGTCTGTTGGCACTTAGCAGCAGTAAATTTAGTCCAAGAATACATATCATGATCTCCAAACACGACATAAAGAAGCCATGCAGCATCTAACAACCAAAACAGTAACCTCAAAATAAAAACAAAGACAATAGCAAACCACAAAACTTGGAGCAATTTTGAAGTCTTGAAGGAAGGTAAACGTCTGCCATAAAACACAATTGCACTTGCACTACCAGAAATTTCCCAATTTCGACAAACATTTGAACCAATATTTCTTAATAAAGTCCAATAGCAACTTATCCATAAAAAAAAGGAATCATATGGCAGAAGCCATCAAAGCATTCGAGTACATCAAGTTCCCAAAGCCTATGCCAGGTTTGTCAATCAAAGAATACAGTAAGAATAAACATTCTCCAGAAGATGCTGATGTACACATATGATACAACACTTACAACAAAAGAAAAAAAAAAAATCTAAATCCCTTCCAATGGGATTTAGACTGCAAATGCATGGAAAACACAAAAAAATAAATAAATAACTTGTAAACATGCCTTTCAATAGGTTTACAACAGTTGTCACATTTGGCTTTAAATTTTGTGCTGAATAGCAATAGCAAGAAATAAATGGGAACAAAAAGGTCCTGATAATTCTAGCCTTTTGTGAGTAAGCTTTTTGGTAACATTTCGAAGTCCAAAGGCAGTTTAGCAAGTTTTTCAAAGCCAATCCCAGGCCATCATAACTAGTAGGAGAGGTACTATAATCATTGGGGCTACTAGGCTAAACATTTCGAATGGATCAATCTTGCTCAATTCAGAACTACTAGGATCATGGATTTTTTCCCAGGCTAACAGTATCACATACACCTCATAGCTAGAATGGAAAACCAGTACCAATGTTAGAAGGAGAGAAGCAAATAAGTGTTGGAAAACTGGTATACAGTAGTCTTACTACACTACTTTCCCAACAAACTGCAAGGTTAAGCTCAATTCATGACAGCAAGAATATACATTATCCATAAGAAGCTAATCAACAACTGTTGTTCAAAGACAGCTCTTTGAAATCTAAATCCAATCAAGCAGCGAATTTCATGCATGTATAATAATCCAAGGCACGGTCATCTGAAATACAATTACACAAAATATCCACTAATATGGATTTCCCAATAGATTTTGCAACAGCTGTCCCAATGGGATTTACATTCAGTACCAAATAGCATTAGTATGGATTAAATGCACTCATGGACAAGTTTTCATTATAAATTCTAACATTTTCCGCTAAGACTTGTAGTAAATTTTTCAAAGTCAAAAGAGAGTTCACTAAGTTTCCTACTGTGCCCAATACAATGCCACAACTAGGAGTGGTGTCAAAATCATTTTAACCACAAGGCTCATTTCGATGAAATCCGTGACAGTGAACAGCAATTCAGTGAAATTCTAAATAGCAAACCATGAATCATGCCCGTTCAATTCATCACTTAGCAGGAATGGAAACCAGAAACAATGTCAGAAGAAAAGAACCAACCAATAGTCACCAAAATGGTCTGCGAACTCAGAAGTGTAGCACATGCAACACCACACTTTCAAAAGCCAATGAAATTCTAAGCACCTAGACCAAGTGTAGTACAAACTTTCCTGTGCCAAATAAGTTGAAGACGACCTAGGAACCGAGAACAATATCTTCTTTTTGTAGCCACTGAAAATATGTGAATCTAAACAGACAAAAATAAAGCTATCACATTAGACGCGTGACCAACTTTTAACCATATGTCACTAACATCAGCAAAACATGAAAAAACCAAACTAAACCTCCAACATTTCATATCACAAGATAAGACAACATCAACAAACCATAAAACAACCAAACTAAACATCCAACATTTCCTATCACTATATAAGACAAAATAATTACTTGCATCGATCAATAGAATAGAGATTTGTTCAATAAAGTAGAGATTTTCAATTAAGTGAACATAAACCATCACACTTAACAAAATTTCATACTGAGTTTGAGATACCCGTAACTACTACAGTTTTCTGCGCACACATTCTGAGATATAAACCCAAAACTAGAAATCAATGGCATACATGAACCAACATCTACTACTCGAATTAGAGATAATGTAAAGGGAACTCTAATCAAACAAACTGAAGCCCATATCGTCATCGCTCTCCTCCTTCGGCTCCTCCTGCGAATGAGAACAGCGTATAGTAAGATTAACAACATCAAAGCTCCCAAAGGATCAAAATCGCAAGAAAATAAACGAAGCAAAAAAAGGCACCTTCTTCTCCTCAACGGCGGCGGCAGCGGCAGGAGCAGCAGCGGCACCACCAGCCGGGGCGGCGGCGACGGCAACCGGAGCACCACCACCTCCACCTAAAACGCACCACAACATCCATAAATAAGCTTGAACGAAATTGAATCGAAAAGGTTATAAAAAAAACGGATTGGATGGGGAAATGCGAACCGGATCCAACGTTAAGGATGAGGTCATCGATGCTCCTCTTCTCGAGGAGCTTGACAAAGAGGGGAGCCCAGTACGAATCGATCTTCAAGCCCGCGGCGTTCACCAGGGTCAAGATCTTCTCCGCCTACCGAAAAACCAATCCAAAAGCACCAAAATAAGATCAAAACTATTACCCTAGTTTCGATACGAGAAAAGACTAGAGGAAAGAAGACGGGAAAGGGGAGGAACCGTGATGCCGATGCCATCGTCGTGGAGGATAAGGGCAGCATAGGTACAAGCGAGCTCTGAAACCCCCGCCATCGATCTGCACAGAAATGCCTACAGGATCTGAGATCGGGGGAGAGGAGATGAGGCTATCGGCCGCTCGGTTGATAAGAAAGAAGGGTTTTGGCGGCGTCGGATGGGAGAGCTTATAAAGAGGAGGTGCTAGGGTTTCTTTGGGTTTGCTAGTTAGTTAAATGGAAATGCAAACGAGACCTAGAGAATGGGCTTTGGGCTGTTAGGGCGGCATTCCACATATTATAGCTCAGCCCGGACGGGATAGCAGGCCTTGTCTGATCCAAGACTGGGCCTGATATGATCAAAAACGACCAAGCTTGGGCCGGGAACGAGAGGGGACGTATGCGGCCCGAGTCCATAAGGGCCGATCCCAATAGGGATGGTAAAATTGACCGCCCCGCTGAATAACCGACCCGATCCGCACCGATGGGGACGGGTATTGTATAGATTTTTTACCCGTGGATACGGGTATGGTTTACAAATTTAAAATCCGCGCGGGTACGGGGCGGATTATGGAATTGGGTAATATCCGCCCCGCCCCGCATATCTGCCCCGTCCCGCCACTAAATGTTGGTTTGGTGAATTTTAGAGAGTCTATTTTTGTAATAATACTCTAATAAAGACTAATTGTTAATGACTGTTTGGTGGATCTAGATTTTAGAGACTGAATGTTGATGATAGTTTGGTGGATTTAGATTTAGATTTTAGAGGCTTAATGCTAATTGAATGGTTTTTTTAGGTTTTGCGGATAACCGCGGGTTGCGGGTAATATCCGCGTACCCGCGAGGATGGTTATGGTCCATGATCCCCATTATCTGCGCGGGAACGGGGCGGTGCAGGGTATGGACGGAGAAGTGCGGGGACGGGTATGGTATTTCCAATATCTGCCCCGATCCGCCCCGTTGCCATCACTAGATCCCAATGTCCAGATTGCACCCAAACCCGACCATAAGGGCCGATCCCAATGTCCAGATCCGTCCTAGGGCCCAACCTAATGATGTATCTCATCACGCACTGTTTGCACGGGAGGCCAGGGGTTGGGATGCAACTATGGGTGCGTTTGGCAACCAGAATCTGACGAATGAGCTGTATGAGGAATGAGCTAAATGAGATGAATGAAGAATGAGCCGAATCTGATGATTCTATGGATTTTGGTTCTATTGTTTGGCTGATCTGTATGGAATGAGCTGAATCTGTTGAATGTGTTGATTATGACGTTTGATTTGTTTGGTATGAATGAGCTAAATCTTATGATTCTATGAATCTAGTGTTTGGTTTATAAATCTCTGAATTGGAATAGAGCGAATTTTGATAGCATGTTAATAATAAAAATTTAGATTTTATACAAATTAAAACTTACTTTCTTTTATAATAATGACAAACAGGGTCGTTGCTTTAATGTGAGCTCCATGTATTAATATTTTTTCAATCAACCCTCTGCCTCTGACCATCAATTGATGTGTTTGTCTAATCAATTCAATCAATTATTTTAGAAAATGTGGCTAAGGTGTGTGAGGACCCGTTCCTCCAACCCGATCCTACCATGGTAGGTCGAGGGTCTGGTTTTGTGGTTTGGCCCGGTTGGCCTTGGATTGCGATCGGTTGATCGCATCGCGATTTTTGGACCTGAAGAACAATTTGGGAAATTGCGCCTTGGCGATTAGTTTCACACCCTCGTAATGCACACACGACCTTGATTGATGTACGTGATTGAGTAGATCCAGTAGAGATCGCAACTTGGAGCCAGATCGGATTCAGTCCGATCAGTTGACTCGTCTGAACCGGCTAACCCTCTTCTCTCTCCTCTTTCCCTCTCTCTTTCTTTTCCTTTTCTTTTCCCTTTCCTTTTCTTTTCCTTCTCTTCCCTGCTTTCCCGTGCCCGACCTCCCTCCTCCTTCCTTTCCTTCTCTCTCCCGCGGCTACCCTCTCTCTCTCCCGCGGCGACCCCGTCCCTTCCCCGGCGGCCTGGAGGCGGCGGCGAGGTCCCCTCCTCCTCCTCCTTCCCCCTCTCTCTCTCTTCCGCGGGCAGCCCTCTTCCTTCTCCGACGACGGCTGCGGCTATGGGAGGCCTCCGGCGGCTCTCCGGTGAGCTGGAGACGACGGCGACAATGGGGGATGGTGGATCACGGCGGATTGAAGCTTGGATTTGCGTTTAAGGTAGGGTTTCTACCTAAATCTTAGGGTTGAGCTAGATCTAGGGTTTGATTGTTAGATCTATGGTTTTATGTGTGTTAATTAGTCCCTCTAAGCATGCTTAACAACTGATCTAAGTTTGGGAGGATTTGATTTCGATTTATGCCGGATTTAAGTATGTTTTTCCCGGATTTTATTGATGCTCTGTTTTTCTGCAAGCTGAGCCGTTCAAGCTCAGATCGTGGCTCATACGTGCATGATCTCGTTTGATCATCAACACAAGACTTGTAGATCTTCGAATCTACTTTCATTTGCCGCTGATTTCATAATTTTCAGAGTTTTCTACGATTTATGGTGATTATTCTTCGGATCTGCGACGAGACCGAAATTAGCGAACTGATTAGTGAACTCCGGGAAGATTAGCCATTAGATTAATCCAATTCTTGGGCTACATGTTCCTAGTATGCTAATCTACATTTGCCCAAGTTTAATTTCCAATTCGACGTCGTTTGGACGTCGAATTGATGAGATTTCATCGCCTCTAACTAGGGTTTAATGTAGAAATTTGGGATTTGGCTATTTAGCGGATTTTCGGTGTTTTATCGTATTTAACTCTTCTAGATGCATGAAATTAGTATTCCTAGTAATCTCAAGGATTAGCATGTTCTAATTGGTGGTTCTTAGATGATTAATTGTTTGATGCCGGCATGCTTAGTTAACTATAAATCGTCCTTGTTTAATTAGCAATTAATTACATGTCAAGCTTATTTACATGTATACTTAGCTTGTGGTTGAACCAAGGGAGTTGTGCCTATTGAGATGTTTAGCTAATTAAATGGCCGAAGGTGTGCCCTAGTTGATGTTAATTTGTAATTGTGGCCTGTTGTATACTGCAGATGTGTTTGATTATTATTTGTGTGGTCGGGGTTGTGCCCCCGTTGTAGAAATTGCGGTTGACGGCTGTGGACGCCGTTGTAATGCTGGATTTTGATCTGTTGGATACTTGTTATTATAGCTTTGCTAGATAAATCCTTATTGCTTGAACCCTTGCTATGATTACCCTCCGGCAAGCTTGATGCTTCGCCTAGCCCGTGTATGTTGTCTTGGCATATTGTTGCATGCTACCTATTCCTGTATTCCTATGCCTGAGCATTGCATGCATATGTTTGCATTAGAAGCATTAGGCTAGGTGGTAGGCGATGGTTTCGATCGTCGGTCCGGGGTTCTCGGGTAACCCGGATCTAGTCCTAGGACCGGGGTTTGGGTAGTCGAGGATTAGGACGTGATTATCATCAATGATCATGTTTGATATCATTCGAGGATTATTAAGTAGTCAGACTGGAATATTATATTGTTTGAGGTTTAGAGGTCGTGTCACTTCTCCAAGGCCAAGTGCTAAGGATGGTTGTCGATGCGTTCCCGACGTAGTTCCCCAAGGCATGAGAATCCTGCTTGGGTAAGAGTGATCCTGTGTGTTACTGTTCCGTGGCCTCCTGGTAACATGTTCATGAGAGAGGTTTCATGACAGGAACCCTTGGGACATTGATAGGGTTATGGGACCCGTGACATTCTTTAGACTTAGGCGGAGAAACGACACTGTTGCTGTTTCCCTTCCTTTCTGTGCGACGTAGAATAGCGTAGAACCCTACTGAGCAAGCTTTGTTGCTCACTCCTACATGGCCTGCATCGGCGATGCAGGTCGATGCAGTCCCTTCTTTTTCAGGTAGTTGCGGTGTTGGAGGCGGTACTCCCCTTGGTGGTGCGTGAGATCGAGGATATCATCAGTTTATTCTATTCAATTGATATACAGCTTTAAATGTATAAATTGTAATCTGAAGGAGAAATGTATTTGTATTTCAATTTGATGTAAATTGATCAGAGATTGTTGTACTTAGAGGATATGAATCATTATTGTATTTTTTTAAAGTTAATTGAGTATTGTAGTCGTTAATTTGTATTATGATTTGATGATAGGATAGTTTACATTAATTGTGAATATTGTAATCATGCACCAGGTTTAAAAGTGATGTTTATAGGGGAGGCTCTCGCCGTTTGATTTTAGAGTTTAGGACCCTCACGTCCCGGCCCGGATGGGTTTTCTGGGTCGCGGCGTGACAAGGCGAGTCTCAGCAATCACAATCTAGTCATTTGTATAAAATGGATCAAGATTCTCGAATGCAAGATCCTCGATCCAACAGTTCACAAGAGCTAAGACCACTCAAACCATCAGATCTGCTTGTAATTACAAACTTTGTAATTAAATTTCCTTAATTTTTTCAAGAGGATACTAGAACACCAACATCAAATTGGAGACTAGAACACCAACATTGAATCAGATACAATATACACACAATTGGCTAAACGAAAGCTGCAAGAGATTACACCTGAATATTGTGATAGGATGCTGAATTGGAAGCTACAGCCAGAGGTTCACACATACCAAACGAGGAAGAACCGGTTGGCAAGCGAAAGTAATCAGGCACGACTCAGCAAGATGGAAAGATGGTAGGAAGTTAAGGAAGGAAACTGCCTGGAATGGCAGCAGCAATCAAGGAGATTGCTAGGAAAAATAACCAGCTATAATAGTTGATCCATTATTATGTCAATGTAGTTCCTTAAATTATGAAGAGGTAAGCATTTACAGGATATGAAAAGAATGTTACATCTCCTTCTCCAATCTCTGAGTTTTCATTCCTGTGTCTCTCTGCTTCCCTGTTTCTTCTTATTCTTCTCTTAATTTCCCTGCTATTGCCTCCTCTATACCGTGGTTGGCAGCTCTCAAAGTTACCGTGAGTCTGGTAGGTCCTGTGACATCAAGAAGGACCTATCATATTGCACATGCACATAATGGAGTATAAACAATAGACTTCATTAAGAGTTTGAAAAATGTTGCAAAACCAGATCATGTGACATAGTGTACTCAAACTACAGGATTTCCCAACTTAAGAAAACAACAAAAGAGGGAAAATACTCTATTTCCCACCTTCCCCAGGCAAATGCAGGAAGTTGGAGATTTAAGTCAATAAAGTTTCATTCAAGTTGGTAGAACACTGTATGAAAGAGAGAACTGAATCTTTGTTTAACAAGGCAAAGGATGGTTGCTGATCCCTCAACTCCTACTTTTGTTGCACTTTTTTGAGGTTCCAAATTTGCTGGAGGAGTGATCCACTATTAATTTGATGTAAAAAAAGTCACAAGTGAACCGCTACATGCAAAGACAAACAGTTAAGGCCTAATTGATTTTGGAAGCAAATGGACTTTAAGAGCCTTTATGGAGAGCTCATGTAGTAATCCGACAGATAGAATCACTTTAGCAAGACAATTATGTAAAGCTTTAATTGCATAAAATTATATAAAGGGAGAAATAAGATTAGTAAGAAGAGTTGTCCTCCATACTGATTTACATGAGGCAAACAAGTTTCTACTTATTATTGAATGTTTCAATGTGCATTGGAGAAGATTTCTAACCTCTAAAAACAGGAGAATTTCCCTTACATCGAGCATTACTGTGATGAGAAAATATGAAAGAGTGACTATATTTCATCTTAAGAACATGGAAGCAAACTAATACTGAGAACACAATTTATTAGCATTTTCTTCTTCAGATTTTTATACTGCTTCCAATATATCAAATCTCTTCTCTTGCATTTGAGAACCAATCACTCCTTAGCGTCTTCACATGCATAGCTGACTACAAAAGAATATTAACCATAATAATTTGGTCCTTGCAAACAAAGTTTTAGACACAAGCATCTCATATGACATTGGAAATAAGGTCAATATACATGCAAAACAACTAAAATTAACTCTTCAAATGATAAGGGATCAGCTATAGCAAACATGAGCATGGAAATAAAAGCATAGGATTATTCAAATTAGACATGTAACAGAGCATAAGAAACTAGAGAACATGGATCAGACAAAGCTCTCGTTACATGGAGAGTGGAAATCGAAGCAAAATACATAGAGGAACTCATAAAAATCAAAGCAAAAAATCAGAGTAGGGGATCAGATATATATGCCATAGCAAAGGCCTGAAACTAAATCTAATAAAAATTGAAGCAAAATACAGAGAGGCTCTCGTTACATGAAGATCAGGTAGTAGGAAGACCTTATCTTGATGAGTTCCTCAGATCTTCTCTCATATTGTGATCAGAAGAAGTAGGCCACAACTCCCGGAGCGTCGGCGCTAGTGAGGAAGAAAGGCAAAGAGGAACGAATGATCGCAACCCATGGAGATCCAGGTATGTCCCTTTGTAGTAGAGGTCAGCTAAGATGGAGGATGGAGGAGATGATATGTGAGGGCGACCGCTTGAGGTTGAAGGAGTGGATCTCGTGATCTCTTGACCTCTTGACAGCCAGCAGAATGAGAGAACCAGGGTAGGAAAAAACCCTAGGACTCGTGGTGAAGGATGAAGGAGGAAGACATCGTGAGAGGCCGGTCGCCTCTCACCATCACGAGGAATGCTCGGGGTCTGGGATGAGGAGAAATCCCGATTGGAATGAGAAAGCGGATTCCAAATGGGATGAGGAACGGTGTCCGCGATTCCTAAAATTTGGAATGGGAGGACGGTCGGGTTCCGTGGATTCCAAATAGCATCGCGAGCCAAACATAGGAATGGACTGAATGCATATTCCACTCATTCCCCATGCCACCTAATCCATCCCGTACCAATGCCATCCAAACACACCCAATATGTAAGCGAAGGAGGAGACGTACTGCTTCTAGGATTGCTTCACCAATTATTAGATAAGTGACAGTACCCCCACACACACACGCAGTGGCGGAACCAGGGGGGCGGCCGCCCCCCCCCCCCCCCCCCCCCCCCGGCGACGCTGGAAGTTTCTGAGCTCTCGTCGTCAGCCGGCTTTGGTTCCGGCAACCATTCGGGTGTTCGACTCACAAAAGCACTTTCCGGAGCTTCCCAGCTCTTGCTGTCAGACCATTCGGGTGTTCGACTCACAACTCGAGCAAGAGGTGGCCGTGGCAAGTTATCCACGTCGGGAGTTTCCGAGCTCCCGTTGTCGGCCGGCGTTTCTTCCGGCATATAATTCTCTGTAGGTGTGAACGATTTGGGTGCTATTGTAGTACGATGTAGATCTCGAAGTTGAATTGGCGGCAAGTCATCCATAGCTGCTCCAATTATTGTGGAATCGAGCGTTAAAGAAGCAGCTTCCAATATATATCAAGAGCTAGAGGAGCTAAAACGAGCTGGCACCCACCCAAGTGAGAAGAAACAGAGTCCTAAACAGAGCAGAGCATGTATGTTTTTTTTTATTAAAATTATTTGATTTAGTTAATTATTTGTTAATGTTAGGATCTATAATATATTAGTTTGATTTAGTTAATTATTTATATGTTAGGACTTAGTTAATTATTTGATAATTTATTAGTTTGATTTCTAATTGTCGCATTTTTATTTTTGTTTTGTTTTGTTTTATTTAGATAATTGATAAGTTTGTGATTCAAAAAACCCACGAAGCGGACTAAGCGGTGAATCGTCTAATACTCATGACTTGCATACTACTTCAGATAATACTAGTCCGAAAAGACCTTGAACTAGTTTAATTCATCCGAATGATATTGTTGGTGACCCAGGGTTGTGTAAACCCATTGAAACATATGATGTTGGAATTAGGGATGAAATTCGTAAGGGGTACTTGATCAAAGGCCCTTGTAAACCGTTTGATCATAATTTTCCCAAGAAAAAATATGGAAAAGATATGAGGAGTTTTAGGGAGACATGATTCAAAGACTATGGGTGGTTGGAATACAGTGTATCAAAAGATGCAGCGTATTGCTTATGTTGTTATCTATTTAGGAAACCTCAAGGAGAGCAATGTGAAGGAGATGTGTTTACATGTACATATATGATTCAACAATTGGAAAAAGACAATAGAAAAATTTGGTGAACATGTTGATGCACATAACAGTTTTCACAATAAAATTAGAGAAAAATATGAAACACTCAGAAATCAATGGCAAAGTGTATCGCACATATTTTCCGCACACGGACATGACCAAGAGAATGCATATCGTAATTCTTGGAAAAAGAAAATGTTTGATATTGTAATTCTAAGATATTTTTTGCATTACTTAAAAGAAAAGAAAAATGATCATTTTGCTTTAGATTTCGCCCCCTCTTAAGTCTCATTCTGATTTCGCCGCTGCACACACACTTCTCGCGTCTCCATATCGCCCATAGACACGTAGATGTGCATGGTGGACGACTCATGCGACACAAAAACGTGCAACTACCAAACTTGTCATGTCCAAGAAAAAAAAAGAATTCTCCCTTGAAATAATACAAAAACACAATCTTGAGTACTCTTCTTCAAAAACCCTGCGCAGATAGCTGCATGGCTTGCAAGAATTACAAAGCGAGAACAGTGAACACCAAATGGTCCTGCTCACCACATTTCACGACTTCACTGACGAAGCTAGTCCGATCCCTTCCTTCCCCGATCCAACCTGGTTATTTACTCTACGCGATTAAAACCAAATTTACAGTGAATCCATAACAAAAACGGTTCCCTCAAGAACAAAAGCCTGCCCTGCACCTACTGTATTTAATCACCACCCATCACTCATCAGACAAACCCCACCTTAATTTGGTACCACCCACATGCCCCTAGGCCCTAGCAAGCATTATACTTTACCTTCTTTTGGGGCATTCCATTCAGGGAAAAAAGCTTAGGCTTGGGTTACCCTCTGCTGGATTAAAAGCAGGGAAAGATAAGAAAGAGAAAGTGGAAAAGCACGAGAAAGAGCGAAAGAACCTACGTCCTTCTCCTATTGAGCCCTTGTCTCTCTAGTCTCTACTGCAACACCACCCAGGAGGCACATGGTACGCATAAAAGCAAAAGAGAACCCAAACAACGGCCCCTAAACTAGCCACCTCCCAGCCCCTCCTTGTCGTCTAGCCAATCCTAATCTTATCCCCCACCCCCCCCACCCCCCCCCTCCCCCCACCCCAACCCCAACAACCATTAATTGATGATAGTACTCACATTGTAGTCACTGAGATCGAATAATGGCCGTCCATCCACTGTTGCTCCTGCTGCTGCTTCTGCTGCTCCGCGTGATCTCCTGCTACCCGGCGTCGCCGTCGGTGCTGGGAATAAACTACGGCCGGGTCGCCGACAACCTTCCGACGCCGGAGAGGGTGGCACCTTTACTCGTCTCTCTGGGTGTGGGCCGCATTAAGCTCTACGACGCCGACCCCCACGTCCTCCGGGCCTTCGCCGGGACGGGCGTCGAGTTCGTCATTGGCCTCCCGGACGAATGCGTCGTTTCCGCCGCTCGCGACCGCGGCGTCGCGCTCGACTGGATCCGCACCAATGTCGCCGCTTACCTGCCAGCAACCCGAATCGTGGCCGTCACTGTTGGGAACGAGGTCCTCTCCGATAATGACACCGCCGTCGCCGAGTCCCTGCTCCCCGCCATGAAATCCGTCCGAGCCTCCCTTGCCTCTCTGAATCTCGACCACCAGGTGGCGGTCACCACGGCGCACTCCCTCGCCATCCTCTCCACTTCCTATCCCCCTTCCGCCGGTGCCTTCCGGCGAGATCTCATCCCATACATATCTCCCCTCCTCGAATTCCTCGCAGAGACCGGATCGCCGTTCCTAATCAATGCATACCCGTACTTCGCCTACAAGGCGGATCCGAAACGAGTGCCGCTCGATTACGTCCTGTTCGAGCCCAACTCCGGTGTGGTGGATCCCGGATCGGGGTTGAGGTACGACAACATGCTCCACGCGCAGGTCGACGCAGTGAGATCGGCGATCGCGGCGGTGGGGGGAAAGGGGAAGAGTGGGGCGGCGGTGGAGCTGAGGGTTTCGGAGACGGGGTGGCCTTCGGCCGGAGACGACGACGAGGCGGGGGCGACGATCGAGAACGCTATAAGGTACAACGGGAACCTCATGAGGATGGTGACGGAAGGCAAGGGGACGCCGATGAAGCCGACGGCGCCGCTCCACGTCTACGTGTTCGCGCTGTTCAATGAGGACATGAAGCCTGGGCCGTCGTCGGAGCGGCACTACGGCCTCTTCAGGCCGGACGGTTCACCGGCCTACGAGCTCGGCATCGCCTCTGCGCCGCACTCCGGCGGGAACACCAGCGGCTTCAGCTCCGGCGCGCAGTCACCGTTGCATCACGCCGCGGCTTCTTCAACCGGTTATTACTCTATCTCGTCGGCGATGGTAGCTAACTAACACCTCGCATTTTAAACTTGAATTCGAATATATGTTTGAATTTTCCGGTAATGTAGTTAGAATTTGTTACAGGGGAAGAGGTGGTCCCGGATGCAAGCGGTGGCGGCCGCCGTGGTGGTGGCAGTGGCGTTGCGGAAGCCGTGATTTATTTACCTTCTATAGAGTATAGACATAGGAATTAGCTTACCTAGCTAGGGATGTAGTGCTTGAATTTTTGGTATTTTTTGTGGTCTCTAAATTGTTTAATTGGCGGAATATTATTGGATTAGTGGATGAGCATGGCTTTATTAGCCTTATTAACAAATGGCTATTATGAGACATTGTTCTTGCTAATGATATCATCTAGTTAAGAAACAATGGATTTGAGTTTATGGCGTTATTAATAACAGCTGCATCCCTGGACACGTGTCATTGTGGGGGATGATGGATTGTTTCAGGTGCTTTCTCAATGCTATCTCGGGAAAAAAAAATACTTTATTTCAATTAATAACGTGAGTTACTCCATTTTCCATAAAAAAAATCATGGTGGTATTCAGCATGCTCGGGTTTTTTTTTTATCTATATATCAACTAGGTGGTGGGCCCGTGCCACATGGCACGGCTAACTGCCCGCCCCCACTATCTCTATTATAACTTACGCCACATCAGTCACTATCTTTTTTTTGTTTATTTAACTATAATTTTATATCACGTGTATACCACGTGTATGCCATGTGTGTATAAGTTTATGACTCAGATGATGAGTCATAAAAGTAACTACCTTTGGATCTTATAAGGTAGATAAGTATGTATATTTAAAACTAATCTCCTGATTTATGATTATAAGGATGTATATTTAAAACTAATTTAGGGAAGATGATAAAAATATACAAAGTTAACTTAGGAAAATATACATGTAAATAAACTAATAGGAGGTAAACGGTTGTAACCGTTTTTGCTCCTTATAAGGTTGATTTAAACATTGATGTTTGTGTCAATGACTCATCTGAAGTTAGAAATTGTCTACATATCTTTATAAATACTCTTTTTATCTACATAGCTTTATGACCTATTTTATATCATGGCTAATTTTGAATTTAAAGTTGCTCGCGGCTCTCTATTGTGAAATAAATATGGGTTAAAATTGACTACGAAGAATTCTAAATTTCAAAATTATCTAGTCATGATCAGAGTCGATTATAAGGATTTGTAGATAAAAATGAACATTTATACATATTTATCGATAATTTTAAATTTTACAAGGGGGTATTAACACGAAAACAGGGGTGGCCGTACATTGGGTCACTGCAGCCCCTCAGATTTAATAGTTTGTTAAACTATTACTAAGCAGTAAAAAAATTGCACCACCTACAGGAGTAATTTTGACACCCCTACCATGTAAAAAATCTCCCACGGCCCAATAGCTGGCGCATTCAAGGGGTCTGACGTAGAATATTTATAGCAGCCCTGCCATGATAAATCGTGGCCGTGGATCTCCGGAGAGCGGTTAAAATTTCATTTAGTCCACGATCTCTCTCTTACTCTCTCCTCCTCTTCTCGCCTCACGATTCCCATCCCAACCAAGCACCGCCGCCCAACGTCAATCATCACCGGATCACCCTGCCGCGCGTCCTCGTCGGAGATCCCAACGGCTTCGAGCTCCAACCCCGCCGCCCTCTCTCTCTCTTCCGCTCCTCCATTACCGTTCTCCTCTCCAAGCTCCTTCCCGCCATGGCTCCTACTACTCTTCTCGTCGCCATTGCTCTGCTCTTGCTCCTTGGTCTCCTCCATGTACATCTTCTCCACCATTGGCTTCCAAAGCCGAACCCTCGCATTAATAAACGAGTTCGAGACCTGAATCATTTGCAATCCAATCAATTTCAATTTATTCTCAAAGATTTCATGGTAATGACCAAAAAGTTCATCAACTTGGATCTCTATACATTAATACATGACTGCTAGTTAGTCTTGCTTGTTTCGCAAGCATCATTGAAATCAGCAGCATAAAAACAGAGAAATCAGCGGTTCTTGAAGCAAATTCAAATATGTTTACGGGTGGAGGAATTGTTTGAATAGCCATGTGAGAAGACCGGAAACAAAGCGCTCCGGCAACCCCCTCTGAGGTCTCGAAGCATTGGGCTGGATGATATTAGCTGTTGCAGAGCTCTCTGCTGCTAGAGATGGTGCACGAACCGGAGCCTCGAGCCACCCTTAGACTTGGAACCACCTCCCATGCAGTCCTTTTCTCCAAGCTCTTCCTAGCGCCTCTGACTTGGCCGGATGTGGCGTCCCTCAAGCACCTAAACTACTTCTCTGCAAGTGTTGGTTTATAAACAAGTTATGGTCGCCAAAATTATGGCTAGACCCAATTAAAGAGCCTAATTCACATTAAGCTAATCAAACGATTACTAGCGGTTACTAAAACTGCTAACTAATAGAATCGTTTGGAGACTTTTGAAAGGGGTTCATTTTTCAGTGAGAAGAGGCTTCCCGTCGTGTGATCAGTGATTGAACTCTGATTGAGTGAGGAAGAACCAGTGGAGAGAAAGAATGACAGGCGTGAAACAGAGGAGAAGAAACTTGGGCTGTGGATTGGAAATCTTGTTCTAGTAACAAGATCACTTGGATCACACGTGAAACAAAGGAGAAGAAGATCCTAGGCTAACGAGTAAGTTTTCGTTACTTTCCTAGATTTATACAGAGTAATCTAAATCGACTTTGGTATCAGAGCTAGTACATCTGTTTTTGTGAATCCATGTTTTTTTTCTTCTTCTCAATCGATGCCGAATTTAATCGGTGGTGGGAAGGAGAACGGGAATTTAGTCAGTGGCAAAGACATACCTGGACGAATGGGTTTTGGGTTTCAGGCGAACGATTGGTTTGGGGGTCTCCGATTCGTCGCGAGGACCGAATCGCCACCTCCCTCAACTACGCCTTCGTCGCCGATCGTCTTAGCCGAGCGCATCGCCAACCACGACGCCGAGAGGAGGGATCCTCACTACCTTTGTAGATAAGGAGGCGGCGTCTGTGGGGGGCGGGAGTGGCCGCTGCAAGTGGTGTGCTGCTCCCCGGCGACGCAGAAGGCACGACCTTCATTCTCCGATTAGGCGACGCCAAGGCGTTCATCCACAACCCTGGTGTTTGACCATGATGCACCTCATCGGATCGGATCTTGCCCGTCTGATCTCCGTTCCTTTGGGGGCGAGAGAAGAGGCAACGGAGAGCGGCGGACTCTCCGGGATGTTGATGCTAAGGAAGGACGGCCTTGAGCGCCGTTTGAGGCCAGATCTGAGGTTGGAGTTGAAGATTGGTTTTTTAGATGCGTAATGATTTGTGCACACTGCAAGCTGGCGTGTGTAATGCACACGCCTAGCTGGCAGATGTGCTTAATGGGTCAAGACCCATTTGACATCCACCCGTTAACATGAAAGATTTGATAAGCTATTTCGAAGCTTCCTTCGCAAGCTTCTTTCAAAGCTTCATTCACAAGCTTCTTTCAAAGCTTCATTCGCAAACTTCCAAACCCCTTTCGCACCAGTAGCCGTCGCCGGCCCATTGTTCACCGCCCACCCTACCTCGGCGCCGCCAAAACCAAAACCCAAAAAAAACCTAACCCAAACCTCGTCGCCCTCTCCAGAACGAAACCCTAGCTCGACCCCGTCAACCGGAGCTCGCTCCCTCCGCGCTTCGCTTGCTCTTCTGCTCAGCATCTAAAGCCGGTCGCCCCCTCACCCTTCGCGCTTCGCTTGCTCTTCTGCTCAGCATCTGAAGCTGGTCGCCCCCTCACCCTCTCCTCGGCACCAAAGGTTTGTTTGATCCATCTTCCATGATTTGTGATTGGTTGGGATGTTTGAGTGCTTTCTTGGTTGTTACACTTACTTGCAGAAAGAATCACATTGCCAGTGAATAACCCTAAGGTCAACAGTTTATTCCTTCAACTCTTTCTCATTTCCTGAGATTGTTTGTTGTTGCCAATGCATTATGATGATTTTAAGTAGCAGTTTGTAAAGACGAAGAGGCTTAGAGTACGGGTGAGACCATAAGATGCTAAATTATTTCTTAACACATTTTGAGCCCTTCTTTTTTTATTTTACCAGTTCATAGATTGGCTTTTTTTTTAAAAAAGGAATTGGAAATGAGGTTGTTGGAGAGTCGGCAACAGCTGAAATCTGAAATGGTTTCTTGAGCTTTATTTTTGGTTTGTGAGTAGTCTCAATATTCTAAATTTACTTGTCAATCGTTTTTATTTTGTCATACTATTTATGCTATGCTAAAGAAATTGTGTCACTGTTTCATGTGTTATGCTAATTAATAAATGGTTTTATCAAAAAAAGCTATAGGTTGTTTTTATTTCAATCTATCACTTGATTTAAAGAATTTTCCTCGTCAAATGTCCTTTCTATTCATTCAAACATCTTTTGATGACTTTGGAAAGAAAACTTTTGCTACCGGTGGGGCTCTTGAGCTGATAAATAAGGTAACTCGATTCCCTTTATCCAAGTTGCTAGAATATTTATTTAGTTCATCATTTGGGTGTTTTGTGAAGCATGTGTGTTAACTGCTTAATTAAGACTGTATGTGCTCTTTTATTGGTTAACAACCTCCTATGTGAAGTGGTATTGACTTGTAATCCTCTTTTAGGATTATGTAGTTGTAAGGGCAGTCTTCATCCTACTTTGTGTTGTTGGGTTGCAATTTAATGTGAGTCACATTTGAATTTTTTTCTCAGGCCATCTTACCATATGAACTCACAAGGTGTTTTCACTAACCATCATAACCAGGCAATTCATGCCACAATATTGGTCTTTCCGGTGTGAGGAAATGCTACATTAACAGTTAAGATAGCTGAGTCATCCCCCAGCCTTCGGCTTAACTACTCACTCAAAAAGAAAACAAAAAATAGCTGCCCGAGTCATCCTGGTTTGCGATTGGTCTACCAAAAAGATTTTGAGGTGATGGTATAATTGGTCTACTTTAATTTTAAGATTTGAGGTGATACTTTTGCATGAACATGATATGGTTATCTGTTGTACATCTGGCTTGTTCTTTGTATTGAATAGCAGTGCGATATAGTCTTATGTCATCTTGTTTCATGTTTATGCTTCAATTTCATTTGCGTCCCATTGCTCAGTTGGGTCTGGACAAATCATCTATTCCGAGCCCATTAAATGTTGGTACCTTGTCATGCATGGAAATATTTTAATTCATGAGTATTAGTAGCTATTTTGAATAATTGTGCTTTATTTTAGGATATTCTATAACTTAAGAAGGTAGCTACTTCGAGGGCTTCATATCTGTCTTAAATCTAAGCATCGGTTCAGAATGTGGTTAATTTGTATTGTGAGTCTAGTCTTTTGTTTAACTTCAATATGTGTCACAGCACACGAACTTATATCGTGGGTCAAAAAGGAATTAAAAACTTCACTGTTGACTTGTTGCTTTTATTTGATATCTGCAGGTGGTAAGGCATGAAAGGTTTGTTTCTTTCGGTGATAAGCTGATTGCTGACCTTGGAGCTAGTCAAATAATAGAAGGTTATTGCTCACAAGATCCTACATCTGAAGCAGCTTCTGGAGCATCAAGTTCATCTTTTTCTTACTCTCGAGCATGGCTTGCTGCTGAAGTACTTTGCACATGGAAGTGGCAAGGTGGCTCTGCTTTAGTTTCTGCCTTACCCTCCTTGAGCAGATTCACTCAAAATGTAACATATTCTTCGGAGGAAAGTGTCATGTTTTTCATATTGAACATGTTACTTGATGTTGTGCCTTAGATGTGTTGTATTCTTGTTAACAGCTTGATCATGTTGCTAAAGTGATTCTTTTAGATGTGCTGAGATGTGTTAACAGCTTGATTTTGTTGTTAAAGCTATCAATTATATCAACAATTCATCAGTCATGTTCTACCGGAACAATTAATGTGATTCGTGGCATTTATAAGACGAACTCATACAACCAAAGCTCTTAATTCGTGATCTAAAGCTGTTAATTCGTGCTATTGATAGAACGAATATGTTATCCCTATCGGTAGCCATGTACCGATAGCAAACCACACTAATATCGGTAGTCAGGAACCGACAATGTACACATATCTATCGGTATGTGGGTACCGATGTAACCACAATTAATGTGATTCGTGTCATTCATAAAACGAACTCGTACAACCAAAGCTGTTAATTCATGGTATGAGGCTATTAATTCGTGGTATTGATAGAACGAATATGTTATCCAAGTATGGTGCTATCGGTAGCCATATATCGATAGCAAAGCACACTAATATCGGTAGTCAGGTACCGATATTGTATCCATATCTATCGGTATATGGGAACCGATATAACCATAATTAATGTGATTCGTGGCATTCATAAAACGAACTCGTACAACCAAAGCTTGTAATTCGTGGTGTGGAGCTATTAATTCGTGGTATCGATAGAACGAATATGTTATCCAAGTATGGTGCTATCGGTAGCCATGTACCGATAGCAAACCACACTAATATCGATAGTCAAGTATCGATATTGTTCCCATATTTATCGGTATGTGGGTACCGATATAACCACAATTAATGTGATTTATGGCATTCATAAAACAAACTCATACAACCAAAGCTGTTAATTCGTGGTATGAAGCTGTTAATTCGTGGTATTGATACAACGAATATTAATTGTACATAGTATGAATTGGACATTTGCATACCACGAATCACTTGATTCGTGGTAGATTCGTGGTAGATTTGTTGTATTTATAGTACGAATGTGTGACATGCAAATAACGAATTGGTGATTTGCATACCATGAATTGGTCATTTGCATACCACGAATCACATGATTTTATCCTGTACCACTGCCTAAACATAATTAATATCAGTTTCTGTACATGATTAATATCAATTCATATCACAATGTAACCACTCACCATTTGCACACATGAAATCAGGTTCAACCATGCAAGACTAGCAAAATAACAATTGCAACAAATTAGGTTCAATCATACAAGAGTAACCAACCAATAATTGCACATTTTAGTTTTTATCATGATTCGATCCTGGTACATCAATAGGTGCACACAATGAATAAAATAAATACATGAAATAATCAAATTGACTTCTTATATCCAGCCTGTCATCCATCCCCCCCTTCGTTGGAACAAAGACAACAAAATATCCAGCCCGTCATCAATCCTCCCCTCTCGAGTACTATGCACCCCTTCAATGCGGCCTTCTTGCAGCTGCATATTATATTGAGTTGATTCAAACATGTTCTTCATCTTCTTCCATTTCCTCTACCTGAGAAGGTTGCTTCTCGGGATCAAGAGCTGGTAGTTGGGGTGATCAATGTGTCTTGCTCTGGAGGCAATAGAATGCTCCCAGGTGGTGCGATTGACTTCAGCAGAGGGATCTTGTTCCTACCCCTTGCCAGCTCAAGCAGCACCTGAAAAGAAGGACAAAGCATATGGATGTCAAGTAGTTGGAATTTGGAGGCGAGACATTAAGATTTGATAATGTTTCTCAGGTCACATTTGAAAGCTGATGGGAGCATAACATGTGCAATGACTAGCATTACTTGTCTGTCCCTTGGTGTATTCAGTAGAAGATAAGTTTACATAGCTTTTCAACCTGAATATATGTGCTGTAGGAGGAACTCCGAAAAGACTCATTTTGAACTTCGTATTGCATCAGGTGACCATAGAGGGAGGTATAAATTACTTATGTAGTTAATTCGGCACCAACGATTTCATCCTCATAGCTCAACACAAGCCAACCGAAAGGTAGAGAAGAAAAATAGAGCATATTCGGATAGCTAAAACTTTTTCTATCAGCTTATTCTCACGATTAAACGAGCATAAAAGGCTCCTTGCTCTTTGGAATTTAATTAAATCGTAAATTTGTGAGGGGTGGCAGATAGGTTTCTTCACCGGCATACCAAAAAGTGCTCTACATGCTTGACAGTCTCTATGTACGATTTGTAGGAACAAAGAGAAGAACAAGAGAAATAAAATTTGTTGTGTGCATATGGCCACAGATGTAGGAAAATGTAGTATTTATTGGAAGAGCAAATTACGGAACCGACCATGGTATCTTTGAAGTTGATAGCTAAAAAAGATGCTTCCTTTCATATGGAAGAACTAGTCATTTTGCATCCCAAATCAATGTCCTTTCCCCCACCAAAATTTATCGCCATCTTCCATTCCTTACCAAAAAACAACATAACTTATTATTGGTGAAGTCTTCCTTCTTCTTGAAAAAAGATAAATTTGTTACGCACATTGATACGCTAGTCCAAACAAATCTACGAAGAAATAATTACTATCTTTACCATATGAAATAGTATATGCTAGTCCAAACAAATCTTGCCATATAAAAATGATATGCACTAATCCAAACAGATCTCTAAATGCAGGTTTCACTAAAAGGTAATCAAAGCTTTCTTACGCACATTGATACCCTAAAAGTCATGAACAGAGTTCACATATATGTTGCATTTTGTTTATAGTTTCCCTACAAACAATGCATTTACTTCAATATGTTACTTTCTGTGGCTATGATCTTGAAAAGTCCAGAAGAACAATCTTCAAAACCCTAACCATATGAATAGCCACATATATTAGCAATTACTCTAAGAACTAGGGATGAGAAATCTCCATGAAAACATGTAAACCTTAGAAACGCCCTTTCAATCACCTATTTGCTTCTTTAATTCAGTATCGATCCTCGAAATCCAAAGAAAACTACCACAAAAAGGAACGAAAGAAGCAATCGTTTTGAGTTAAAGATCAAATCAAACGAATTTAGCTATGGAATTTAGAGATTTGGAAAAATAATGCAATTAGTTGTAAGATGAATTCGAGTTGCTAGGGTTCCGGTTAGGGAGGGTACCTCGCGGGGCGGGGGCTGGGAGAAGGAGAAGTTAACTTTGGACTGGATGGCGAGGCGGATGTCTTCAGGGTCAAGGGCGGGCTTTCCGGCGTGCTCGGAGTAGGTCTGGGCATCTGAGAGCACGTCCACCACGTACGTATACATGAGCTCGAGGAACTGGAACACCACTCGACCCTCATATTCGCTCTCCCCGACCCCCATCGATCTCAGAATCTCCCACACTACTCAAGCATCCCGTGGCTCATCATCAACCCCGCCCGGTGCCGCCGAGCCTCCGACGCCGTCGCCAGTGGCAACATCGAAGGGTTGAAAGGAGGGGAGAGGTTTTCCATGTGGCCAGAGAAGGAGGGAGTGGTTTGCGAGGTTGGGGAGGGACGGTGACGTCGGCGCCGACGGATCCGGAGGAGACGAAGGAACTCGGGCGGCGAGGTCTACCCCGACGGGGTTGCTGTCGGAGACATCGCTGAAGGTGAGGAACGGGGTCTGGGATAGAGTGGAGACGGGAAGGGTTTGCCAGGTGGCGGGAGAAGGAGGAAGTGGATTGCGAGGTTGGGGAGGGGTGGTGGCGTCGGCGCCGACGGATCCGGAGGAGACGAAGGAACTCGAGCGGCGAGGTCTACCCCGGCGGGGGAGGAGTGGGGGAAGCACAGGTGGGAGGCGGGAGATCGAGGAGGGGGAGGAACGGAGTTCAGTGGAGGTGGGTGGTGAGCCAAGCTTCCTTCCGATAGAGAGGACGGAGAGAAGAGGTGGGAGAGATGCTTGCAAAGAGGTGGGAGAAATGCCTGCAAGATCTTTTGGCTTGCGGGTGTGCATGAGCACCATTAACCCGTTAAACCCGTTAAGGAGTCAAATCTAAACAAATGCTTTTCACTATGCCATGTAAGCAAGGTTTAATAAAACCTATTTAAATAACACAGCCACCTGGGCATGTGCATTACACACGCCAGGTGGCTGTGTACACTAATCACAACCCTTTTTAGATTGGAATTGGAGCTATTAAATATAAGGGGGACAGTCACGTGGGCTTTGCTGAGACACTGACATAGAGAGTTAGTTTGACTTGTCTACTATTGAAAAAGATTATTCTCTACAATTAAATTTAGTAGAGTGACATCAATTGACAGTGGGCTTGACTATTTTGACTTATTGCAACAGTTGAAAACCACTGCCATCCTGAAGCTAGAAATCAGTAGACTGTCCTGCTATCGGTTTTTTTTTTTGTTAGTTCCTGTCATTCTAGTTTTTTTTTCCAGCATATTACAAATGACTATTTTTTAGTTGTCAGTGCATTCAAGTTATAGAACAAGTCTCTTGATTAGTTATGCCCAACTCTATGCAGTGGAGGACTATTCATTAGAAAGTGTGTTGGCCTATAAGATGGAAGATGGGGACACATTGACCTTACATACTCACAATATGTGGAGAAAGCTCTACTATCTTTCTAAGGAATATAGGATTCAACTACACATAGATCGGAAAATGGAAATCCTGCTTGATTCTCTTCCTGATAGATTGGAAGTGGTTGCTAAGGAGCTAAAGAAGCAACTTGGTGGTTTAGATTTCAACAATATAACTCGAAAGATAGAAGAAAAGATAAAGCGAAATGTTCAAAGGAACATATATCGCTCAACATCTCTTTCATATGCTCATAGTTATCAAAGTGCAAGAAGAACAAATCACAATGCATGCAATTTTCCTTGGATAAGGAAGATGGATGATGTGATATGGAAAAGTTGTTTTGGTGACATGTTTTTTGCAGATCTCTATGGTTCTTCTAATGCATTTTTAGCTGAGCAAGGAGAGGATATTCCTAGCGAGTTTTCTGATACTGAATCTGATCTCACTAAGTCTCCTAGTGAGGATTCTGTGGCTGAATCATATGAGCCTGAAGAGGATCTTAGACAGGTCTCTGAGATTGAGTCTGATGGCACCCCTCCTCCTAAGAAATCCAAGCTGCACTAGGGCATAGATTGATCTGAGTCACTTGTTGTATATGTAAATACTATCTTTATGCTCTTTGTATATGTAGATATCATGTTAATTAATGAAGTTTTTTTGTTTGGCTGTTTTTGAGCATGATATCATGGGAATATTATGAGTGAAATCTCTTTTTCGCCAAAAAATTGAACTCTTGCGCAATTATGGATTAAGTATTAATAGTTTGGCTATGTATTTAGGAATTGATAGAATGTTATAAATATTCTTTTTCGTTACTATTACATATGTTAGATTATTTTTACTTAATTCAAGATATTGCAGCAAAATTCTATAAGATTTTATTGTGCTAGTTCCTTATGTTAATTTGTTGTCTCTAAATTAGAATGGCTGCAACAAAGAGCATTATCGCTGATTTGAATCATGGAGACAAACTGAATGAGAAAAACTATGACATATGGCATAGGAAAATTCAGTATCTCCTGGAAGAACAGGACATGCTGGAAACAATAACACAAAATATGGCTGAACCTGAGCAAGGCACAACTGCTCAGCACCGGCGTAATCTAGAACTCTATCAAGCTTATAGGCGAAATGATAGAGTTTCTCGCATATTGATGCTGAGCATCATGAGAAATGACCTGATGCTTTGTTTTGAAAAGCATCGTTCAACCATGGCTGTTTGGGATGCTGTCAAAGTCCAGCATGGAGGAACTTCTACTACTCGACTTCGTCAATTAACCCTCAATTTCGATAGGTACAAGAAGCGCCAGCATCATTCGATGAGGCAGCACCTGACGATCATGTCAAATATGATCAGTGAATTGAGGATTGCTGGACATTAAATGACTGACGAGCAGCAAGTTCAAGCAGTAATCCGTACTTTGCCTGGTTCTTGGGAACATATGAAGACTAATCTTACACATAATGACAACATCAAAACTTTTGATGATGTTGCACGTCATGTCGAGTTAGAAGAAGATCGTCTTCATGCTGAAAAACCTGTCGATGAAGCTTTTATGACTGAATCCTCATCGCGAAAGGCTTCGGGCTTTAAACGCAAACGAGGTAAAGGTAAAAGTTTCAAAGGTAAAGGCAAAGTGGATGGACTAGGTCCAAAGAATGACAAGCGCAAGAGAGGCAAACGTGGTGGTCAAAAAGATAAGAAGGGCAAAATTGCTTTAACTGTGGCAAGCTGGGACACTTCGCTCGTGAATGCACTGAGCCGAAGGTACTATATGCTATGCCTCCTCCCTCTAACTTATTTGTTAGTAGCTGTTTGATGTTGGCTGAAACTGTTCCTTTCTGGACTCTAGACTCAGCAGCAACAGACCATATAGCAAGGGATAGAACCACCTTCGTGGAATTTCGTCGATTACCGAAGGGAAGTAGACGCATATACATAGGGAATAATGCTTCCGCTGAAGTGCTTGAGATCGGTACCTGCAAGCTAGTGTTGCGGGGTGGTCGCACTCTATATCTTCATGATGTGCTTTACGCTCCGGATGTTCGACGAAATTTAGTTTATGTGCTTGTTCTTTTGAAATTAGGATTTCGTGTTGTGTTTATGGACAACTCTGTTTAGGTGTTTCTAGACAATGTTTATTATGGTTGTGGTTTTATATTAGATGGTTTTATGGTGATGGACACCGTACCTGTTGATGTAATAGACAATGCTACCGTTTGTGTTGTTGGTAATTCTAGTATTGTTGTAGATGATCTTCTATGGCATGCTAGATTAGGACATATTGGGCAGAATCGACTTAATAGGTTGGCTAGAGAAGGCCTATTAGGCTCACTAGCTAAAGTCGATTTACCAACTTGTGAGCATTGTCTTGCTGAAAAATCAACAAGATTATCATTTGGTAAAGCCAAAAGAGCCACAACACCATTGCAATTAATTCATTCTGACATTTGTGGCCCAATGAATGTGAGGGCTAGGCATAGAGCTTTCTATTTCATCACATTTATAGATGATTTCACAAGATTTGGACATGTTTATTTGATCTCTAATCTGAAGCATTAGATTGCTTCATACGTTATACTAGGTTGGTTGAGAATCAGTTAAACACAAATATCAAATCTCTTAGGACCGATCGAGGTCGTGAATATCTATTTGATCAATTTAAATGTTTTTGTGATGAAAATGGCATAGCTAGACAGCTAACTATTCCTTATACTCCACAACAAAATAGAGTAGCAGAAAGAAGGAATAGAACCCTATTAGACATGGTTAGGTCAATGATGGCACAAGCTAATTTGCCTATTTCCTTTTGGGGAGATGCATTATTAACTGCTGCCTATATACTTAATCGTGTGCCCTCTAAAACTGTATCCTCCATCCCATATGAATTATGGAATGACGAAAAGCCTAATTTAGGTAATTTGCATCCTTGGGCTTGTGCAGCTTATGTACACATAATTTCTCACCAATATGGAAAACTTGGTCCTAGGGGGAAGAAATGTATCTTTATAAGATACTCGGATAATTCCAAAGGATTTGTGTTTCTGGGTGAAAAAAATGATGGGAGAGTTACAGAAATTGAGTCACGAGATGTTATTTTCTTAGAAAAGGAATTCCCTAAACGAGGAGAGGTTATTGAGGATTTTCATCTTTATGAGGTAAATGATCTAACTGATAAAGCACCGAACCGAATAGTTGAGGAAGAAATTCCTGAACAAGTAGCGGTTAGTGGGAGCAATGATATCACTCCTATGGAGCATGATCATGATCAATCTCAACCTCGTAGGAGTATCCGTGAAAAGATTCCTCGTCGTCGATTTGAGATTGAGGGGGAAGCTTTTATGGTTGCTCCACGGGATGAAGAGGAACCTAAGACTATTCAAGCAGCTCTTTCGAGTCCTAAAACTGGGGAATGGATTAAAGCTATGGAGGAGGAAATGGAGTCTATGAAAACCAATCAAGTTTGGGAATTAGTAGACTTACCGCCAGGACGTAAATCAATTGGGAACAAATGGGTTCTTAAGATTAAACGCAAGGCGGATGAGACTATTGATAAATACAAGGCCCGACTAGTGGCCAAAGGCTATACCCAAAAGGAGGGAATTGATTATGAAGAAACTTTTTCACCAGTAGTAAGGTTTGCTTCAATTCGCCTCATCTTAGCCATTGTCACTCAAATGGACTTGGACCTTTACCAAATGGACGTTAAAACTGCATTTCTCAATGGGGAACTAGATGAAGAGATATATATGGATCAACCTATAGGTTTTGAATCTAAAGGTAATGAGCGCAAAGTTTGCAAGCTTAAAAGATCCATATATGGTCTCAAACAAGCATCTAGACAATGGAACCACAAATTTCATCAAGCTATTCTAATGGATAAGTTTGCAATGATGGAAGAGGACCATTGTGTATATGTGAAACGTTCAAAGCATGGTTTCGTCATTCTGTCCTTATATGTTGATGACATTTTATTGGCTAGAAATGATAAGGAATTGATTGAAAACACTAAGAAGTGATTATCATCAAATTTCGAGATGAAAGACATGGGTGACGCTAGTTTTGTGTTGGGTGTGAAAATTCTAAGGGATCGCGCTAGAAGGCTCTTGGGTTTATCTCAAGAGACTTACATCAAAAAGATGTTAGAGCGTTTTCACATGCACAACTGCAAGCCGATGGACACATCAGTTGAAAGAAACTCGAGCTTAAGTATAGACATGTGCCCTAAGACTCCAGAAGAAAAACAAAAAATGTCTAATGTACCTTATTCTAGTGTTGTCGGTAGTTTGATGTATGCAATGATGTGCACACGTCCCGACATATGCTACGCTGTTGGGCTGGTAAGCAGATATCTGTCAAATCCAGGAATTAAACATTGGAAGGCAGTCAAGAGAATTTTGCGGTATCTAAAAGGAACATCAGATTTTGTGCTGTGCTATCAAGGAAAGGATTTGCGCTTAGTTGGTTATACTGACGCCGATTGGGGTGGTGACATAGATGAGCGCAAATCAACTTCAGGGTATGCATTCTTGTTGTATGGTTGTGCTATATCTTAGAGTAGTAAGAAACAATCCTGTATTGCCTTGTCTACCATGGAGGTAGAATACATAGCATGTTCCTCTGCTATACAAGAAGCGGTTTGGTTAAGAAGGTTCTTACAACATTTGAAAATTGTCAAATCAGCATCAGAACCAGTGACAATTTTCTCTGACAGCATGGCTGCGTTGGCTTATGCTAAGGATCCTAAGTATCATGGAAAAACCAAACATATTCAAATTAGATATCATTATGTTAGAGACATGATTACACAAAAGGAGGTGATCCTGAAACACATTTCTGCAAAAGTTATGGTTGCTGATCCTTTCACCAAGCCAATAGCTAGAGATTCATTTGTTGGACATGTAAAATCTCTAGACTTGTGTAGAATGTGAATATTATCAGGTGTGGTCCAATGGTTCACTTGTATTACCTTACAGTTAATTTAAATGAAATTTGTTTTTTGCCTTGTGTTGGTAAAATTCATTCAAATTATTTTGATGTTTTACTGTAATTGACAGCTAGTACAGTTTAATGTTGTATGTCAATAGACAAAAATTGGTTCACTCACACGAGCGATAACCTCTGGCGCTTAGAGAGTGAGCAGAGATGAGACGATTTGAACTAATAGCTTTGAAAGCGACTTTAGGCGCCGTGGGAGCAAGTTTAGTTTAAATTTAAATCGCCTTGGTTAAAACCAAGATGAGATTCTAATAGAATCAACATGGATAATATCACACTATTCATGAGTTTATCAATTGATGCCAAGTGTGAAATTTTAATCTGGCGCTGTAGACAGTGAACAGATAGAAATTTCAAGTTTGGTGCCTGAGTTAGTTTGGCGACAAGACTAAGACTTGTATGGTGTTTTTACTTAAGAAGAGCAATGACATACACTCTTTATCTTAGTAAAAGAAAAGAGAAGCTCCACCGTAACATGCATTTCATACTACATGTGCTTTGTCACACCCCGACCCAGAAAACCTATCCAGATCGAGGCGTGAGCCATCTAAACCTATTTACATCATCAATTAGAGCACAAGTATATAACTGCTATAAATTTAAACAATTTAATCCTCAAATTCATAAAAATTTCGACAGAATCCCCTTTGTTTCTCAATTTGAACCCTGTACAGTTATAATCTCCACAATAAATTAAAACGATAAATCTAACAATTCTAAAATTCAACAATAATATGAATCTGCAATCACAAATCTTACTATCTAGTACAGGTTCTGATACAATGCTTTCATCAACCCTCATTACAAAATTTAATACAGACCATCAAATCCTCGAAGAGGGAAATTATACATTTAATATAACTGCAAATATACAACTATTAACAAAGGGGAAAACTCCAGGATCGTCAAGTGCTCCTCAAAACTCCAAGTCCGCGATCACCTCGAGAATAGCGCGCCAACGCCTAGAAGATCACCTGAAAGGAAAGGACTGCATCGACCTGCATCGCCAATGCAGCCCAGGTAGGAGTGAGCAACAAAGCTCAGTAGGGTTCTACGCTATTCTACGTCACACTGAAGGGAGGAAAACAACAACAGCGTCGTTTCTCCGCCTAAGTCTAAAGGATGCCACGGGGTCCCATAACCCCTATCGATTCCCCAAGGGATCCTACTCTTCTCAACCGACCACTCTGGGAACATCAACCAAACACGCTGGGAGGAAACAAGAATCAGAGCCAGTAGGAATACCCTTACCCAGCAGGAAACCATTGCATGGGGACACATGTCAGAGACATCGACAACCATCCTTAGCACTTGGCCTTGGAGAACCGACACGACCTCTAAACCTTAAACAATATAATATTTCAGTCCAACTACCTAATAATTCTCGAATGATATCAAACATGATCACTGATGACAATCACGTCCTAATCCTCGACTACCCCAAACCCCGGTCCTAGGATTAGATCCGGGCTACCCGAGAACCCCGGATCGACGATCGAAACCATCGTCTACCACCTAGCCTGATGCTTCTAATGCAATCACATGCATGCAATGCTCATGCACAGGAATACAGGAAAAGTAGCATGCAACAATATGCCAAGACAACATACACGGGCTAGGCGAAGCATCAAGCTTGCCGGAGGGTAATCATAGCATGGGTCTAAACTACAATAATACAATATTGTAACGGCGCCCACGGACCGTTAACAAACAACTACACATTCAATCGAAATTTTGGCATTACAACGACGTCCATAGCCGTCAACCACAATTTCTACAACGGGGATACAACCCCGGCCACGCAATCACACAACACGCCACAATTATAAATTAATACAAGTGGCACACCAGCGGCCCGCTCAATTATCTAACCATCCCAAGGGGCATGACTCCCTTAGTTCAACCACAAGCCCCACACGGGGTTAAGCAAATATAAAGCATGCAATCTATATATATATAACATGGTATGATTATTTAATTAAAAGCTAACTAAGCATGAATAGTTAACTAGTTAAATCGACAAACCAACATCGAGGGTTCAAACACCCAAACCTATCAAATCTAGCTTGTCCATCCTAGATGTTATTAAGAACATCAATTAGGGCATTAGGTGAATGAAGCATGTATCTCGAAGGATTAAACACGGTAAAACA
Source organism: Narthecium ossifragum (assembly GCA_963920575.1). Taxonomy (NCBI): domain Eukaryota; kingdom Viridiplantae; phylum Streptophyta; class Magnoliopsida; order Dioscoreales; family Nartheciaceae; genus Narthecium; species Narthecium ossifragum. Next base: position 12,014,361 of record OY986964.1, on the reverse strand, counting down.
TCGAAAATCCATTAAGAAGCTAAATTCCGGATTTCTACATTTAACCCTAGTTAGAGGCGATGAAATCTTATCAATTCGACGTCCAAACAACGTCGAATTGGAAAAAAAACTTGGGCAAATGTATATTAGCATACTAGAAACATGCAGCCCAAGAATCGGACTAATCTAATGGCTAATATTCCCGGAATTCACTAATCAATTCACTAATTTGCGGTCTTGTCGCTGATCCGAAGAATAATCACCATAAATCGTAGAAAACTCTGAAAATTACGAAATCAGCGGCAAATGAAAGTAGATTCGATGATCTACAACTTTCCTCTTGATGATCAAACGAGATCATGCACATACGAGCCCAGATCTGAGCTAGAACAGCTCAGCCCGCAGAAAAACAGAACCTCGATAAAATCCGGGAAAAACTTCCAAAAATCCGGATAAAACCCAAATCAAATCACATGGAAGCTAGATTACATGTTAAGCATGCTTAGAGGGACTAATTAACACATAGAAATCAATTAATACAACAATCAAACCCTAGATCTAGCATATCTTAGAGATCAAGGTAGAAACCCTACCTTCACACGCTAATCTAAGCTTCATCTTCGCTAATCCGCCGTGATCCCGCCGTCCACTGTCGCCTTTTCCGTCTCCAGCTGGCTGCCGCCGGAGAGAGAGGGGAGGAAGGAGGAGGAGGAGGGGACCTCACCGCCGCCTCCAGGCCGCCGGGGAAGGGAGAGGGGTCACCGCTGGAGAGAGGGTAGGTTGCCGCGGAAGAGAGAAAGGGAAGGAGGAGGGAGAGAGCTCGGGGAAGAGGAGCTCTGGCCGGATCTGAGGAGGGGGAGCTCGAAGGAGACGACGGCTGGCAACGGTGGCGGAGGAGCTCCGGAGAAGAGGGGAGACGCCGGCGTCGTCGCGAGCGGAGGAGAAGAGGGGGTCGGGCGCGGGGAAGCCAGGGAAGAGAGAGGGAAAGAAAGAAGAAAGAGAAGAAAAGAAAGAGAGAGGGGAAAGAGAGAGAAAATAAGTAGGAGAGAGAGAAGAGAGTTAAGCCACTTAAGTGGCTTAGCCGGTTTAGACGAGCCAACTGATCGGATTGAATCCGATCAGGCTCCAAGTTGCGATCTACTCAATCACGTACATCAATCAAGGCTGTGTGTGCACTACGCGGGTGTGAAACCGACCGTCAAGGCGCAATTTACCAAATTGCCCTTGGGGTCCAAAAGCAGCGATACGATCAACCGATCGTAAACCAAGGTCAACCAAGCCAAACCACAAAACCAGACCCTTGACCTACCGCGATCGGACCATGTTGGAGGAACGGGTCCTCACATGCTTGCCGACCTATCAGGAAGTATGGAATGGTTCCCTGCTTCTATACTGTGTGAGTCATGGAGATCTTAATTTAGATCTCAAATATTACCCTTTGTAACTTTTGACTATATCACAAAGTGAAAGGATTAATGTTTGCTACTTTAGAGTGTTATCTATGATCATGAGTCGATTCGATCTAAATGAGCACTACTGGGAAAGCGAATTAATTCTGATCCTAATGATATAAGTGCAAAAGAAAGAACAGATTTAGTTTTACACCTGTTACTTATATTCTTCGGCCGGACAATAATGTCACTTGAGAAAGTAGGACATGATTGTGAATATTTGTAATAAGAAAGTAACGAGTATTGGACTTCTGAGGGATCTAGTCATACTCGGTTATGTGTAGCTAAAAACGTTTGGGGTACTAAAGTACATGTTTTAATTTTTTTTATGTTCTATGGTTGATGTCTCCTTTATGACCTTAACTGGTTTCTATATTGGAGCTCCCATTATTTGTGTGCTTTCAGGTCGCACGACCCCATTTTTCCTATATGAATGGATTCTACAAAAATCTAAGTTCTGTCTACACTACTGGATAAATCCAACACATCATCGGCGAGTGGGAGATGTTGATTTATAAACAAGTTATGGTCGCCAATGATGGCTAGACCCAATTAAAGAGCCTAATCCATATTAAGTTAATCAAACGGTTACTAGCGGTTACTAAAACTGCTAACTAATAGAATCGTTTGGAGATTTTTGGAAGGGGTTCATTTTTCAGTGAGAAGAGGCTTCCAGTCGTGTGATCAGTGATTGAACTCTGATTGAGTGAGGAAGAACCAGTGGAGAGAAAGAAGGACAGACGTGAAACAGAGGAGAAGAAACTTGGGCTGTGGATTGGAAATCTTGTTCTAGTAACAAGATCACTTGGATCACACGTGAAACAGAGGAGAAGAAGATCCTAGGCTAACGAGTAAGTTTTCGTTACTTTCCTAGATTTATACAGAGTAATCTAAATCGACAGCAAAATTTGAGCTCGGCTCTGGCGAGGACTCGTGGGCGGGGTGATGATTGACGCGGGGCGGCAGCGCTTGGTCAGGATCGGAATCGTGAGGCGAGAAGAGGGGGAGAGAACGAGTAAGGTTCTGTTTAGGTCCTACCATCTATCTATGTTCTACCATCCTCCCAATGGTCAAGATGAGTCCAATTTCATTCAAGGGTGTACATCATGCCACATCATTAGTAGGTTACACAAGCCCATTTTAAGCCACGGCTGAGGCTGAGCTGGCTAAAAAAATATCTCCTCCCTCTCCCTCACGTTGCCCCATCCCCCCATCTCCTCCCTCTCTCTCACGTTGCCCCCCATCTCACCGCCGCCCCAGATCTCTTCTCCGTCGACGCCCCGCATCTCGCCGCCGCCCCAGATCTCCTCCCCGTCGACGCCCCGCATCTCGCCACCGCCCCAGATCTCCTCCTCGTCGTAGCCGCAACTCCTCATCGTCGCCGCCCCATCATCTCCTCTCCTCCACCACATCTCGCCGTTGTCCCAGATCTCTTCCTCGTCGTAGCCGGTTTTTTCAGCTCTCGTTTATATGGATTTCTACCTCACAGTGGTTTTGGAGTTGGTTTCATATCTTTGATCCTTGTGTTGATTCATTCTACATAGAGATATGAGTCAAGGGATAAGTTTTGATTATGCTCTGTCAGAACCAGAGTTGACATGATCAGACAAGTTGCATAACTAGATTTGTATCATTGCTATTCGTTCTTATCATGGCTATAATTTGGAACATATGTACCAGAAAAGAAGAGCTTTTGCAAACATAGGTGTTGAGATAGTCATATTTGTTATCTGCAAACATGCTGCTTGTGCAAGTCTGCAACTATTTTCCTTCTCTTTGCAGGTTGCCCTGTTAGCTTTGAATTCTTGAATTACACAATCATCATAAGCCAGTGCAAGGGACCCCAGTACCTTGCCAAACCATGTTGTGGAGCTTTGAAGGAATTTGCATGCCCATATGCTGAACAACTAAATGATGTCACCAATGACTGCACATCAACCATGTTTAGCAACATAAACCTGTATGGAAGGTACCCACCAGGTCTGTTTGCAAGCGAATGCAGGGTAGGGAAAAATGGGCTTGCATGCCCTGCACTGTCTCCAGAAGCTGCAGATATAAGGAATACTACTTCGAGTGCTGCCCAGAAAAATTGGAGCATTTCCCTTCTATTAGTAGCCCTTGTGACTGGATTTATGTTGCACTTCCAGATTTCGTGAAGCAGGATCCAAAACTAACAAGCGGCTTGAAATTGAAGATTTGGCGAGGAATTTACTGAGCTTCGGCTTTTGCGGATCACATATTCTTTCATGTACACGCGTGCTAGCTCCTAGTTGACCTTGTACTTATGAATATTCATTTGTCCGGCAATCTTCAGCCAATGTAATTCTTCTGCTTATAGATATACTAGTGGTACCCATGTCACCTTGGCAGTTAATCACCAACCCCATCCAATAACTCCCTCTCATTAAATCTCATTATGCCACATAGGCTCCACCTAGGACAATCTCCTGTCACGTAGGACAATGAAAGTTTCACTTATAATCATAGTCTCATATAAAAATGATTTGTACGTAATGGACTTCTTTTGTGCTGTAAATTTTATATTACTCTACATCAGTATCTTATTTGTTGGCAATGCATGTATCAGCTAATCAGCTGACTTTTCTCTAGTTTGACAATGTAAAATGAAAGTTTGAGATTCGAATCAATTTATTATTTTCTAGTTCATAGAGTACAATATTTAAATTTCTCGTTCACAGCTGCTCAAAGCCTTGTACTTTCAGCTACATGTCTCAAAATTCTCATTCAATTTGTGATATCCTGGGGATGTGGTGTTGTATGCTTCTATGTTTGGTGAATCTAATTTACCATTTTCACCTCATCATATTCTATGTATGTTTCAGGACCAGTTCTTTCTTACAACTCAAACACCCAGTTATCTGGGGCGGCAACGATGAGGAGATGCAGTGGTGAAGGAGAGGAGATGATGGGGCGACGACGATGAGGAGTTGCGGCTACGACGAGGAGGAGATCTGGGGCGGCGGCGAGATGCGAGGCGTCGACGGGGAGGAGATATGGGGCGGCGGTGAGATGCAGGGCAACATGAGAGAGAGGGAGGAGATGGGGGAGATGGGGGAGATGGGGCAACGTGAGAAAGAGGGAGGAGATATCTAGAGATTTTTTAGTCGGCTCAGCCTCAGCCGTGGCTTAAAATGTGCTTGTGTAAGCTACTAATGATGTGGCATGATGTACACCCTTGGATGAAATTAGACTCATCTTAGCCGTTGGGAGGATGGTAGAACATAGATAGATGGTAGGACCTAAACAGAACCCAGATAAGAGAGGGGAGAGAACCGTCTCTCTAGTTTTCTCTCTCCTCATCACGCGCCGCCACGTGTAAATACCGTGAACGGGGCTAACGTCGTCTGGGGTCAGGGTAGTAAATCACGCATTCACCTAAAATGTAGGGTATTAAACTACATTTTCAAAAATACATGGTAGTAGATTGTCATTACTCTAAACTACATGGTATCAAAATGTCATTACCCCGAAAATTTTACAGTTAATTGGCGTTTAGGGTTATGAGAAGAAAATATTTACCCAAAATACTGGATACCTTTTTCTTAAGGCATTAAGGGCCTAATATTTTTTTTATTACTAAAATGCCCTTCCAAGATTCCCAATATATCTTCTTTTTATATTGATTGTTCATATTCCCAGCGACTGTTCGTATTCCAGTGACTGTTTGTATTCTTAGTGAAAAGTAAGTTACTTTCCACGATTACTTTTCATGATTATTATTCACAATTATTACAAGTTACTTTTCATAAAGCAGATGAAAAGTACCTTGAGTTCTCGATAATGAAATCGTGAACTTATTTTCCAAATTACTTTTCTATTTTTTCCTTTTATTTCCTAAATTTTACTAGTTACTTTTCGATTTTTTACTAGTTACTTTCCATAAAGCAGATGGAAAGTAACTTGCGTTCTTGATGATAAAATCGTGGAAAGTAACTCAAGTTACTTTCCAAATTACAATCCTATTTTTTCCGTTTATTTCCTCAATTTTACTGGTTACTTTCTGATTATTTACTAGTTACTTTTCATGAAGCAAATGGAAAGTAAGTTGAGTTCTCGACGATGAAATCGTAGAAAGTAATTCTTTACTTTCCAATTCCTATTTTTTTCCTTTATTTCCTCAATTTTACTGGTTACTTTTCATTAAATTGAAAATAATTACAAATATTGGGAAGTGTTTTTCCCCACACATATTGAAAAAACATGAAAATGGATTACAATTTTTTTCCCCTTTTCTCTGTCCTCTCACTCGTTTGCTGGGTCGTCGTCCCCAAAAGATGTCGCGATGATCGCGACGGCATCGCGAGGACCGGCAAAAGACGGCGACGGCAATCTCGGGATCGGAGAGGTCGGGATCGGGACGGCGTGTTTGGGATCGGGACGATGAGCTTGGGATCGGGATCTTCAGGGGATCGGACGGCGAGCTCGGATCACGATCGAACGGTGACGCGCTCCTCGACATGCGGGATGGGTGGGGAAGATGATCGGACATCATGGATCGGACGGCGGCCTGCTCAGGGAGATGATTGATCGCGATATCGGGAAGATGACGGGGCGACGGACGGCGATGGGATCTGTCGAGATCCGTCCGGATCAGCGACGGGGAGCCGGGGAAGGAGGTGCCCACGGGGATCGACGACGGACGGCGACGGCGAGATCAGGTTGGGCGACGAGCTGGATCGATGGCGACGACGACGGCAAGATGACGATTGGTGTCGGATGGCGAGCTCGGGATCGGCGTCCGACGGTGAGATCGGGCCCGCAGGCCTGCCGGGGGCGGGGGGGCTGGGGGGGTGCGGGATATAGGGGTGGCTCGGGGTGGGGTTTGGGATATAGGGGGGTATTTTTGTCCCGTAATAACATGGGGACCTAATGTCCCATCAAATTTTTTTTCAGCCCCTATTCATCATTCTCCCAAAATTTCAATCCCTCTGTCGCACCCTGACCCGCGAAAGCCCAACCAGGCCGGGCGATGCGAACCGGAACCTAACAAACCGCGGAAAAAGATTGGCGAGGGTTCCCTCTAACCTATTGGTCTCCCCAGCAATTCATCAAAACACCCTCAATTTAAAAGACATAATTAAAATATATAAACATCGAACCTCAGATTACAAAACCCAAGTGAATTTAATATACATATTCTCGGAGAGGGGAAGATTCAAATACAACATTTATACTCCCGTAGGAGACTAACTAATCAAGGTTTAAAAACTGTAAAAGATCATCACCTCTAAGACTCCGCCTGGTGCCGCCGTACCGCCGACCAACTACCCGGTAGGGGCCACCAAAGAAGAGTGAACGCCTGCACCTGCAAACGCAGCCCGGGTAGGAGTGAGCACTAAACTCAGCAGAGTTCTACACTACGCCACACAGAAGGAAGCGGGAAACACAAGAGTGTCGCCCTCAAGTAAGACCTGGGTGTATGCAGAGGTCCCATAACCCCACCGCGTGTCCCTAAGGTCCACGATCATCATCTTCCATAAGACTGGTCACATGATGGGTCACACTCAGTAAGCATGAACAAACACTGCAGACTCACAAGTAGGGACCCGACACTGCAGGCAGGAAATGGCACCGTGGAGTAGGTAACTCATCTACTCAAGAGTCGTCACAGTGGAACACCGGCTACACCTCAGCATCCGACTCAAGGCCGACACGACCTCTATAATCATCAAGCAACATGTGTACCAGTCATCTAGGTCTATCATCGAGTTTGACTGGACACTACAATTCAAACCGGGTCCAAACTACCCAACCCCGGTCCTAGGGCTAAATCCGAGCTTCCAGCCTCGGGACGGCGACCCACAGATCACCCACGCCCTAACCAAGGCAACTAATGCACAACAGAGAATGCATGCTATAAACATGCACAGATAAGAAGTAAAGCATGCAACAGGATGACAAACATCATATAAGTCCGACTGGATCACTGCAGCGGTACTACATACCGCTGCCAGTCGATTCGTAGCGGGTCCCAGCATTACGACGGTACCCCGACCGTCAACCGCGGACTCCTGCAACGGGAAGCAACCCTGAAAACGACGATGAACAGTAAAATATAATATTATATGTTTCGAACATATAATATTATTTAAAACACCAAAACATTCTCTACCTAGAGCTAATTGACCCCGTCGATTCGACATCCAAACGACGTCGGATTCGAGATCCAACTTAGACTCCAGTAGACCAACATGCCGGGATCAAAATAACCAAAATTCAGAAACATCCAACGGCATTAACGGAAAAACACTAATCAAACCGCTAATCAAACTAACTTATCAATTACTTGCTGCAACGCATTCCTCCAGTAATAAATTCATAACAAATCGTACGAAAATCAGAAAATTATAAAATCAGTTGGGTTTGAGAGTAGATTCAAAGATCTACAACTCTTATGTTCATTATAAGTCAATATCATGCTTGTACAAACCGGAACACGCGCCATAAACCGGCTGTTCTTCAAGAACAGCAGAAACCGGAAAATCCGAGATTAAACATGCTTAAATCCTACTAAAATCTAAACGAAAGCTTATGAAACTTATACAAGAAATTATACTAAGCAAGAGGAAGCCAACAACACAAAGAACTACGAGATCTAACGGTTAGATTAAGAGAAACCCATTAAACAACTCACGTAGGTAGAACACCTACCAGAAACGCAATTCTTGGTTGATCCCCTCACAAACCAGTCACCAACAAGGTTCCAAACCACACCATGGATCTTCCTCACGTCGCCACGAATCCAACGAGCCTTCAAACGCTCAAAACGGTAACCGGAGGAGGGAGAACGAAGAAGAAGAAGTGGTTGCCGGGAAAAACAGAGGAAGCAGAGCTTGCGGGAAGAAGAAAGAAGAAGGAAGGAGAAGGAAGAGGAAGGAGAAGGAGAAGAGGAAGAAAGGGGAAGGGGAAAGCCGAGAAAGGAGGGGAGGGAAAGTGTCACACCCCGACCCAGAAAACCCATCCAGGACGAGGCGTGAGGGTTCCTATCACTATTCATCTCCAAGTGGCGCGATACAATGCGGAATTATAGATAAACTTAAACAATTTTATATTCCAGAGGTGAAACAACAATTCAATTCATAAATATACATCAAGTTGTACTGATACAAGATTTGATACAAAATCTTCTAAGGAAAAGATATTATACAAATAATCCCAAAAGTCCTCAAAATGTTTACAACATATGAAATTATCCAAAAGTACAACATATTATCCTCCAGCAACCTCAAGCACCTCTGGGCGTAGTCGCGCCACCAAAAGCTGATCCCACCGGCTCTACTGAAGAAGCACTGGCGCCTGCACCTGCAAACGCAGCCCGGGTAGGAGTGAGCGATAAGCTCAGTAGGGTTCTACTCTACGGCACACAGAAGGGAGGAAAACAACAACAGTGTTGTCTCTCAGCTCAAGTTTAACGGATGCCACGGGGTCCCAAAACCCATGTCGGCTCCCCAAGGGATCCTACTCTTCTCAACCGACCACGCTGGGATACATCAACCAAACACGCTGGGAGGAAACAGAGAACCAGAATCAATAGGATCACCCTTACCCAGCAGGAAGCCACTGCCTGGGGACCATGTCAGGGGCATCGACAACCATCCTTAGCCCTTGGCCTTGGGAGACCAACACGACCTCTAAACCTCAAGCAAAGATCAGAGTCAACTATCGCAAATCCTCAACACATGAGGTTCTGATTATACAATCACACCCTAATCCTGACAACCCAGCCGCGGTCCTAAGGCTAGATACGAGCTACCCGAGAGCCTCGGATCGGCGATCAACCCATCGCCCGCCTAACCTCATATGCCTCTAATGCAATCAAGATGCATGCAATGCTCAGGCACAGATAACACGATATAAGCATGCAACAAGATGTCATTAATCATACAGGACTAGGCATAGCTTATAGCTAGCCAAAAGGGTAAGCATAGCAAAGGCCTCAAAAACAGTATATCTATGCTAACCAAACAAACATCTGAGCAAAGCACGAATACAGATATACAATAGTCTTCAGTGCTCTCTTGCACCTGACAGACTAAGGTTCCACAGTTACTCGCAGGTAACTGGCCACAGTTATACAATAGCCATCGGCACTCGCCGGCAACAGGTTAAGGTTCCACAATTCCTCATTAGCTAGCACTCATAGCTAGCTAATGGTTAGGCAATCAACTAAGCATTTAACTACAACCAACATGTATTAAATGCAATCAAAACCATAGATTTGCCCAAAAAGAGAATTACTCGAATCGATCCTCAAACTCGATAGAAATCCTTTGAAAACCCTGCAAAATCCTCTTGTAAACTTCCCAACATATTTAAAGATCAATCACGATTGAAAACCATCCAAGAAAGGCCATAAAACCATGTTCAAGGGCCCACGGTCGATCCGACGGTCGACTGTGAGGCCACGGTCGATGTCACGGTCGATCCGACGGTCGACCGTGAGACCAAGGCGAAGAAAACCAAAGGGGCGACGGTCGATCCACTCATCGACCCTGGGAAGCCCAAAACCAAATAACGCCTGACGGTCGATGCGACGGTCGATCCGACGGTCGACCGTCAGGTAAATGGCGAACATAGAAGATCCCGCGGTCGATCCATGCATCGACCCTGGGAGGCTAAAATCCCGACAGAGCCCGACGGTTGATGCGATGGTCGATGTGACGGTCGATCCGATGGTCGACCGTGAGGCCACGGTCGATGCCACGGTCGACCGTCAGGCCCGAAAGATGCAAATCAATACTTGACGGTCGATGTACCGATCGACCGTCGAGCCTGAGGCACAGTTCATTAGAACAGTGCCGGAAATCCAATTTCTTTGATTTCAAGGATCAAATCAAGTTGGAAAACAATGAGATTTTGCAAGCAAGTGTAATTCTCGATGGGGAATCCAATGGTGTAAAGAAATCACATTTTTTATGGTTAAATCTCCTATCTAGGTCCAAATGGACGAAAACCGACAAAACGGCGATAATACGGAAACCAGCCGTTGGAATACGGAAATCGCGAGATAGAAATACTTCAAATCATTCACATTACATACACAATGAGCTACATAGCATTGTAACAAGTACTTTTACAGCGAAAAGGCATTAAACCGATCCTAGGAGAACCCGATCCTAAGATCGAGGTAGAAACACCTACTTGAAGAGATAGGGCAGCTCCTCCACGCATCCCCCAACTCCGATCTCCGGAAGCCGCTTCTCGAAATCCACACTCCGATGCCCTAGCACCCAGCCGCAGGGGAGAGAGAAGAAGGAGAACGGCAGGAGAAGGAAAGAAGGAAAGAAAGAGAAAGAAGGAGCTTAAATAGAAAGCTGGAATCCATCACAGCCGTCCGATTCGATCTTTCCCGATCGAGCTCCGATCTTCCGATCGGAAGTGCCCTAAAGGTTCTAATCAAACACATACATCAATCAAAGACCATGTGTGCAACGCGGGTCTGAAACTGACCACCAAGGAGCATATTTACCAAAATGCCACTGGGGTCAAAGGCAACGATGCGATCAACCGATCGCATCCCAAGGCCAACCGAGCCAAACCACAAACCCAGACCCTCGACCTAACGCGGTCGGACCAGGTTGGAGGTACAGGTCCTCACAGAAAGTTCTCCCCTTCTGACAGGGGAGAGCGACGGCCAACGGCGACCGTCCTCGCAAAGGAAGACACTGACCTGCTACAGTCCCGGATCGATCCAACACCAAGTCGGATCGATCCAAGACTGGCTGGATCAATCCCACACTAGCTTGGATCGATCCACAGGTCAAAAATCTCCTAAGCGGATCTAATCAAACACAATCATCAATCAGAAGTTGTGTGTGTACACGCGGGTGTGAAACAAACCAACAAGGCGCAATTTACCAAATTGCCCTTGTGGTTCAAGAAACAATGTGATCCACCGGATCGCGCGCTCGACGCGAAACAAACAAACGAGCCACGGGTCTGACCCAGCCGGTCAACCCAGGAGTAGAGGGGCAAGTCCTCATACGCTCTCTGTAAGTGAATAGAGATCCACGACCACGATTTATTATGGCAAGTACTGTGTCGCGCCCCGACCCGCGGACGCCAAACTGGGCCGGGACACGAGGGGGAAGAACCAATGACCACTAGCCTCAACTGGCGGAAACAGTTGAGACTAACACATAGCTGGCGGAAACAGCTAACAACAAGCACAAGGCGGAAGCAAACTTAATAACATCTATTAATATCTATTACAAAACAGATATAACAGAGTTACACAAGGGTTCTAGTACAACAAGCTTACAAGGGATCAACAACAGTCCCCAAAAACTACAACACCCACCGGGGTCTCAGCAAAGGCACAAACAAAGCCCTCCTGACCCTCAGACATGGCCAGGAGCCGGCGCGCTGCCACGAGACGACCGAGGGGAAAGCACCGGAGAGGAGCTGGGACCTGCACCTGCAAACAACACAGTCCAGGTAGGAATGAGCAACAGCTCAGCAGGGTTCTACTCTACCACTCTCGCTAAGAAGGCAAACCCAAACGAACCAACTCTGTGCTAAGTACTGAGGCTTGCCAAGGATCCCATAAATCCCATCAATAACTCGAAGGACTCCTGTCCCAAGTACGCCCCTCCGACAACCACTGCTCAGGGGAGGACAACTCCGACAATCCTTGTCACAGGGTGGACATGGCGCTACTGGTAGGACACCCTTCTCCAAGCGGGATCTCCACACTTGGCGGAACGACCGTGGTTAAGACTACCATCTCTCAGTACTCCAAGCAGCAAAGCCAACACGACCCCTAACTCCCGACCAAAAACTAAGTCTAGCCAGAGAGTCCATCGATCCCATCGATGCTCTCCCCCCCCAGGGTTCCTGTCCAACATATGTCCCTCCGATAGCCACTGCTCGAGGACTGAGCTACCTCCGACGGTCCCTGACACAGGGTGGGCCAGACGATACATGTAGGACACCCTCACCCATACTGGACACCAGCATGGGGACACGAGTCGGGGTAACGACATTCACCACTTAGCTATTGATCACCGAAGTTCACGGGTCAACTCCACCCAGTATAACCTAGCATGTCTAATGCGCAGAAAGCAGGGCAGGATATGAGTAGGGAAGGCAGTAACAAACAGCACAACAAGGGCACACCTTCGGCCCATTTATACTATCACTCCTGAGGGTCATGACTCCTTCGGTTCACCACAAAGCAGTTAAAGGGCATACTGTCAGCCCATTTATTCTATACATCCCGAGAGGTCATCGCTCTCCCGGTTCAACCACAAAATAGTAAACAAACCAGCAGGATAAGTATCATGGTAAGCCCCGAGGGAAAAACCGTCAAAAACAACTTGTATGCGCACCCCGTGGGCAAAACTGCATTTAAAACAAGTAAAAACCTTCGCTGTCTCAAGGGAGATCGATCTCATGCAACAATGAGATCGATCTTCCTTGAGTTAGGAAGCAACCACACCAGTCCTCCAACAGGATCGATCTCCACCGTACTGCCCTACCATAAATATTCTACATCAGACCTGCCGAATCCACAACTGGTCCTCTCTCTCTCTCTCTCTCTCTCTCAGCAAATAAAAAAAATTCTTCTATTAGTGAATGAATGATTATTTTGTCATGTACATTGGAGATGAATTTAATTTCGTTGTCAATAAAGTTATCGTGCAACAATTTCAAAGTATGAAATTCGTGTAGGGCAGTCGTGGAAGTTCTTGTATAGTTTTATTTGTCAAGACAATGATATCAGTATATTATGATCACAATTGATCAATATCTCTTTTGATTATGATTTGGCTAATTTTATATGTGATTTTATTGATTTATTAGTAATAAGCATAAATTAAAATGGAAAAGTTTATCATATTTATTTAGTTATCTTTGTTCTTTTAACACCACTGATTGGAGATCATGAAGCCGCGATTGGAAATGTTTATCATGTGATTTTATTGATCTCCTCGAATCCTCATCATCCTCTGAGCCGGCGCGACAGCGGAAGGCTTTGCTAGGTTATGTGTCGCGCCCTGACCCACGTAGACCCAACCGGGCCGGGTGACGCGAACCGGAACCTAACCTACTATGAAAATTTTGGTGATGTTTCCCTCTAATCATAGTTGTGAGGCCCGCTGGGTCTACCGTGGGACAAGATGCCTTCGCTTGGAGGGCGGGGCTGAGTCGGGTAGGCGGGTAAGCAATCCCACAACGCCTAGGTATGCTCTGGGGTTCGATATAAGTATATAGTAAGCCCTTAATAGATACAACGCGTTTTAAAGCCGTGCTGGCAGTGATCCGTCAGAAAAACTCCATGGTTAAGCATGCTCGACCTATTGGGAAGTTTTCCCATATTTTCGCGGTGAGCCAAAAGCGGACAATATTGTGTCGGGTGGGGCCATCGGGTGGATCCTGGTCGGACCTGGAGCCGGGGCCCAGTGGAGGGCCGGGGTGTTACAATAGTGGTCTTCCTAGCAATTCATAATCATCCTGTATTAACATATAATTACAAACCTCAAAGACTGAAATTGAATATATACAAATCCTCAACATGGTAAAAGTTATACAATTCCTCTCTCGTATGAGGCTAACTAAACAAAGGGTACAGGAAGATAAATTACTGCTCCTCAAGCACCGCCAAACGCCGCCACGTCACGAAACACTGGCCCGGTAGGGGCGACCGAAGAAGAGCTAGCGCCAGCACCTGCAAAACGCAGCCCGGGTAAGAGTGAGCACTAAGCTCAGCATCGACACTACACTGCGACCCTCACAAGGAAGGGAACACAACAGTGCCGCCCCCAAGTCTATCCTAGGTGTATACAAGGGTCCCATAACCCTACCAGAAGTCCGTGAACGCAGGCCCAAAACACTGCATACTCTCAACAGGACACAGAACACTGTTTGGCGGGCCAGGACACCGCTGGGCAGGCACTCCTCCTCCCAAGAGTTTAAGAACACCGGACTTTGGCTACACCTCAGATACCACTTGGAGTCGACACGACCTCTAAATATCAAACCACAAGTATTCATGCCATCTAACCCTATCATCAATATCGACTGAATACTACAAAATCGAGTCCTGGACCAAGCTACCCGCGACGGTCCTAGAGCTAGATCCGGACTACCCGAAAGCCCCGGATCGGCGATCAACCCATCGCCAGCGCCCTACCCTTATGCAACTAATGCACAAACAATGCATGCTATGATTTCACACGCATGAAAGATACAGATAAACATGGAACAAATGTGATGATATAATAAGTAAGGTCTGGGCACAACACACAGCCGACCCCGGGGTGGTAAACAGGTAATTAAGGTCTAGGAGCTGCTACAGTGGTACCACTACCAACTGTCAGCAGTCCACCACAACACCTGCATCGGGAAGCAGCCCCGCAAACAACAGCTCATGGATATCACAGATAAAGCCCTCGGCACACGCCGGCATGCTAGGCTAAGGAAAGCGAAAGGGCTACCCGCCCGTTTATTCTAAACATCCCGGGAGTCATCACTCCCCCGGTTCACCACTGCCCTATTATAGGGCTAACATGCATAAACGTACGTACAAGGTATAAAGCAATAAGGAAAACCGACATACTAAGCCCCGCGGGCAAAAGCCATGAAAAATCCACTCTGCTACTAAAGGATCGATCCTTTCCTAAGAAAAGATCGATCTTTCAAGTAACATAGAGCCTTCCCTCACTGTCAAGCTAAAGAAGATCGATCCTTCCTCCCAGGAAGATCGATCTTTCTTGAGACAAAGGGCGCCCTTCTTGTCGCGCCAAGAAAGATCGATCCTTCCTCCTAGGAAGATCTTCTCCAAGCAGAGGATCGATCCTTCATCGGGTGCAGCATGACCAACCCAGAGGGATCGATCCTTCCTCTAGAAGGATCAATCCGGATGTGTTCTCCGGCGTACATCCGGCGAGAAATACCAACGGAAAACTCTACCAAATCCAACAAAACTTTGGGATCTGGTAGTACGATGGACGACGAGTCCAAAACCGGTGAGGTTATGGAAAACCAACATGTATATCTACATATCTAAGCAAAAGATCAACCACGAACCGAAAAAACCTCCAAAAACTAGAAAAGATTGTAGGTAGGATCCCTACCTAAGCAATAGCAGCTTCAATCCCAGTTGCTAGGCCTTGGATTGTCCTCAAATGCCTTCAAAAATCGACAGATCTGAGCTCCAGATCTTCGAATTTCAAAAAGATTCAATGAAGAAGATCTCGTCTACTTTATAGGCAAACGAACCGACTTATGAATGATCGATCTTTCCCTAGACAAAGATCGATCCTTCATGACGATCGCACCTTGACTTTCTGGCACCAAAAGATCGATCTTCTAGCAAGGAAGGATCGATCCTTTAGGTGTAGAAAGCTAGACTTGCGCTAGAACTCAAGCCCAAGCCCGGATCTTTCGATCCCGGGTCTCACTAACCATTCTAGCCAAGCATTACCACAAACATGGTCAGTGTGTGCACACGTAGGTGTGAAACTGTGAGGACCCGTCCCTCTATTCCTGTGGCTCGTTGTTGACCACAAGGGCAATTTGGTAAATTGCACATTGTTGGTTTGTTTCACACCCATGTGCACACATAGACCATGTTTTGGTGTATGTGTTTGAATAGAATGGCTAGGTGGACCCGGGATCGGAAGATCCCAGCTCGAGCGCGCAAAAGCTTGCTTTTGGGCAGCTGGCGGCCCGTGAGCGATTGATCGCTCGGACTCGTGAGTGAGTCGGCGCTGTTTTCCTCCGCGAGTCAGGGAGGGGATGGCCTCTTCCCCTTTTCCCCGGCATTCCCGGCTTTCCCCCGGACTTTTCTTCTTCTTCCCTTCCTTCTCTTCTCTTCTCTTCTTCTCCTTTCCTTCTTCTTCTTCCCGCAAGCAGAGCTTGCTCTGTTTTCTTCCCGGCAGCCATCTCGTTCGTCGCCGTTCTTCTTCCTCCGACCACCATTTTGGGAGCTTGAAAGCTCGTTGGATTCGTGGCGACGTGAGGTCGATCGCTGACGTGGGTTGGAGCTTGGTTAGCAGCTGGTTAGCGAGCAATCAACCAGGGATTAGCGGTTTCGGTAGGTGTTCTACCTACGTAACTAGTTTAATGGGATTCTCCTAATCCAACCGTTGGATCTGTTAATCTTCATGTTAATGGATGCATCTTGCCTAGTAGAATTATTGATATAAGTTTCATGATCTTTGGTTGAGATTTGAGTAGGATTTATGCATGATTAATCTCAGATTTTCCGATTTTCTGCTGTTCATGAAGAACAGCCGCCTTGCGGCGAGTTTTCCGGCTTGTACGTGCATGATCTTGGGTTTTAATGAGAATAAGAGTTGTAGATCTCGTAGTTAGCTTTCCATTCCAACTTATTTCGTATTTTTACGATTTTCCTATGAATTATTATGAATTGATTACTGGAGGGATGCGTTGCAGCAATTAATTGGTAAGTTAGTTTTGATTAGCGGTTTTGATTAGTGTTTTCCTGTTAATCTAACCGTTGGATGAATCTGGATTTTGGATATGATGATCCATGCATATAGATCTACTGGATACTAGCTTGGATCCCAAATCCGACGTCGGTTGGACGTCGGATCGACGGATCAAACAGCTGCTGTGTAGAGAATATTGTTTTTGTTCTTGGGCCTTCTGAGTTGGGATCGATCGGACTGCGAGTCCGATCGATCGGACTACTTAGTGGGATCGATCCATGCAAGTTGGATCGATCCGACTTCAGGTAAGATCGATCCGTGGATATGTTGGATCGATCCAGGTTGTACCAAGATGGTCTGTTCATTGAGGGCTGTCGGATCGATCCATGGGTACATTTGGATCGATCCAGGGTTTCCCAGGAACAGTATCTGAGGGCAACCAGGAATGGCATGTTAGTGATATTGCTATAACTGATGTTTGTTTATATTGTTATATTATTTGCTTGCTTATACAGTCTTGTTTGTTGCATGCTTTACTGTTTTACTTATCTGCTTTACTGCTTTATTATCTGTCTGTTAATATTGCTATTTTTTGCTGCCTGTTTATTCTGTTTTATAATTGTCTTGCTTTCCTGCGCATTAGAGGCATGTTAGGCTAGGGCGTGGGTTTGGGGTTGTCCCTAATACTCCAGTATCAATAGCTAAGTGGTGGTTGTCGTTACCCCGGCATGGGTGTCCTACTGGTATCGTCATTGTCCACCCTGTTTCTGGGATTATCGCAGAAAGCCCAACCCTTGAACAGTGGCCATCGGAGGACGTACTATGGACAGGAACCCTAGGGGTATCGAGGGGATTTGTGGGCTCTCTGGTTGGCTCTGAGCTTTTGATTTGGAGTTTAGGGGTTGTACTGACTCTGTGCTTGGAGTGCTGAGAGATGGATGTCGTAACCATGGTTGTTCCGCCAAGTGTGGAGGTCTCGCTTGGAGAGGGGTGTCCTACGGGTAGCGTCATGTCCACCCTGTATCAGGGACTATCAGAGGAGGACCACCCTTGAGTAGTGGCCATCGGAGGACGTACTTTGGACAGGTGCCCTTCGGGTTATTGACAGGATTTATGGGGTCCTTGGCAAGCCTTAGCACTTGGCACAGAGTTAGTACGGTTGGAGTCGCCTTCCTTGTGTGTGTCGTAGAGTAGAACCCTACTAAGCTTTTTACTCATTCCTACCTGGACCGTGATGTTTGCAGGTGCGGGTACCAGCGCTTCTCCTGTGGGCCCCAGGTGTTCGTCCTACGGTAGCGCGTCACCAGCAGACCATGTTTGAGGGCCAGGACGGTTCTACTGTACTTTTGCGGATGCCTCCGATGATGTAATTTTGTATAACCCTGTTATATGTAAATATTGTTGTAAATACAGTTTTGGTTCAGTAATGGTTAGATTACTTTTGTCTTTGTTTATTCTTGTATCTGTTCCGCCAGCTTGTTGCCAGTAGATGTAGGATCTTTCCCCCTCGTGTCCCGGTCCGGATGGGTTTTCTGGGCCGGGGCGCGACAGAAACAAGCCGACAAGGCGCAATTTACTAAATTGCCCTTGTGGTCCACAACGAACCACATGAGTAGAGGGACGGGTCCTCACATTATGGGCTATGGGAGATATGGAAGGATCGAAACAGGTGGATCTTTGATGGAGCTGGTAGTTCCCCTGGTGAGATTGCAAGGTCCATCACTTGGTTCGCCAGAGAGTGGAACCTTCAGCGGTCAGCTCGGAGGTGGGACGACAGCGGCCCCTCTACTCAAAGGAAGGGGTTCGTTGTCATCCAATCTGATGCTTATGTGACCTTATCCAACACTGGCTTGGGTGTGGTTTGCTTCTCTGAGGATGGCGCAACCTTGTGGGCTAGAGCGAAGAGATCCAAGGTTCGGGATGTTCTTTGGGCTGAGCTCGAGGCCTTTGCCATGGGGCTTGGCGAAGTTCGACGTCAGGGAGTGAGAAAGGTTATATTCGAGCTCAACTGTAAAGACTTGGTGGACTAACTCAACGGCCGGGCGCATTGGTCTAGGGATATCCGAAGCCACTTGCAAGCGGTCTGTTGGGAGGCGTCACATCTGGAAGAAGCTCTTATCATTTGTGTGTCACGTACGGATAACAAAGTGGCGGATGAATTGGCTAGACTGGGTGAGGGTATTTCAGAAAGTTAGAGTTGGTTTTCGAATTCGGGGTCATGTGTTAGTGGCCCATCGATGAACTTGACATAGTGGCCGGTTTTGTTTGCACTTGACTTCCTCGACTGGGTGTTTGTTTTGGTTTTCTTTTGTGTATGAGATTTGTATTTATATTACACCAGCCTCCATGTTTATCTGATAAAAAAAGAAGCCGTGACTGGACGAAAATATCACCACCGGGAAGGGTATATAAACAGTAATCTTTATTCTGCTGTTGTTTTTTTAAATAAAAATCAATGTCCAAAAGCATCCCAACTGAAGAGCAGGAGTGATATAAAGGCCAGTTTTTTTTTTTTGTTGCTGAATTGAATATAAAGGCCAGTTCCTTGTATAGAATAAGCCAAAAGCTTATGATAGCCTTCTTAGACTGGAAGGTTTTCCTGGCCTCTGTACTCTATGCTGTGGTTTTTGGTTGCCTTTTTGCCCTCATTGCCATTTCCCCCTGCATGCAAGCTGCTATAGCATGAGAATGGCATGCCTATTTGAAGAATCACTACTGCCGTACATATGGCAGTTTCACCCACAAGAATCACCACCAAGTTGGTCAATGGCAGCAATCCCTTCTTCTGGCGTAACTGGCTAAGTTGGTGGCTGAAAAGAAAAAAACTTTCCTTACTATTTCTTTGATCCATCCTTCAAAGCCAAGCAGGTGTCTCTCCCTCATGATCCATTGTCTTCAGATAAACATGGCTCCCACGTATATGTATGTGTTCAGTGCATGTTAATTGCTAAGTCCCGTCATCAATGATGAATCATTAGAACATAGCATCTTTTAAAAGCTATACTTGGCCCAGTCCATAATTCCAGATCTATTGCATACTTTTTCCTACAGATCTTTCTCCGGATGGAAATATATTATATATATCAGATTTAATAGCTAAATTTCCCATGAATGATTTCATCTCACTCTCTATAAAAAGCCTCCTTTCCAAAAAAAATCGGTAAAACATGGTTCCACCAACTAGATATCAAACTATATAAAGTTTAAACTCTGTTTTAGAAACGGCAATAATCCCAACATGTAACGTAACTTTCTACATCCGAGAGTTTGAAATCAATATTCTTCTTCCATCGCCGCCTGCAGCCTCTGCCACCGATAACGACTGAATTATATATCGCTATCCTACTTCATAGCCTCATTACCTTTTTTACTGCGTCACTATCCTCCATTCATCTCATTGTGCCACGTATGCATGTCCACATACCTGCACCCTGGCTGGTTTGCGACGCATGGGGATATGGCCATCATCAAAAGCAAGAGTGTTTGGTTAGATGGAATTCTACTCTATAAAACGACGAACTCAAAAGAAATACATCCCCCTCTTGAACGTTGACGGATAGTTATTAATTTATTAGGGTTTGTTTAGGCTTTTATTTTATTTTATATAAATGTGCTCTTGAAAATTTGCTAAATTATATATGTACCTTATATTCTTTTATATTATATATATCCCTGTAAATTTTAAAAAATTCAAAATATACCCCTTCGTCTTCACAATTTTGAAAAGCCTAGGAAAATGACTATTTTGTTCTTAGTCTACATTTGAGAGCTAAATATGGTCAAATGAT
Source organism: Narthecium ossifragum (assembly GCA_963920575.1). Lineage (NCBI taxonomy): Eukaryota > Viridiplantae > Streptophyta > Magnoliopsida > Dioscoreales > Nartheciaceae > Narthecium > Narthecium ossifragum. The sequence goes on along the minus strand of OY986964.1, from coordinate 11,993,724 downwards.
CATTTTAATGGCTTTTTTAACGCCGTGAGAATGGATGGGTATATATTGAATTTGTTTAGGGATAATTACTTTTGAGTCTTCTAAAACTTTTAAAATTATAAATGCATCCATACAATATTTGGCCTCACGTATGTACCCTGAAAATATTGAAAAAATATTAGCCAAGCCCTTGAATTACTTCTCGTTGAATAAATAAAGAATATTCTTAACGCCGTTAATGACATCATGGGAAAAGACACTTATGCCCTTATCAGGGTTGAGCCAACCGTCCACCGGACACTATGGGACATCGCAGCCCGCCACGACCCCCTTCTCCTCCTCCGCTACGGATCCCTCCTGGTCCTCCTGGCATCCTACGCCTCCACCGATGAGGAGCTCCATCCACCCACGATGCCACCTTCGCCAACTGCCCCACCCTACTCGCCGACAAGTACATCACCTACGACCGCTCCATCCTCAGCTCCTCTCCTTGCGGCCCTCGTTGGCACTCCCTCTGCTGCCTTGCATCCATGGAGCTCCTATCCTTGGCCGCCCTCTCCTCCTTCCGCTCCTAAGAGTTGCACCTCCTCCTACACAGCCTTCTCCTCGCCCACTCCGACGAGGATGAGTTCCAACTCGTCGACATGAGGTTGAGGCTATTGGAGATCACGTTCAACATGGTGACCAGGGTGTTGGATGGGAGGAGTTGCAGTAGGCGATGTATGGACTTAAACGGAGATGGATGAGTTGCTGCATGCGATGATGGACGAGAGGCGGTGAGGGAGAAGATTATATGGGTAGCTTTGCCCCCCCGATTAGATTTATATCGTGGTTAAGTTAGATGGATTGATGGATTTTAACGGAAGCGTATGTTTAATATTTTTTTAATGTTTTCAGCGGTACATACGTGAATCTAAAGAATGTAGGGGTACATTTGTAATTTAAGAAGTTTTGTGGATTTAAAAGTAATTATCTTGTTTGTTTAATGTTTGCATGGATATACACACGTGATAAGGAAGGATATAAGGATATAAGGATATAAGGATGTATATGTAATTTAGCAATTTTGAATGGGTATTGATGTAAAACTTTAATTTATTAGAGTAGAAGAATGGTCGTTATATATGCACCACGATAATATATAAGTGCACCACACCTTTTAAAAAAATACCGAAAATACCCTTTCTTCCTCTCTCTCTTAGTGATGGTGGTGGTGCTGGCCACCAGTGGCGGGGTAGGGGTGGCAATCCAGGTCATGGCTCGTGAACCCGATCCGAGATAAACGAGTTTGGATTTGGTGTTATCGGGTTCTGGTAATAAACGGGTCGACCCGTTTATGATCCGCGAATAAATGGGTCGGGTCGGGTTGACCAGCGGGTTAGGCGGGTCAACCCGTTTAATTTTAATGTCACTTAGGTTTTTAGGGCTAATTTGGATGTGATCTCGTCTTATTAAGGAGAATTAAAATAATTTGTAATTTTATTGTTTAGATTGGATGATTTGGATGTGATTGAAATAAATTGTAATTTTATTGCTTACTAATTTTATTGATTAGTTGATAATTTAGTGTTTGATTGTTGTTAAACGGGTCAACCTGACTCGACCTGTTTAATAAACGGGTTGGCGGGTTGGGTCGGATTGACCCGTTTATAAATGGGTTCGGTTCAGGTTGATAAATCTGACCCGTTTATTAAACGGGTTGGGTTCGGGTATGGCCTTTGGGTCGAGATATCGGTGCTCAATCAGACCCGAACCTGACTCATGACTCCGAATTTCCACCCCTAATGGCGGGGTGGGTTGCGGCAGTCCGCGAGGCCGTGCGGGAGGAGGGAGAGAGAGAGCGGACAAGAGAGAGAGTGAGGAGAGAGAACGATAGAGAGGGAAGAGAGAACGGGAGAGAGAGAGAGACATTATTGCCCCTCTCCTTCGCCGCCTCCTTGCTGGGATGAGATCCAATCCGATCCGACAATTCCCCGCCGTTGTCGGTCGCGGCTTTTCTTCTTCAAGAGAGTCAACACTGCGCCACTGACGATCCAATCAGGGGATTGAGTCCCCATGCCACCACGATCACATGCCCACCGGTGTCGATGATTGGACATCCCTCCTCACTGACCGCCGTAGCCCACCCGGACACCCTGCCACTGTGTTCATCACCACCATCATCACCATGAGAGGAAGAAAAGGCAATTTAGGTATTTTACATGAAATATGGTGCACTTATGCCTTGTTCTGATGCATTTCAAATTACCCGCAGAAGAATCCCACGCCATCGTCCATCATCTGTACCATCCCATCGATCTCCTTGTGCCACGTATGCACACCCGCATACATGCACATCGTATAATGGATACATGGCGAATGGTCATATCATCATCATGGGAGGGGTTTGGTTGGTTTTTACTTTTAGCCGAGAAAAATGCTAATTTTGTGAAAGAAGAAAAGACGAATTCAAAGAAATATATCCCCCCTCTGGCATCTGTCAACGTTGCTACTGTTGTCCGGTCTTATAACACCAACAGAGCGAAAGAGGAAGCGGACGATCCGATGATCTCCAGCTTTCTCTGCGCCCTTTCCCAATCCCTCTAATCCATAGCCCATCTCCTCACCCTTTAGATCTATATCGTCTCTCCTATGGCCGTCGCTGGGACGAAGGTGCCGGCGACGGAGGCAGCGTCCGGGCGGACTCTGGCGCACGCGCTGCGGCCCCACCGGGACCTGGCCAAGGGGCAGCAGATGCGGGAGAACGGGGCGGAGGCGGCGGCGAGGCCCAGGGAGATGAGGGAGCTGGAGGACTTGCTGTCGAAGCTGAATCCCATGGCGGAGGAGTTTGTGCCAGCGTCGTTGGTGAGAAGTGGCGATGGATCCGGTTATGGAGGTGCTGCTGGGGTTTATAGTAATGGGTTCGGGTTGGCGGACGACGACGGTGCTAACGGGAGTGGGGGTAGGCGGGTAAGAGTATAGGAACTATACATAGCTATTTATTCTCCATTTCTTGTCTTATTTATTGGTCTCTGTGGAGTAAATATACGTGGTTTTGATGGCTTACTGCTGCTGTTGTTGTTGTTGTTGTTGGGTTTGTGATGGGCTTAGAAGAAGATTGGGTATGGACAGGGAAAGCGAAGGATGAATAGCAGGACGAGCATGGCGCAGGACGAAAGGGCGATTCGGAGGACCGTATATGTTTCCGATATCGATCAGAATGTAAATGCCTTCCTTCAAATCTCGTTGCTCGTTTATTTTTTGTTTTTGTCTATTTTCCTATGTTTTTATTTCACTGGATTTATACGGCTGTTTCAATGAAAAAAATCAGCAGATGAAGTCATTTTGATGATTCTCATGCTTCTGAAGTGTTTGGCTGTGAATATTTCGATGTACCAGTGGTGTTGGAAGCTTAAATCTGTAGGAAAACTTAGGAGAGTATGCCAATACGTGAAGATATACACAATACTGCTCTAGAATACAGAGATATCTAGGGCTGCTTTGGTGTGGATATCTCTACGCGACCTCTGATATAGGTAGAAAGGTAATGTGGCAGTACCAGTGAAGATTAGCGATGCTTGCTGACTTATGGGGAATAAATGAGCAGAATATCGTGATAGAGATGAGAAACTGAGTTGGAAGTTAGCATCTGTCTACCATCCTGATCCTGAGGATAAATCTGTGATTGGATCTTAGATTGTTATATTGACTTGTTTGCATTTTGTTGTCGGTTCGCAGCCCCTACTGAGCTATTTCTTGTAGGCACACTGCAACTGTTCTTCGTTTGCTCACTTCAGTAAAAGTTCGAAAGTCAACATTGTTAATATTCTTTCGGTGTTTAGGTAACGGAGGAACAGCTTGCAGCACTCTTCATCAAGTGTGGTCCTGTAAGTTGTTGTGCTCATGTCTTGTATGATTTTATTTGGAGTCAATTATTTATGATTCTTAACACACTACATATCTTTGTTGCAGATTATTGACTGTCGTGTGTGCGGGGATCCAAATTCTGTTCTTCGCTTTGCTTTCATAGAGTTTGTAGATGAAGGTAATATTGAGTATAAGCAGTGCCTTATGTTCGCACTGTTTCTCAACGAATGATTGTGTTAATTATCTTTCACGTGAACAAATGTAACCTCAGAAGGGGCAAGCGCTGCGTTGAATCTCTCGGGGACAATGCTTGGATTCTACCCAGTGAAGGTGCTTCCTTCAAAAACTGCAATTGCACCTGTCGATCACAAATTTTTGCCAAAGGTAAGAGCTAACTTCAAGCTCATTCTCAATTGGAAGTTCTATCAATTAGAATTATCAGCTTTGAATCCTGATATATTCTGAATTTTTGGTTACCTAACATGGCTAAATGCTAATGTGATGTCTAGTCTGATGATGAACGGGAGATGTGTGGGAGGACTATCTATTGTACAAATATAGATAAGAAGGTATGCTTTGTAGTTTGAAGGTTTCATTTGAATCATATACGATGTGGATGAAGCTTCTCCTGATTCCCTTTTCTGTCTATTGTTCATCTGGTACAGATCACCCAATCAGACATTAAAGTCTTTTTCGAGACTTTCTGTGGACAGGTTCGTTGCTCCTATATGATTGGTTTGTAGGTTTAATTTCTGATTTACATGTTTTTTTTTCTGCAGTCCGATGCTAATTCTAATCCCTCTTAAAGAACACTAATATTTTAACACCACGTTTAGGTCTCCCGACTGAGGCTGCTTGGGGACTATCATCACTCCACTCGCATTGCTTTTGTGGAGTTTGTTAATGTAAGTATTATCTTGCCTTGTGGTTTCAAGTGAAATAGACAAAAGGTACTAGTTTCATTGGAACTAGGAAATTGCTAATTTCACATATGAAAGGATCATAGCACCTAGTTTTTTTTAAATCTGGCGAATGCCCCTTGCGTTTAAATATGGTGAAAGTCCTAATGTTTTGGCGATAAGTCTTCATTCATGTAGTGGGAATTATCTTATTTGCCATTTTTATGCTCTACCGCCTGATGCCATGGACCGTCCTGCCTTATGTTTACTTGCTTGTTGAAGGATTTTTTTTATATTTGTAACAAGTGTTGAAGTTGGGCGGCAAAGCTTCAACTTTCCTTTCACCGCTAGTTTCAACTATGGCAGTTATCCTTTGATTTGATAGTTAGAAGTTGTGATCTTTCTCTTCTTGGTGCCGATTATATTGCCTCGAATTTCATGCATGTAGTAGGTCTTGGATGTAATTCACCTGTGGCATGTATGTCCCTGGTGCTGGCTTGTGTTGCTTGGTGGTTAACGACTAAGAGTGTGTTTGACAATCAAGTGTTCTTTATGATCATAGGATACTTTGGACTACGTTAGAAATATGAAACACTCAGGGATCTAAATACATCTGCTGTAGTTTAATGCTGATCTCCTCCTTGACCCTCAAAACTGACAAAAATGTTGCCCTTGATAGATTAGCATTGAGGCCAGTAACTGGTTGTTCGAGCACTGGACATTTTTTTGACTCCAATTCTACACCGAACATCAGGTCCTTCTTTATGTAATTTTCCCTGTGTGCTCAGCATAAAATGCTAGTACTAAGCTAGTCAAATAAAGGCCTCTTTAGAATTTGAAAGGGAGAGAACAGGTGGTAAATTGTCCTCAAATTCTACTAAGGGAATAAGATTATGGATCCCTTGGGTTTGTCCTTGAGCAATTTCACTGATCTAAGATCTCATTTGAACACAAATGGCGAAAGTTGTTAACAAATCTAGTCCTATTGGTAGCCTATGTTTGCCAAGATTTGCAACTTTAGTCGGCTACATGTATGTGGCGGACTGCCCATTAAAGAACCGGAAGGCAGGGCCATTCTCTCCTACTAAAAAACAACCTGACTGCTTCATGTGACTCTATTTTGTCAGTCTAAGAAGTATGGATGAATTATGGTACATCCATTTGTCTACAAAAAGTGAGTTATATGATTAGGGCGGGCAAAAGGATCTTCATAAAAAAAATTTTAGGCTTTTGTGCTGGAAACATTTTACTAGTCAATACCGGATTTTGCATCACGATTTGAATTAATTGACGAAAATGCTGGTAATTTAAGATCTTTGCAAATGCTGCTACAATCTCGAAGGTTTCTTTGTGTGATACATGCTGCATGTGTTTGGAAGGTCTCTTGTCATTTGTACTTGCTTCCAGGCACTTTGGAGATTTCTTTAGCTTGTATCTCACCACTCCAATATTAAGTTCTTACTAAATTGGTGTATATGTTCTGTGATCCTGATGCTAGCAATTGATCACTAAAAGCTGCTAAGCAAGCATTCTCCCTGCTGTTACATTTACCTATGACATTCTTTGTGTCGCTGGCTGTATTGTTTTCAGTGAACTGACATACAACTAGGATGAAAAATCAAGTGAGGTTACTTCCTTTCTATGTTTAGAAGTTGGTTAGACGACTCCATTTTAAAGCCTTGTGACCCAGTTCTTCACCTTTATACCTATTATCTATGTTAACTCTTAGGGCACGTCTAATGCTAACCCACAAATCTACTTACTGTTGCAGGCTGACAGTGCAACTGTTGCTCTCAACTGCAGTGGCGTGGTACTTGGGTCCTTGCCTATAAGGTCTGTGATGCCTGGTTGGTTTCTAGTTTCTAGTATTCTGTTATGCTCGTTTCTAATTAACTTCCATTTTGCTCTCTTCTAATTAAACGTAGCTGTTGTATCTAATCAGGGTAAGCCCCTCAAAGACCCCAGTTCGCCCCCGAGCGCCTAGGCCACCTCTGCATTGAGTTCTGAAGATAGTGTCATGAGCAGTTAACAGCGCTGGTATATATTGAGATACATACACGTGTACAAAGAAAAGGTATATCTTCTTTAGCTCGTAAGTTATTCCCTATGTAGTCCTTTTGTTTGCCCTTCTGCCAGATGTTTTGACATGTCTAGGGGTACATGGGTGTTGCTCTTTGGTACATGGGTGTTGCTCTTTGGTAGCTTTATAGAGTTGGATGAAACATCGAGGCTTTCAAGTTTAACCATCAGTGGATACTGAAACCAATTTGTATGCTTGTAACCGGATATATTTATGTCTTGCAAGTCTTATTAGGTGTTAAAACTATTTGTATTCATACTGGAGGGGTGAATATAAAATCTTCTCATTTTCATTCCCAGTCGTTCTGCTTTTGCTCTTTGTGATCATTGCTGGCTGTTCTTGAGATGTGCCTGTGGAAGTCTAAGCAATGTTTTGAGCGACTATCTTCTTTGAAAGGTAATGTGAATAAGTGGACCCGTATTATTTGCGATGTTCCTTAATGATTCTTCGGCTCTGGTGGTGGTGGGGGTAGTAATTTGTCACCCTGATATCATCCTTTACCGACCAAAGTTTGAGAGGAATCTTCTCTTCTTCTTTTTTGTGTAATGGTTCAAATCGTCTAGTACTGATTTAGACCCATGGGGAACTGGAAGCTCGCATCCCTTACAAGACTCTCTCTTAATACAGAAGCGATTACAAAAGCACATACAGAGAACTGTTATTAGAGGACTCCGGTCTGCTTTATAGTATTCGAACTTTCTATCAGTTTAAGGGCCTGTTTGGCTCCGTGGGATGGGATCCGTGAATCCATCACGTCACAATGGATTTCAAATCGGTGTTCGTTCAAGAAGAGTGGACGCGAGCGGATGCTGAAATCAGAATCCATGTGGAAGCCACGCCGGCGTCAAACGCACGGATGCGATGGGATGGGATCCACGCGTCCTCCATCCCGTGGATCCACCGGGATGGGGGTGTCTGAGGCGATCAGTGGTTCGTGTTGGTAACAAAAAAGCAGGAGTCTAGAGTCAAAACTTGACTGCACGAATCCAACCTATAAAAATATCCTCTTAGTGAAATTATTATCCTTCTATATTTCAGAAAAAAGCCAGTAAATCAACTAAAACTCCAGATCCATTGATAGAAAACGAGATGGATAATGGGTTGGTAGGTGAAGTAACCATAGGTGATCCCAATAATGTCCTGCGAGTCGATTCCCCTTAATTAAACCCCAGCACAGAATAACAAAAAAAGAAATTTACCATAAACAGAAGTAAATGTAGGAGACAATGCTCTCGCCTCTCGCACCGACCCATGCGTGTTGGAAAACCATTTCTTGATTCCCCTTAATTAAACCCCAGCAGAGAGTAACAAAAATAGAAATCTATCATAAAGAGAAGTAAATGTGGGAGACAAAATTAGGGGTGGTAATTCGGGTTCACGGGTCAGGTTCGGGTCGGGTCGGGTCGAGATAAGGTATCTCGACCCATATGTCCAACCCGAACCTGATCCGTTTAATAAACGGGTCAAGTTTATAAACCCAAACCCAACTCAATTATAAACGGGTCAACCCGACCCGACCTGTCTAATCCATTTTTTGCATTCTGGTACCCCGCATTTTCCCAGAAATGCACTTTGGTACTACCATGTTTGGAATTTGCAATTCGATACTACCAAGTTATAATATCAAAGTAAAATTGTCCAAACTCCCAACGACGTTATGTGGGCTGACGGTAAACTGGTCACGTGACACACAAATGACTACTGTAAGCCCAAACAGCCACGTGTCATGCAATCTCCTATTGCACGTGACTACCCCCTTCCCTCTCTTTCTCCACTCTCTTCTTTTCCCCTTATCTCTGGTCTCTCTCTCCCTCGTCCCCGCTCCTCACCGGAGCTTGCCATCGGTGCCGGCCTCCAAGCCGCCGCTCACGGCCCTCCCTATCGTACGGCCTCAGTACCATCCGGCTAGCGTTGCCGCCACCCCGGAGGCGACGTGGCTCCGCTGCCATCCCGTGGCCCCCGTCACCACCCAACCAACTGCCCGGCACCGCCTTCTCCGCCTCTCTCTCTAATAAATCTCAGCAAGCTCTCAAAATAGGCTAAAAGAGCAATATCTAGAAACAGAGTTGGTAAACAAAAAAAGCATATCATATTAGCTTCTCACCGTATAAACTTCGACGCCCGTGGAAGCCTCCCGCGGGCTTCTTCAATCAGATCCCACCGTCGATAAAGCACGGTGGCTATTGCGTTCACTGACTTCTCCGATCACAGGTGGCCCCAACGTTGGAAAAGCCACTGGCTTCTCTCCACTCCCTCTCCTCCCTTCCTCATCTGCGCCGGCCTCTTTCTTGCTGCCATCATCCTCGCGCTGGCCTCCCTGTCACCGGGAGGGAAGGTGTCACACCCCGACCCAGAAAACCCATCCAGGACGGGGCGTGAGGGTCCTAGCACTATTCATCATCAACCGGCGCAGTACAAGCGAAAAGGATAAACAATTTAAGCAAAAGTATTCCAGAGGCTAAGCAGATTTTAATCATAATATAACATCAAGTCTTACAAAATCTGAGTTCCAAAATACAGATTTATACAACATCCCAAAAGTTCTCCAAAAAGGGTACAACAGCCATATCCTCCAACCAAACCTCAGACGCCTCTGGATGTACTCGCGCCGCCAAAAGCCGAACCTGCTGGCTCCACTGAGGAGGAACTGCCGCCTGCACCTGCAAACGCAGCCCGGGTAGGAATGAGCAAAAAGCCCAGTAGGGTTCTACTCTACGGCACACTGAAGGGAGGAAGACAACAACAGTGTTGTCCCCCAGCCTATGTCTAAAGGATGCCACGTGTCCCATAACCCACCGATGTCCCAAGGGTTCCTGTCATGAAACCTCTCTCCTGAACATGTTACCAGGAGGACCACGGAAACAGTAACATGCAGGCTCTAACCCTTACCCAGCAGGGATACTACTGCCTGGGGACCACGTCGGGAACTCCTCGGTTGCATCCTTAGCACTTGGGCTTGGAAGACAACACGACCTCTAAACCTCAAACAAAGATTCAAGCCGACTATCGCAATCCTCAATCATCAGAGATTCAGATTGACAATCACACCCTAATCCTGACTACCCAGCCACGGTCCTAAGGCTAGATCCGAGCTACCTGAGAGCCTCGGATCGGCGACCCAAGACATCGCCCGCCTAACCTCAAATGCCTCTAATGCATACAATGCATGAGCTTAAGCAAGCATCTAATCCTAGATGTCTCTATATGTCACATCAACTGTTATAAGTTCAACAGATATACAATAGCCCTCGGCACTCGCCGGTAAGAGGCTAAGGTTCCACAATTCCCTATTAGCTAGCACTCATAGCTAGCTAATGGTTAAGTAAGCAGCCAGACATTTAATTTCTATTAGACTTGAATTAAATGCAAACACAACCATACGTTTGCTAAAAAGGGGAGAAACTCGGATCAAATCTCAAACCCGATGAAAACCCTTTGAAAACCTCATCAAATCCATCTATAAACCTCCCAACACGTTTAAGACTCAATCAAAGTTGAAAGCCATTCAAGAAGAACCAAAGAACATTGTTCAAAGGATCATGGACGATGCCACGGTCGATCCGTGGATCGACCGTGAGGCCACGGACGATGCCACGGTCGATCCGTGGATCGACCGTGAGGCCACGGACGATGCCACGGTCGATCCGTGGATCGACCGTGAGACCCATACGAAGAAAACCAAGGGCGACGGTCGATCCAACCATCGACCCTAAGAAGCCCAAAACCAAGCAGAGCCTGACGGTCGATGCGACGGTCGATCCGACGGTCGACCGTAAGGTAAATGGCGAAAAAGCGAAGGCTCCACGGTCGATCGATCCATCGACCCTGGGGACCCAAAAACTCGACAGAGCCCGACGGTCGATGCGACGGTCGACCGTCAGGCCCAGAGAAAATATACTAAAGCATGACGGTCGATACACAGATCGACCGTCGAGCTGACGGTCGATGCACCGATCGACCGTCGAGCTCCAGACGCAAAATACCAGAAATCCTAATTCTAAGATTTCAAGAATCAAAACATGTTAGAATACAATCAAATTTTGCAAGCAAGTATATTTTGAGGTGAGGAAACTAATGGTGTAAAGAAATCCAGTTTTTAACAGTTAAATCCCATTTTAGGTCTGAAAAACCAAAAACCGACGAAACCGTGAGATACGGAAACTAACCATTATAAAACCAGTTTTGCAATGCAAGAATACAAGGAATGAGCTACATTACATAGGCAAGGATCTACAAGCATGCTATCATGGTATTCACAGCAAAAACACAAACATCCTAACCTAGTAGAACCCGATCCAAGGATCGAGGTAGAAACACCTACCTTAAACACAATCTCAGCTTCTCCACGCGTCCAGCCAACCTTGCCACGAAGATCCGCTACTCAGCCCCTCCAAGATCAAGCCCAACCGAAGGAGAGGGAAGAAGGGGAGAAGAAGAGGAGACGTCGGTGGAGAAGAGAAGGAAGAACCAGCCAAAGAAAGAGAAGAAGGGAAGGAGAGAAGAGAGGAGAGAAGAGAGGGGAGCGGGTGGGGGTTGGAGCCAACTGCTCCAACCACCCTCCACTCACCAGGCCCCTAATGGGCCGGATCCTCTCTAACGGGCCAAAAACCCGTTGACCCGCTAACGAGCCCGATAGCGAGCTCTAGCGCGCCCGAGCTGGGATCTTCCGATCCCGGGTCCGCCTAACCATCCTAAACAACCACACACATCAATCCAAGCCCGTGGGTGCAACGCGGGTGTGAAACCGACCACCATGGGGTATATTTACCAAAATGCCCCTGGGGTCCAAACCGCCACACGATCGCCCGATCGTGCCCGACGTGGAACCAAACCAACAGGAAACCGGCTCTCGAACCACGTGGTCGAGTCAGGTCTGAGGGGCGGGCCCTCACAACCTAAACACCTTAAAAAGAATTTCGTCCCGAAATTCAAGGTTGAAGCCGGGGAAAAGAGAAACAACTAAGCCTACCTGCACAAACAAGGCCACAGCTAGGGGCGCCAACGCCCACAACAAGGAATTACCTGAAGAGGTGAACAGTCGGGGAAACTCCCGACGCATGCGATCCTCTCGCTCCCAAGTCAAACTCTCTGTACTGTCGTGCCTCCACCTGACCATGACCAGCGGTAAAGATCTGCCTCTGAGCACCTGATCCCGCCTGTCCATGATCTGTAATGGCTGCTCTACATAGGTGGCATCCTCCTCAATCTCGAGGTCGTCGTGTCTGATCACGTGGGAAGGATCTGGAATGTACTTCCTCAGCATAGACACGTGGAAGGTGGGATGAACTTTTGACATGTGCGGAGGTAGAGCCAACTGGTAGGCGACTGCTCCAACGCGTCTGATGATCTCAAACGGACCAGTGAACCTCGGTGCTAGCTTGCCCATGCTACCAAACCTGATCGACCCTCTGCGTGGGGATACCTTCAGTAGCACTCTGTCGCCAACTACGAACTCCAGGGGTTGTCGCCTGCGGTCTGCGTAGCTCTTCTGCATGCTCTGCGCTGTCAGAAGCCTCTGTCTGATCTGAGCCAACCTCTCTGACGACTGTCTGATGATGTCTGGACCGGTAAGAGACGCCTCCCCAACCTCTGTCCAACACACCGGTGAGCGACACGGTCTGCCGTACAACGCCTCAAAGGGTGCAAAACCCAAACTGGCCTGGAAACTGTTGTTGTAGGCAAACTCCACCAAAGTCACGTGCTGCTCCCAAGTACCTCCAGCGTCTAGCACACATGCCCTGAGCATGTCCTCCAAGATCTGGATAGTCCGCTCTGACTGCCCGTCTGTCTGAGGGTGGAAAGCTGTGCTGAACGTCAGTGCTGTCCCCAATGAATCCTGGAAGCTGCTCCAGAACCTGCCAGTGAATCTGGGATCTCTGTCTGACACTATAGACACTGGAATGCCGTGCAGTCGTACCACCTCGTCAATGTACCTTTGGCTCAGTCTGGCAACTGGATCTGTCGTCCTCATGGGAAGGAAATGAGCTGATTTGGTCAGTCGATCGACAATGACCCAAATCGCATTATTTCCCCTCGGTGTCCTGGGTAGCCCGGTGACGAAGTCCATAGCTATATGTTCCCACTTCCACTCTGGCACTGGAAGTGGCTGCAGCAAACCTGGGGTCCGTCTGTGCTCTGCCTTCACATTCTGACAGGTGAGGCATCTGGAAACAAACTCAGCTACTGACCTCTTCATCCCGCACCACCAGAACTGTCGGCGTAGGTCGTGGTACATCTTGGTGCTCCCGGGGTGAACGGCGAAACAGGAGTGGTGGAACTCGTGAAGGATCTCCTCTCGCAACGCCGGGTCTGCTGGAACTGCAACTCTGCCTCAGAAGAGTAGACCACCGTCTGCCGACACTGTCCAGCCCTCAACCGCGTGCTCGGTGCCGACCACAGCACGGGTCTCCACGAGCTCTGGGTCTCCAGTCTGTGCCTCGATCACTCTGGCCAAAAGAACTGGAATGCTGCGAACAGCATACAGGAAACCACCTGTCGCCCGGTCCTCAAAGTCAAGCCCAAACTGACTGACTGTCTCCAGCATCTGCCACTATCGAGCTGACACTGCTGCCAAGGTCACTCTGCTGTCTCTGGTTTGCCTGCTGAGAGCGTCTGCTACGACGTTTGCCTTACCAGGGTAGTAATGCAACTCAAAGTCGTAGTCCTCTAGAAGCTCCATCCACCGCCGCTGTCTGAGGTTGAGGTCACGCTGGGTGAACACGTGCCTCAAACTCTTATGATCAGAGTACACCGAGAACCGCTCACCATAGAGATAGTGTCGCCACGTCTTCAGGGCGAAGACAACCGCCGCAAGCTCGAGATCGTGGATCGGATAGTTCTTCTCATGGGCCTTCAGCTGCCTGGAACCATAGGCCACCACATGGCCCTCCTGCATAAGCACACAGCCTAGGCCCTCCCCACTGGCGTCGCAGTAGACACTGTAGCCGACGCCTCGCTTTGGAACTATGAGGATCGGTGCACTCGTCAGTCTGGTCCTCAACTGGGTGAACGCCTGCTCACAAGCCTCGTCCCAAACTAATGGGACCGCCTTCTGTGTCAATCTGGTCAGCGGCCCTGCAACCCTGGAGAAGTCCCGCACGAACCTCCGGTAGTAACCCGCCAAGCCGAGGAAGCTGCGGACCTCGAACACTGTCGCCGGTCTCTGCCACTGTAGCACTGCCTCGATCTTGGCTGGATCAACTGAAATACCTGCCGCTGACACCACGTGCCCCAGAAACTGCACCTCAGGAAGCCAGAACTCACACTTGGAGGCTTTGGCGTACAGCCTATGCCCCCTCAGCAACTGCAACACTGTCCTCAGATGCTGCTCGTGCTCCTCCGCGGTACGTGAGTAGACTAGGATGTCGTTGACGAAGATCACCACAAACTGATCCAAGTACGGTCGGAAGACCCTCTGCATCAGATCCATGAACGCTGCGGGTGCGTTCGTCAGGCCGAACGGCATCACCGTGAACTCGTACAACCCGTACCTCGTACGGAAAGCCGTCTTCGAGATGTCGCAATCCCGAATCCTCAACTGGTGATAGCCGGTACGGAGATCGATCTTCGAAAAGACCGAAGAGCCTCGGAGCTGGTCGAACAAGTCATCGATCCTCGGCATCGGATACTTGTTCTTCACTGTCACCCGGTTCAGCTTCCTGTAATCAATGCAAAGACGAAACGTACCGTCCTTCTTCTTTGCGAACAAGACAGAAGCTGCCCAAGGTGGCGTGCTGGGACGGATGAAACCTCTGCTGAGCAACCCGTCCAGCTGGACCCTCAGCTCCCTCTACTCTGCCGGTGCCATCCTGAAAGCTGACAAAGAGATCGGCCCGGTACCCGGTACAAGATCTATCTGGAAGTCTACTGCTCTGGAAGGAGGAAGACCCGGTAGCTCGTCTGGGAAGACGTCAGCAAACTCACAAACCACTGCAGGCAAACTGCTCTCTCGACTGCCCTCTGCAGCAAACAAGGAAAGGCGCGCCAGTAGGACTGACAGCTGGCCCTCGCGCCTGGGAAGACAAGCACACATGAGGGAATCGGCCGACTGGCGATCCCCCAGCAGAACAAAACGAGCGCCGTCAGGTGTCCAAGCAGTCACCCTGCGACGGCCACAGTCGATGACGGCTCGGTACGATGTCAGCCAATCCATATCGAGAATTACGTCGAACCCGACCATGTCTAGCACCCGAAGGTCTAGAAAGACACGGAGGCCCCCAACCTCCAACTCGCAAGAACGGCAGATCAGCTCAACACGAGCCCCTCCGCCGATGGGTGTGTCTAAGTGCAGTGGAACCCCAAGTGGCTCAGTCTCTAGCCCTAGCGATGTCACACACTCGCTAGCTACAAAGGAATGAGACGCCCCAGAATCTATCAGAACATCCACAAATGAACTGAAAAGCTGGAAGGTACCTCTGAGAACAGGGGGATCAACAGGAGCTGAAGGAAGTGCTAGAGTCTGATGGGGTGGCTGGTACTGGTAAGGTTGAAAAGGTGGCTGAACAAAGTATGGGTACTCGCGGTCTGGAAGTGCGTACACTCCCCCTCTGAGTCCGCCTCGACGTCCACCGCGACCTCTGCCTCTCCCGGCGCCTGATGCTCACCAACCTCCGCCTGCTCCGCCACGCACTGCCTGTGCCCTCAACGTCGGACAGTAACGGCGAATGTGCCCCGTCTTTTGGCACTCAAAGCACACAGGAGGACCAAGCGCTAGCTGCTGGTTCTGGCCTCCTCCGGACGTCTGCCCCTGAGGCCCAGCCGGAAGAAGTGGCTGGCCTCCCTGCCTGGGCTGCTGCTGGTGCTGGGGTGGGTAACGCTGGTACGGCTGCGGGCGTCGCAGGTACCTCTGTTTCCTCCATGAACCCCCTCTGCCCTGAGCTGCCCTCTGTGGCTGCACTCCGCCACTGGTGCTCGCAGACGACGCAGACTGGACTGCCCTGGGCGCCGGCTCCTGCAACTGAGCCTCAACTGCCAAGGCACTGTCCAACACCTCTGCGTACGTGCTAGCGTGCTGAGCCGCGATCAGCCGCCTGAGCTTGGGCCTAAGCCCCCACTGAAACTGCTCAGCTCTGGCAAGAGGGTCCGCCGACACCGCCCCGGCAAATCTGGCAAGTCTCGTGAACCTAGCAGCGTACTGAACAACCGACTGAGTACCCTGAGAAAGGGCCTGGTACTCACGAACAAGGGCCGAGCGCGCACTGCGGGGAAAGTACGCATCGAGAAATGAAGAACGGAACACGTCCCACGACGGGTCACTCCCATCCCTTGCGGCCTGGAAAGAGCGCCACCAGTCCAAAGCGTCCCCGTCGAGCTGGAACGAGGCAAGTCTGACCCTCACTCGGTCATCCTGGACGAAAAGAGTGTCAAGGACGCACTGACTCCCTCCAGCCAGTCGTCCGCCACCGCTGGGTCGCCTCCAGTACCGCTGAACCTAGGAGGGTTCAGCCTCTGGAAGTCGACCACCGCTGTCGCAACAGCACGCTGGTCGAGTGGAGGAGAGACCTCCTCGGCGATGAACGAAGCATCCTCCTCCACCACGACCTCAACTCTCGGCTCTGCCTCTCGTACAGGTACATGAGGCACGGCTGCGCTGGACCCTAAGGCCCGTCGGGCAGCGCGCTGATCGCGCGCGGAGCCCTGACCCAACACTGGACAGCTAGCCTGTCCCCTGGCATCTGCACGTTCAACAGAGACGACAAGTGTCCACCTGTGAGAAACAAAACACAGCAGCAATCAATGAAGTAAAAGCACAACACACATGAGCACAGTCAAGCATACAGGGATGCTCTACTCCTAGAACTATCCCAAACCGCGCTCAAATCTCAACCGCAAGCCTAATCCTATCCCTGGGACCTACAGCCTGCTATAATACCAAGTTGTCACACCCCGACCCAGAAAACCCATCCAGGACGGGGCGTGAGGGTCCTAGCACTATTTATCATCAACCGGCGCAGTACAAGCGGAAAGGATAAACAATTTAAGCAAAAGTATTCCAGAGGCTAAGCAGATTTTAATCATAATATAACATCAAGTCTTACAATATCTGAGTTCCAAAATACAGATTTATACAACATCCCAAAGGTTCTCCAAAAAGGGTACAACAGCCATATCCTCCAACCAAACCTCAGACGCCTCTGGATGTACTCGCGCCGCCAAAAGCCGAACCTGCTGGCTCCACTGAGGAGGAACTGCCGCTTGCACCTGCAAACGCAGCCCGGGTAGGAATGAGCAAAAAGCCCAGTAGGGTTCTACTCTACGGCACACTGAAGGGAGGAAGACAACAACAGTGTTGTCCCCCAGCCTATGTCTAAAGGATGCCACGTGTCCCATAACCCACCGATGTCCCAAGGGTTCCTGTCATGAAACCTCTCTCCTGAACATGTTACCAGGAGGACCACGGAAACAGTAACATGCAGGCTCTAACCCTTACCCAGCAGGGATACTACTGCCTGGGGACCACGTCGGGAACTCCTCGGTTGCATCCTTAGCACTTGGGCTTGGAAGACAACACGACCTCTAAACCTCAAACAAAGATTCAAGCCGACTATCGCAATCCTCAATCATCAGAGATTCAGATTGACAATCACACCCTAATCCTGACTACCCAGCCACGGTCCTAAGGCTAGATCCGAGCTACCTGAGAGCCTCGGATCGGCGACCCAAGACATCGCCCGCCTAACCTCAAATGCCTCTAATGCATACAATGCATGAGCTTAAGCAAGCATCTAATCCTAGATGTCTCTATATGTCACATCAACTGTTATAAGTTCAACAGATATACAATAGCCCTCGGCACTCGCCGGTAAGAGGCTAAGGTTCCACAATTCCCCATTAGCTAGCACTCATAGCTAGCTAATGGTTAAGTAAGCAACCAGACATTTAATTTCTATTAGACTTGAATTAAATGCAAACACAACCATACGTTTGCTAAAAAGGGGAGAAACTCGGATTAAATCTCAAACCCAATGAAAATCCTTTGAAAACCTCATCAAATCCATCTATAAACCTCCCAACTCGTTTAAGACTCAATCAAAGTTGAAAGCCATTCAAGAAGAACCAAAGAACACTGTTCAAAGGATCACGGACGATGCCACGGTCGATCCGTGGATCGACCGTGAGACCCATACGAAGAAAACCAAGGGCGACGGTCGATCCAACCATCGACCCTGAGAAGCCCAAAACCAAGCAGAGCCTGACGGTCGATGCGACGGTCGATCCGACGGTCGACCGTCAGGAAAATGGCGAAAAAGCGAAGGCCCCACGGTCGATCGATCCATCGACCCTGGGAACCCAAAAACTCGACAGAGCCCGACGGTCGATTCGACGGTCGACTGTCAGGCCCAGAGAAAATATACTAAAGCATGACAGTCGATACACAGATCGACCGTCGAGCTGACGGTCGATGCACCGATCGACCGTCGAGCTCCAGACGCAAAATACCAGAAATCCTAATTCTAAGATTTCAAGAATCAAAACATGTTAGAATACAATCAAATTTTGCAAGAAAGTATATTTTGAGGTGAGGAAACTAATGGTGTAAAGAAATCCAGTTTTTAACGGTTAAATCCCATTTTAGGTCTGAAAAACCAAAAATCGACGAAACCGTGAGATACGGAAACTAACCATTATAAAACCAGTTTTGCAATGCAAGAATACAAGGAATGAGCTACATTACATAGGCAAGGATCTACAAGCATGCTATCATGGTATTCACAGCAAAAACACAAACATCCTAACCTAGTAGAACCCGATCCAAGGATCGAGGTAGAAACACCTACCTTAAACACAATCTAAGCTTCTCCACGCGTCCAGCCACCCTTGCCACGAAGATCCGCTACTCAGCCCCTCCAAGATCAAGCCCAACCGAAGGAGAGGGAAGAAGGGGAGAAGAAGAGGAGACGTCGGTGGAGAAGAGAAGGAAGAACCAGCCAAAGAAAGAGAAGAAGGGAAGGAGAGAAGAGAGGAGAGAAGAGAGGGCAGCGGGTGGGGGTTGGAGCCAACTGCTCCAACCACCCTCCACTCACCAGGCCCCTAATGGGCCGGATCCTCTCTAACGGGCCAAAAACCCGTTGACCCGCTAACGAGCCCGATAGCGAGCTCTAGCGCGCCCGAGCTGGGATCTTCCGATCCCGGGTCCGCCTAACCATCCTAAACAACCACACACATCAATCCAAGCCCGTGGGTGCAACGCGGGTGTGAAACCGACCACCAGGGGGTATATTTACCAAAATGCCCCTGGAGTCCAAACCGCCACACGATCGCCCGATCGTGCCCGACGCGGAACCAAATCAACAGGAAACCGGCTCTCGAATCACGTGGTCGAGTCAGGTCTGAAGGGCAGGCCCTCACAGAAGGGGGTGATGTTGGGGAGAATACCACCTTCTGTGACAGGAAACGGGTGCAAAACCACTCATGTGTGCGCACATGAGCGGTTTCCCGACAAATTATAATAACAGAGTCGGGGTCGGAACTAAATTTCACTTAATTTATAACTTGATGGTATCGAATTGCAAATCTCAAATATGGTGGTACCAAAGTGTAATTCTGGGAAAGTACAGGGTAGAAGAATGCAAAAATCCCTTAAAACTATCCTCAGCGGCTCAACACCATCTCCACCTCTCTCCATTCCTCCACCCACATTCTCCTCCTTCCTCCTTCCTTCTCCGATGAAGCTGCGGCCGCTCAAGGCAACCCCCCCACCCCCCTTCACTCCACCGACGCGCGACCACTCGCGGCGTCCCCTGTTCCTCCCCGTCACCGTCTCGATCTTCCCCGAGATCCCCTACTATAGCGAGGGCCCTCCCTGTCCCCTCCGATGTAACCCTAACCATCAACAACTATCGTGTCACGCCCCGACCCGCGAAGGCCCAATCGGGCCAGGAGATGCGAACTGGAACCTAACAAACTGTGGAAATTTTTTGATGAGGGTTTCCTCTAACCTATTAGTCTCCCTAAGCAATTTATAAGCACCTTTATTTAACAATAATTCCAAACCTCAATAATATAATAAGATAAATTTAAATCCTCAAAAGGGTTTACATTAATATACATCACACTCCTGTAAGAGGCTAACGATAACAAATGTAGACGACGATCACCGCTCCTCAAGCATCGCCAGACACCGCCGCGTCACCAAACACCTGCCGGGTAGGGGCCACTGAAGAAGAGCTAACGCCTGCACCTGCAAAACGTAGCCCGGATAGGAGTGAGCATTAAACTCAGTAGGGTTCTACACTACGACACACATAAAGGAGGGAACTCAACAGTGTCACCCCCAAGTAAGATCTGGGTGTACACAGGGGTCCCATAACCCCACCGCATGTCCCTGAGGTCCACAATCATGATCTTCCAGCCGAGCTGGTCACACAAAGGATCACACTTAGTACGCAAGTAACCAACAATGCTGACTCACAAACAGGAAACCAGCACTACTGGCAGGAAATGGCACCACTGAGTAGGCACACCCTTTAGTCAAGAGTTGTTATAACCGGACACCGGCTACACCTGAGAACCCGACTCTAGGCCGACACGACCTCTAAATCATCAATTAACATGTATTCAGGTCATCTAAGCCTATCATCGATAATACTACCATCCGATCCTGGACCACACTACTCGCCATGGTTCTAGAGCTAGATCCGAGCTACCCGAAAGCCTCGGATCAACGATCAACCCATCGCCCACGCCCTATCCTTATGCATCTTATACACAAACAAAATGCATGGTATGATCATGCGCAGGTAAGAAGTAAGCATGCAAGAATATGATAAAATAACAAACAAGTCCAACTGGATTGCTGCAGCGATACTACCAACTGTTGCCAGCCAATCCGCAGCGGGTCCCGGCGTTACGACGGTACTGCGAACGTCAACCGTGGACCCCTACAACGGGAAGCGACCCCGAAAACTCAGATGAACATAAATAATATAATATTATATGTTTTGAGCATGTAATATTATTTAAACATCAAATCCTCTAATTAGAGGCTAAGCGACCTCATCGATCCGACATCCAAACGACGTCGGATTCGAGATCCAACTTACAAAACTGCAGATAAACATACTGGGATCAACATATCCAAAACCGGGAAACATCCGACGGCTCGATTACCGGGAAAATGTTAATCAAAACCATTAACTTCACTAATTACCTTTAATTGCGGCAACGCAACCCATATGTAGGAAAGTGATAACAATTCATAGGAAAATCAGACCATTATGAAACCAGTTGGGTCTGAGAGCAGACTCAAAGATCTACAACTCTCATGTTCATCATAAATCAAGTTCATGTATATACTGACCGGAGAACAGGCCATAAGCCGGCTGTTCTTCAAGAACTGAGAAAAACCAGAAAATCCGAGTTTAAACATGCTAAAATCCTACTAAAATCTCAATCAAATCATATTAAATTTAAAACGGTAATTACGCTAAGCAAGATGCATACAATAACACCAAGAACACTTAGATCTACCGGCTAGATTAAGAAAAAACCCAAAATAAACTAATGTAGGTAGAAACCTACCGGACTGAGCAAACCTCGGCTGAATCCCCACTATGCGAGCACGAAACCGGCTTCAAACCAAGCCAAGGATCTTCCTCTCGCTGCTACGAATCCAACGAGCCCTTAAGCAGTCAAAAAGATGACCGGAGGAGGGAGAACGGAGGGGAAGAAGAAAAAGAGAAACAAACGAGAAAAACAGAGGAGGTCTCGGACTACTTATAGGCTTGAGTCCGATCGGTCAGTCCCAGGACCGATCGGTCGGACTGGGCCGGGTTAAGTCGGTTCGCGTCCTTATCCGGACACGTCAGCCGCGCCGACCACCGACACAGGTCCGACCGGTCGCTTCCAGGAGCGACCGATCGCACACGGGCCGCTAGCTGCCCTAAAAACAGGCTTAAGCACGCATGAGCTAGGATCTTTCGATTCCAAGCCCGCCTAGGGTTCTAGCAAACACATAAATCAAACATAGGAGCTGTGTGTGCACCACGCGGGTGTCAAACAAACCGACAAGACGCAATTTACCAAATTGCCCTTGTGATCCACAACGAGCCACGGGCCCGACTCAAGCGGTCGACTCAGGAGTAGAGGGACATGTCCTCACACGCCGAGCTCCTCCATCTTCTCCATTTTCCACGGATCCAGCATCTCCCGACACCTCCGCCTTCCCCAATGACTCCCGACGCTGCTCCCAGTGCCGCCACCACCTAAACCCATCATCTCCGTCCTCCCGACTCTAATCGAAGGCTAGATCCAGCATCCCCATCGCCCTGCGACCGTTCCTCCTCCATCTTTGGGCCCGATCTGGTGGTCCGATGTTGTCCTCCTACTCGTAGCTTGTCTTCTCCATGAGCTCTAGCGCTGGCCCCGCTCACCGCCACCTCCAACGTCTCCAGCACCATCCAACACCAGATCTGACACCATCTATCCACCGTGACCCTCCTTCGACCTTTTCCCGGCCAGATCCGGCCGCCGAGCGCCACCTCCATCCCTGAGCCGCGCCCGTCGTCGTGTCGAATATGCTGACATTAAAAGGGTAAATGGGTTGACCTGTCTAACCCATGGGTCAACCCGACCCAACCCATTTATTCACGGGTCGTAAACGGGTCGAGCCGTTTATGACCCGAACCTGATAACAGCAAACCCAAACCCGTTTATTCCGGATCGGGTTGGGTTTGCGGGTCATGACTCGGATTGCCACCCCTAGACAAAATGCTCTCGCCTTTCACACCGACCCATGCGTGTTGGAAAACCATTTCTCCCCAACCCATCAAAACACCCAAAAAAGCTTGGAAGGAACACCATTACCCTCTAAAAACTACATGTTGAGACCCTAAAGACCACTTCTCACAAGTTATACTTACGTGATCAATTCCTCTATTAGTACTCTCGCTGCACCACTGATGAGATCCCTGATATGTTGGGGAGATCTCACCGTGTCGTGGATAGTGGAATGAAGATGGAGAAGATGATGATAATTCTCAATTGATGGCCGATGACGCCCCTTGTATCCAATTAATGGCTGAATAAACCCCTATTTTGATGTCCGGAAGAACCCAACTTTATTAATTCTCTAAATTCTTAAATTACAGACTCTTGTTTTCTATTTATAAAGAGACATATAGAAAACTTAGGACTCTCAAATACCTAGATAACATCATAACCATTGGATATGTAGCTATCTAACGAATGGCTCATATCCAACCCGACTAACTTCTGACTCAGGTTCACACCCAACTTGAATCCATGATAACTACACTTGACTCAATCATAATTCCTAATTGGCAAATACAAATACGATACGACATGACTCCAAACTAGACATGACTCCAAAATACTTATAATGTGGCTCGGCCCCCTAGACCCACTACTAGTTCCTATTATTCTCCAACCCTTAAAATTGAACTCATTTTTATTGATTTGGTCCGCTGAATTGCTTGCGCAAGTTGATACAGCTTCTCGTCCTCCAGGATCGAACACGATTCGGTGCCAATTGATGGAAAGACGACTATGGTGGTGGCGCTGCTGAACTAGGTTTGCTGGAAGCTTGCCGGAGATACAAAAGATGGCGGAATGTAGCGATGGAATTTCAATGTCGAGGAAGATGGTCGCAATACTTGGCTGACGAACGGATCTGTCGGACATCGAAAAGAGGAGGGTCGGAGGCGACTCTGGAAGCATCGACAAGGTTGGCAGCGGCAGTGGCACGGAGTCGAGGTCAACAACGATGCCTTAAGGTGATGATGAGATATGCAGGATCAAGGTGGATGGAGCTTGTGAGGCAGCCAAGATTTGAACCAGCGAAGGCGAAGGTGGCCGAGCGGAGTTTGCGGTGATCTGAACCAGCAACACCGGAGGTAGAAGATCAGTGATGGAACGAGGGGGGTCGGCCATGTCACACCCCGACCCAGAAAACCCATCCAGGACGGGGCATGAGGGTTCCTATCACTATTCATCTCCAAATGGCGCGATACAAAGCGGAAAAGACAGATAAATTTAAACAATTTATATTCCAGAGCTGAAGCAGAAATTCAATTTACAAATACATCAAGTTGTACTGATTAAACATATGATACAATATTCTTATCAAATTCCTCCAAAGGAAAGATATTATACAATAATCCCGAAAGTCCTCGAAGATGTTTATAATTTACAAAATCTACCAAAAGTACAACAGTCGTCCTCCAGCAACCTCAAACACCTCTGGACGTAGTCGCGCCACCAAAAGCTGATCCCGCCGGCTCTACTGAAGAAGAACTGGCACCTGCACCTGCAAACGCAGCCCGGGTAGGAGTGAGCGATAAGCTCAGTAGGGTTCTACTCTACGGCACACTGAAAGGAGGAAAACAACAACAGTGTTGTCTCCCCGCTCAAGTCTAACGGATGCCACGGGTCCCATAACCCTATCGATGTCCCAAGGGCTCCTGTCATGAAACCTCTCTCCTGAACATGTTACCAGGAGGCCAATGAACAGTAACATGCAGGATCACCCTTATCCAAGCAGGAATACCATGCCTTGGGGAACCACGTCGGGAACGCATCGACAACCATCCTTAGCACTTGGCCTTGGGAGACCAACACGACCTCTAAACCTCAAGCATTGATCAGAGTCAACTATCGCAAATCCTCAATCACATGAGATTCAATTATACAATCACACCCTAATCCTGACTACCCAGCCACGGTCCTAAGGCTAGATCCGAGCTACCCGAGAGCCTCGGATCGGCGATCAACCCATCGCCCGCCTAACCTCAAATGCCTCTAATGCAATCAAGATGCATGCAATGCTCAGGCACATATAACAGGATAGAAGCATGCAACAACATGACAATAACCATACAGGGCTAGGCATAGCCTACAGCTAGCCCAAGGGGTGAGCATAGCAAAGGTCTCAAATACAGATAATCTATGCTAACCAAACAAAGATCTGAGCAAAGCATTAAACACA
The DNA here is from genome assembly GCA_963920575.1 of Narthecium ossifragum. Taxonomy (NCBI): domain Eukaryota; kingdom Viridiplantae; phylum Streptophyta; class Magnoliopsida; order Dioscoreales; family Nartheciaceae; genus Narthecium; species Narthecium ossifragum. Next base: position 11,968,976 of record OY986964.1, on the reverse strand, counting down.
GATATACAATAGTCTTCAGTGCTCTCTTGCACCTGACAAACTAAGGTTCCACAGTTACCCCGCAGGTAACTGGCCAACAATTATACAATAGCTCTCGGCACTCACCGGCAACAGGCTAAGGTTTCACAATTCCACATTAACTAGCACTCATAGCTAGCTAATGGTTAAGCAACCAATAAGCATTTAAATACTATCAAACCAAGTATCAAAAGCAATCAAAACCATAAATTAGCCCAACATGGTACTCAAGCAATTCAAGCCTCAATCCCCATAGAAATCGTTTAAAAACTCCACGAAATCAACATGCCAACCCCCCAACATGTTTAGATATCAATCACGAATGAAAACCATTCAAGAAAAGCTAGAAAGCAATGCTCAAGGGCCCACGGTTGATGCGACGGTCGATCCGACGGTCGACCGTGAGGCCACGGTCGATGTCACGGTCGATCTTGAGACCAAAACGAGGGAAACCATAAGGGCGATGGTCGATCCACCCATCGACCCTGGGAAGCCCAAAACCAACAAGAGCCTGACGGTCGATCTGACGGTCGACCGTGAGGCAAATCGGGAAAAAGAGGAGATCCCGCGGTCGATCCATGCATCGACCATGGGAGACTAAAAACCACACAGAGCCTGACGGTCGATGCGACGGTCGACCGCCAGGCCCAGAAAGAGCGTATCAACGCTTGACGGTCGATGCACCGGTCGACCGTCGAGCCTTAGGCACAGTTCATCAGAACAGTTCCGGAAATCCAATTTCTTGGATTTCAAGGATCAAATTAAGTTGGAAGTCGATGAAACTTTCCAAGCATGTGTAATTAACGATGGGGAAACCAATAGTATGAAGAAATCACATTTTTGATGGTTAAATCTCCTATCTGGGTCAAAACGGGCGAAAACAGACAAAACGACGATAATACGGAAACCAGCCGTTAAAATACGGAAATCGCAAGGTAGGAATACTTCAAACCATCCACAACACATGTACAATGCGCTACATAACATTCTAACAGGTATTCCTACAGTGAAAATGCATTAAACCTATCCTAGGAGAACCTGATCACGAGATCGAGGTAGAAACACCTACTTGAGCAAGTAGGGCAGCTCCTCCACGCGTCCAAGATCCGCGCCTCGAAAGCTGTGCTCCGAAGCCCTAGCACCATCGGTTGGAGAGAGGAAGAGAGAATGATAGGAGAAGAAAGAAGGAAAGAAAGAGAGAGAAGAGAAAGGGTTTAAATAGAAAGCTGGAATCGATCACAGCCGTCCGATTCGATCTCTCCCGATCGATCTCCGATCTTTCGATCGGAAGCGCCCTTAAGGTCATAATCAAACATATACATCAATCCAAGGCCGTGTGTGTAACACGGGTGTGAAACTGACCACCAGAGAGCATATTTACGAAAATGCCACTGGGGTCAAAAACAGCGATGCGATCAACCGATCGCATCCCAAGGCTAACCGAGCCAAACCACAAACCCAGACGCTCGACCTAACGTGGTCGGACCGGGTTGGAGGTCGGACCGGGTTGGAGGTACGGGTCCTCACATGCCACCCCCTGGCATCGCTGAGAATGAATCAGACTTGGGATAATATGCAACTATCTAAGGGAAAAAGAGCGATATGTTGCAAGTGGGCCTATAAGAGAAAGGAGAATATTTCATCAAAGAAGCCAGATAAGTTCAAGACAGTAGGGACCATGAAAGCTGTATGTTTGAAAGGTTTGATGTCTGATGGGAAGATCCAGACGGGAACAATTTCCACCAAAATGGATATGCCAGACATAAAGATGAAGTCATGGTCGAGGGAGATACAATGACGATAGTGAATGAAGGCCCCATGGGGAGGGGTATGATATACAGAGATTTCAAATTAAAGCTCTTGTCAAGATCATGGAGTTTGAGTCAAGGTGGAGATTGTTGGAAAGTAACTCAAATTGGAATTCTCTTTTAAAGTCCAAATTGGACTAATTGATTAGATTAGATCTCATGTAATTGAGAGTCCAGTCCAATTGAAGTTCTCTCTCCTCCGAATTAGAGTCCCACTTTAGGTAAGATTCTTCTTAATCACGACCCTCTATTGTGCAAGTGGTGTGGTGAAAGGTGAATGCATGGACTATCTCTAGAATGGCTAGTATGTGGTTCTATTTATAGGCTAGATAGGCTAGTTGATCAGCCATTTAATGGGGAGGTGAAGCGACTCGCCATGTCATCAGTAACTGCCTAGTGATGGGCTGCCACTCTGCCACATCACCAGTAAGTGCTACTTAGTGGGGTGCTGAACGGGCTCCACGTCACCAGTAACAGCCATCCAGAAGAACATGGGATGCCTTCTCATCGATAACTGTCTAGTTATGTGCATCATGGGGAGACCAAGTGTCATAATTGACTCAGCCTAACTTTGGTGAATTAATGACTCACTCAATGTGGCTCAACCCACCTGTAACTGCTCAGGAAGATGAACAGTCACATGCCACGTAGTCAAAAACGCATGCATGGCGTACATGTGGTGCCCACATGGACACACACGCCAATGTCGCCGGCGGCGGTCCGGCGGCCGGTCGGAGGTGGGTGGCCAGCGGGTGGTGGTCGGTGGCACACGTGTGATATTCAATTTGATCAGATCTGATTATGATGGTAACATCGGTTTAGCTCAACTGACTCAAGTCCAGATTGACACCGATAGAGCCAACCAAGTCAGAAAGGTTTGGACCAGAGTACGACTCAGCACAGCTGAAGATTCAACTTGGTTCAACCAATTCCAAGCCCAGACTAGTGCTGCAGAAGCATGGTCCAGCCATCTTCATTTCAGATTGGATCAAAGCCAGCTTGACCAAGATTCAAGCCAAGTCCATGCACAGCTGATCAGACCATGGACATCAGATCCCATCCTATGGTCATGGGAAACTCTACTGATGGGACATGATGAGGATGATCCAGGAGAGCCATTGAAGATCATATTCCTGGAGCTACCTGAGCCGTCAGATCGACCGCCAGATGCTCATCCATCACTGCCACTGCTACCCCTGGACCCGTCATGGGATCGACCTGGTTTCTCCCCACCGAGTCCAGAGCTACAGAAGGAAGTTGATTCGGTCCAGCCACATAGAGCCATCCTACCTGACTTAACTTTGGCCTTGAGGACAAGGCCAATTTTGAAGGAAGGGGGGATGATACGAGTCGATCCGACTCGACCAACTGGACCCGAACCAAGAAGAGGAACCAAGCTGGTTCAACCTCTTTCCTAGTTTGACTTGGACTTCCCTAGTTCAAACTAGAGTGTTTAATTTGTATTTATCATTAGTCTTTTATTGAGTCCTAGTTGATTGTTAGGAATTAATTAAGAGTCCCTTTGAGTTAAGAAGTTGAGTTGAGTCAGAAACCTTATTACTTGCTAATCAAGCAAGGGGGTTTTCTAGTGGATTAGGACTCTGTCAAGGTCTCTATAAAAGGACCTTAGTAGTTTGTATTAGGTTATGATGATGAATGATGATATGAATGATTAACAGTAGTTGATAAGTTATCATAGGAGTAGAATATCATAGGAGTAGAAGTAAAGTAGATTCCACCAGATATCTACCATAGATCCACCTTCTTCCCCGTCGGTCATCTTCTCCGCAGCCGGTATCGCCTTCACCTTCAATTTCCTTCTCCCCGTCACTTTCTCTCTCCGCCACGTCAGCGACCCCACCGCCACGTCACCCGCTACTGTTCATCTTCTTCCTCCTCTCTCCTCTATCCCGAAACCCTAGCTCACCGCCGTTCTCCCCTCTCCGGCCACCCCCGTCGCCACCTAAACCCGCCATCCTCTTCCCCTTGGCACCACGACTCCGGCCATACCCTCCATCGCCCGCGTCGTCGTCTCCGGCCTCTTCCCCCGGCAACCCGACCCTCGTCCTCACCGCCATCAACCACGCCCGATCCCTATTCCACCTCCAAACATCCCTAAAGCCTTCCTCGTCTCCCCACGACCCGATCCCGACCATCCCTGACCGTTCCTGGCCCCAGCCGAGCTCCCTCATCGTCCCCGACGCCGGTGAACCCAAACCCCCGCCATCCATCTCTCAGATCCGGCCGATCCGCCACCTACCTCACCGATCCGAGCCGATAGATCTCATCCCCACCTCCAGGCGACCCTTCCTGGAAGTATCCCGACCGCCGCCGCCGTCCCTACGCCGGCGATCCACTCCGGCGACTTCTCAGCCCTCGGATCCAGGCTGGTTCAGCCAGCCAACTTGAATCAGACTCAGCCAAGTCTAATTGATTCAGCCGAGCCAGTTAATCCGGATCCAGCCCAATCTAAGCCGATCAGCTTGATCCAGATCACTTCAGACTTGACCCAGTCAAGTCTCATCCAATCAGGCTTAGCCAGATTCGATCCAGCTTCAGCCAGATCTGATCTAGCTAGCCAAATCAGCCCATTGGACTCAAATCAAGTCCGATCAGGCCGATTCTGATCGATTGGAGTAGTAGAGACCCATTACGAGAGGATCACGAGTAGACCGCTTGTAACAGCCCATCCCTCTGGCCTGGCTCGACCGCGTGGGTCGAGAGCCAGTTTCCTGTAGGTTTGGTTCAACGTCAAGCACGATCGAGCGATCGTGTGGCGGTTTGGACCCGGGGGGCATTTTGTTAAATATGTCCTCTGGTGGTTGGTTTCACACCCGCGTTCCACACACTGCCTTGGATTGATGTATGTGTTTGATTAGAATCCCTAGGGTGCGTCCGATCGGAGGATCGGAGCTCGATCGGAAAAGATCGAATCGGACGGCTGAGATAGATCTAGATTTTCTATATAAGCCCTGTCCCTTTCTTCTCTTTCCTTCTCTTCTTCTCCTGTCATTTTCTCCCCTTCTCTCTCCTTCGGCTGAGCTAGGGTTTGGAGACTTGGGCTTCGGAGCGCGGATCTTGGCGGCTTGATCAGTTGGACGCGTGGAGGAGCTACCCTACTTGCTCAAGTAGGTGTTTCTACCTCGATCCTTGGATCGGGTTCTCCTAGGATAGGATTATTGCTCTTTTGCTGTAGGAATACATGTTAGAATGCTATGTAACTCCTTGTGCATGTAGTGTGATGGATTTGAAGTATTCCTATCTCTCATTTTCCGGATTCTAACGGTTGGTTTCCGTATTATCGCCGTTTTGTCGGTTTTCGTCCATTTGGACCTAGATAGGAGATTTAACCGTCAAAAACTAGATTTCTTCATTCCATTAGCCTCTCCATTGTTAAATACACTTGCTTGCAAGATTTCATCTTATTCCAACTCGATTTGATCCTTGAAATCCAAAGAAATGGATTTTCGGCACTGTTTTGATGAACTGTGCCTAAGGCTCGACGGTCGATCGGTGCATCGACTGTCAAGTGTTGTTTTACGCTTTCTGGGCCTGGCGGTCGACCGTCGGGCTCTGTCGGGATTTTGGCCTCCCACGATCGATGGATCGATCGACCGTGGGTTTTCTCTCTTTTTTATCCCGCCTCACGGTCAACCGTCGGATCGACCGTCGCATCGTCCGTGAGGCTCTGTCTCGTTTTGGGCTCCCCACGGTCGATGGGCCGATCGACCGTCGCCCAGGTGGTTTTCTTCGTTTTGGCGTCACGGTCGATCGCCGGATCGACCGTGACATCGTCCGAGGTCTAACGGTCGATCTCCGGATCGACCGTGACATCGTCCGTGACCTCTTGGACTTGGTTTTCTAACTTTTCTTGGATGGATTTGATTTGTGATTAGTATCTAAACATGTTGGTAAGTATGTATGTGGATTTCATGAAGTTTTCACGGGATTTCCATTGAGATTGAGGTTTGGATTGCATATTGATTCCCTTGAATAAATCGATGTTGTGGCTTGCCTTTAAATACATGTTTAGATGTTGTTAAGTGCTTAATGGTGTGCTTAGCCATTAGCTAGCCATGAGTGCTAGCTAATGAGGAATTGTGAAACCTTAGCCTCTTGCCGGCGAGTGCCGAGGGCTATTGTATACATGTTGGACTCATAACTGATGATGTGACATATAGATACATCTAGGATAGATGTTTGCCTAGGCTCATGCACTGTATGCATTAGAAGCATTTGAAGTTAGGCGGGCGATGGTTTGGGTCGCCGATTCGAGGCTCTCGGGTAGCTCGGATCTAGCCTTAGGGCTGTGGCTGGGTAGTCAGGTTTAGGGTGTGATTGTTCAATCAGAATCTCATGTCCTTTGAGGATTTGCGATAGTTGACTCTGATCAGTGTTTGAGGTTTAGAGGTCGTGTTGTCTTCCAAACCCAAGTGCTAAGGATGGATGTTGATGCGTTCCCGACGTGTTTCCCCAAGGCTTGGTATTCCAGCTTGGGTAAGGGTGATCCTGCATGTTACTGTTCCTTGGCCTCCTGGTAACTTGTTCAGGAGAGAGGTTTCATGACAGGAGCCCTTGGGACATCAATTGGGTTATGGGACCCGTGGCATCCGTTAGACTTATGCTAGGAGACAACCCTGTTGTTGTTTTCCTCCTTTCAGTGTGCCGTAGAGTAGAACCCTACTGAGCTTATCGCTCACTCCTACCCGGGCTGCGTTTGCAGGTGCAGGCGGCAGTTCTTCGTCCGTGGAGCCAGCAGGGTCGGCCTTTGGCGGCGCGAGTACATCCAGAGGTGTTTGAGGTTGCTGGAGGATTATCTGTTGTACCCTTTTGATATATATGTATATGTTGTAAACTTTTGAGGATTTTGGGATCATGTATTAAATCTGTCTCTTGGGAGCTTTTGTATCAATTATGAACTGTACAACTTGATGATATATTATAATTGAAACTGTTTCGCCTCTGGAATATATTTGTTTAAATTATTCGTCTTTTCCGCCTTGTACTGCGCCGATTGAAGATGAATAGTGATAGGAACCCTCACGCCCCGTCCTGGATGGGTTTTCTGGGTCGGGGTGTGACAACACGCGTGTGCACATATGTGTGCCTCTCTCTAGTTCTCACTCACATTCAAACTATAGATGCACAAGACTCTATATAAACTAGAGAAATGTTCTTCTCTCAAGCAATGTGGGACTGAACATTTACACACACACACACTCACATGGGCTTTATATGGCTCTCTTCTAAACTGGGCTTTAACAGATCCATTTGATTGAACACCTATTTTTAAAGCTTATCCCACTCCTTCACCCTAGGAGTTTTGGACTTTATTAAAAGCCTTAATTCCAACAATCCCCCATATGAATCAAATGATTGATCAAATGTTGTATGATCCTAATGCACTTGAGAGTACCACAGAAACTTGCTGCATCAGGAGAGATAGCTTTCGGCTTTGAGCCTTCCTTAATAAAACACTATCTGATGTACTTGCTAAACAGTGAACGTGATGTCTTGAACTATCCAACTTTCATGTACACCTAGACCCTCCACGATCCATCAACCATCCCATACTTCGGGTACATGTCGATCAGAGCAACCGCAATGAACTTATCGAAATCCACTCCAAATTGAACTGCACTACAATGAATCTGAACTGGCAACAGTGCTTATACAACGCATTTCTTATACCACTGATGGCTCATTTGTTGTGTCTATTTCGGCTCAGAACATGCATGGTAGAATTTTTCGAGTGCTTTAGAGTACTAGCCCGTAAATTGTTCTCATAAAAGTGGCCCCTTCTCACTCGATATAGGTGATATATTATTAAGAGCATCCTGCGATGCCCCTACTCGTTTCTTTAAGTAATAAGGATTATTAAAAGCATAGCTTACCCTTCACACTAGGCAGGTTTATCACTCATTCATTATATGAATAGGTAAGGGAATTTTCTCGAGTGATCTTAGTGACTCCCCTACAAATCGGTTGTCCCATTAAACCTAGAACCTAGGTCTGTCAGATCAGTTAGGTTGGGTTCCCATTGAAGAGGATAGTCATTTCATGGGCTTCAATCCCATTCTCCTCAATGAAATATCTACTAAATCTCAAGTAAGTGATGTCGCTCAAATGTGTCACGCACAGCGGTCGCGGTGCAGTACAGCATAAGAGAGGTCGAATCCCACAGAGAGACAAGCAGGAAAGATCCAGAAACACAGATAACAATGAGTTGAAAACAATGAAGAAAGCTAACTAAATTAAATTAGATCAAAGGATTAATGATAATGTAATGTTAACTAAAGATATCAGGCTTTTGATAAGGCTAGGCTTCAAGAATCACTTCACTCGGATTAAGGTTCTTCTCTTCTCAATGGTTCATATAATACTCAGTTAAGGGATTCACATCCCAATCGCCTTAACCGGAAGATATAGAATTATGAATCTGATAAAATATAAATGTCTCTTACTACGATTGGTTCCTCCTTTTTATAGTTCTAACCTCATCCAACCAAACCTAAGAATACGCGATACCGGCTGTCACTACAGGCAACGCGCAGCAAAAGTTCATCGGGACAAAGCCCTAACTCTAACCAGATCCCTAAGAATACACAATACCAACTCTCACAATCGGCAATGCATAGCAAAGATCTCTCGGTATAGAGCCCCAACCTTATCTAACCAGATCCCTAAGAATAAACAATACCAGCTGTCACTACGGGCAATGCATAGCAAAGGTCTCACGAGACACGGTAGGAGAATCAAAGGAGATAACTATGGGATCACAATATCATAAAAGAAGCATGACTGGATTTATAATAATGTTTAACCATAAAGCAATCTGTGAAGATCCAATACATAAGAAGAGTTTAACAATAAAGATTAAAAACATGAACCATCGTTGGAGAAGAAACCCTAATCCTCGCTAGATCATCCGTCCGCCATGCCCGTGGATTACTCGGCCATAGATGGAGATGTCTCCATCTTTTTCCTCTTGAAAAACTCCTGAAAAGAGCCTCCAAAAACGTCCAAGAAGTCCCCCTTGATTAGCCCTAAGTTTCCTATTTATAGGGTCCAAGAATTAGTAAACTCGGATTAATCAAAACCGTTGATTTTCGTCACTGGGCAAGTCCGATCGATCCTTCTCGGGATGTTGGATCGATCGGTCTCTTGAGATCTCCAATCTTCTAGCTTCGCCCGTGTCCGATCGATGGACGGATCGATCGAACTCTGCTCCTTTAAAAAGCATACGTTCTGTCACCCTTTAATTCCCAAGTCCGATCGATCGGATTATGTATGTTGGATCGATTGGTTGAGTAAAAATCCGCTGTTTTTGACTTTTTCCGAGTCCGATCGATCGGACCATTGGTGTCGGATCGATCGGACCCTATGGGAGAGAAGGAGGGATCGATCGGATCATATTCAGCCAAATAACGCATGTTCTGTCACGATTTTGTCAGGTCCGATCGATCGGCGGATCGCTCGTACTTCCAGCTTATTTTCCTTTCTGCCATTCAGACTGCGCATCGGTACTGAAATTGCCATAACTTCTTCTAGGAAACTCGAAATCACGAACCGTAAAATTCCCCAGAATCTAGACTTCAAAAGCTTTCTAACCATTTATGGCACATAATCTGATTCTTCATGAGCAGGTACAGATTAATTGTTGAAGTTGATCCATATACTCTTTTCAGCTTCTTTTAGCTCCAATTTCCTGCATTTTCCAAACAACCATGTGAAGCAACATATAGATATAAAAATAGTAATAAAGATGCTGATTAAGGATAATAATCTAGCAATTGAGATGGTTTTAAGGTTGTTCAGAGTGCACTTTCATGCACTCATCACACCCCCCAACCAGATTATTGCTAGTCTCTAGCAATTCAAAGCGCATAGAATATAATTAAGCACACTAACGGTTCAAGGATGTAGACATGCATGATAAAAATTCTACCTTATCAAGTCGATAGTGTTTTATGCAGTACAGAGCATGGGAACTTCTTATACTCATACACATACTACCAACACATGAAATCAACTTCTACACATCAAACATGCTAATCACCATCTAGAATAATACATGTGATGTGACAAATAAGTGTTACGTACAGAAGCAACTTCTACCCACCATTAGCCCAAGCACACTACTATCTTCATGACCAATCATCCAACCCTCGCACTTTAAGTACAGCATGCTCTCTTTTTCTTTTTCTTTTTTTCAACTATCAGACATTTTGCCTTTTTACGCGAGCACTCTCCGCTTCTTGAGGCGCAAAGACCCGGTTACTTAGCAAAACACTTAATAGTTTTTTTTTTTGTTTTTTTTTCGCTATAAGTGGTTCTACCTTTTTACGCGAGCTCCCCGCTTCCTGAGGCAAGAACACCCGGTTACTCAGTAGATCACTTAATAGTTGTTTAGGCACAGCTTTATCAAGCTCCAGAACTTTTTCTCTTTTTTTCCTGCATGCAATACTCAACACTTGCTAATGTTGAAATCATGGTCTCGATTGACAATAGCATGCTCATTCCTCTAGTGAGTATAATTATCACTGCACATAAAGTGTTCGTGTGTGGATCACATGATGTTATACTTTCAGGTTATCACGCATGCAATCAATGTATTGGTCAATCCATATGAAAGCAGCATGCATCATAATCATAAAAATTTCAGCTCATGTACAATTTCTAGTAACATAATCAATTCAACACTATTAAACTCAATAAGGTAGCATGCATAAGGTCATGCATGCCTACACCCCCCAACCTGAAATTCACATTGTCCTCAATGTGTGCTAATCATGTAAATAAGCAGAAGGGTATTGGCTGAATTTTCATATATGACATAAATAAAAATAGTAAATCGAAATAAGAGCGAGGCCACCTGACAGATTAAGCAAATATCTCCTCAAGGCTCCTCATGGTGGCCGAAATCTTCATCTCAATGATGGCTGGCCAAAATCTCCAACGGAAGGCAGGGACTGCTCGAGCACCTAAAAACAAAAGCAAAACAACCGAAAGCAAAAGCAAACATGCAAGCACACAATATAAAAATAACTCAAGCATTCTCAAGCATACAAGAAAGCAAATCGAGCAAGCTAAACTACTGTATACAAAACAAGGATTTTTAACCGCGCCCTTGGCGGCCGTGCCCTAGCACGATGATATGCAAAATCAGTAAGTGCCATGACATGAAGGGTTAACCTTAGTAGGATCACCAAGGGTAATTCACCATGTGAATCCAAGTGGCACATTACAAGTGGAAGAACTAGCTTTTGCATTCTAACACCAATAAACAAGGTAGCTAGATCTCTCAAATAGAAATATGTATCATCATTATGCTCAAGTGTCAATGACTCATTCAATGACCTATCAATAATTTCATCATTGTGCTCAAGTGTCTGTGACTCATCCAATGACCTATCAATAATGCCATCATGCTCGTGGTCAAGGATGGTAAGATCACAAAATCTGAAATAAATCCGTCGAAGTTTAAAAATATCTATCAAGGTCATGTTCTTCCTGACTATCCAAGGAGATGAAATAAACACACGAAATATACCTCGTGGCTTAGAAGCAATGACTTGAAGTTCAGCCGATGGAGGTTCAACGAATACCTGGTCCTGGTGGTCTTGGAAGTCGTCTAGATCTTCCTCGTTGCTGGCCGGCCCGTACTGGAGTACTTCGTCTTCTTCCATATGATGTGTCCATCCGAGTTCGTGCACGCTAAAAGATGTGATTACCTCGCATAGTTGGCGTGCTTTCTCCTCGTCCTTCATAAGTAACTGCAGAATGAAAGAGTCAAAATTAGGCTGGGTTTTAGTCTCCTTAAGTAAGTCCAAAATCTCTACCATAGAAAGTTGTGGAGAAACATGTGCATCGCCAGCATCAGAGACATGAACATGTGCATTACTAACATTGGAATCATGAGCGTATGCATAGTGAATGTTAGTATCATGAACATGCGTATGAGCGCTAAAATCATATGCATATGCATCACATGCATTAGAATCAATAGCTTGTGCATCAATAGGACTAGAATTTTGAACATGCACACTAGCACTACCGTCATGAGCATATGCATCATCAACATGAACATCTTGAGCATGTGCACCATAAGCATTAAAATCATGGATGTAAGCATCACAAGCACTAAAGTCATCGACACATGCATCATAAGTGTTAGGCTCATCAACATGCACATCATGGGAAGTAGCAACATAAGTATCATGTACATAATCATCATAAGCACTTGGATAAGAGTAGAAAGGCTCATTGGGTTGCAGATAGCTGTTGGACGTTAAGGTGACATTGGGATGCTTGTAGGGTTTGGCATCGATATGACCACGATAATCATCCCAACGCTCAGGAATCGTCTGTGTAAGATTTGTCTCAACAAGCTCATTCAAGTGCTTCATAGCTTCATCTGGATCAATCTGCAAAAACTCACCCCTGCATCTTGTTTCAAGAATTTGACGTTCATGCTCAGTTAATCCATAATAAAAATAGCTAACTAAACGCCAATTAGGATAACCATGTTGAGGGCATGAAGCTATTAAACTGATAAATCGCTGCCATGCATCACATAATGTCTCATCATTCTTTTGTGCAAAGAATGAAATCTTTCTTTTCAATGCGTTAATCATATAAGTAGGAAGATACTCATTGACAGAAACATGACTCGTTCTATTCTCCAAGCTCAATTCGTATATACTTTTCTTACGAACTGTTGTTTGAGACATTCCATCTCTTGACTTCATAGAACATGATCTCAAATAGTCATGATATAATTCATTTTCCATCCTTTCTTTTTTTCAGTTTTTTTTTTTTGGTCAGTTTTTTTTTTACCAAGTAAAAATAAAACGAAAATTCAAAACAAAACTAAAAAGAAAATAAAGAAAACTAAGGAAAAAGAAATAAAAATCCTAAGAAAAGGGAAAAAAGTTACCGCCCTTCGATGTCTTCAATCATCGTGATCTGTTGATTCTGGCGCTTTTCTGAACCGTCTCCCCGGCAACGGCGCCAATTTTTGATGTCGCTCAAATGTGTCACGCACAGCGGTCGCGGTGCAGTACAGCATAAGAGAGGTCGAATCCCATAGAGAGACAAGCAGGAAAGATCCAGAAACACAGATAACAATGAGTTGAAAACAATGAAGAAAGCTAACTAAATTAAATTAGATCAAAGGATTAATGATAATGTAATGTTAACTAAAGATATCAGGCTTTTGATAAGGCTAGGCTTCAAGAATCACTTCACTCGGATTAAGGTTCTTCTCTTCTCAATGGTTCATATAATACTCAGTTAAGGGATTCACATCCCAATCGCCTTAACCGGAAGATATAGAATTATGAATCTGATAAAATATAAATGTCTCTTACTACGATTGGTTCCTCCTTTTTATAGTTCTAACCTCATCCAACCAAACCTAAGAATACGCGATACCGGCTGTCACTACAGGCAACGCGCAGCAAAAGTTCATCGGGACAAAGCCCTAACTCTAACCAGATCCCTAAGAATACACAATACCAACTCTCACAATCGGCAATGCATAGCAAAGATCTCTCGGTATAGAGCCCCAACCTTATCTAACCAGATCCCTAAGAATAAACAATACCAGCTGTCACTACGGGCAATGCATAGCAAAGGTCTCACGAGACACGGTAGGAGAATCAAAGGAGATAACTATGGGATCACAATATCATAAAAGAAGCATGACTGGATTTATAATAATGTTTAACCATAAAGCAATCTGTGAAGATCCAATACATAAGAAGAGTTTAACAATAAAGATTAAAAACATGAACCATCGTTGGAGAAGAAACCCTAATCCTCGCTAGATCATCCGTCCGCCATGCCCGTGGATTACTCGGCCATAGATGGAGATGTCTCCATCTTTTTCCTCTTGAAAAACTCCTGAAAAGAGCCTCCAAAAACGTCCAAGAAGTCCCCCTTGATTAGCCCTAAGTTTCCTATTTATAGGGTCCAAGAATTAGTAAACTCGGATTAATCAAAACCGTTGATTTTCGTCACTGGGCAAGTCCGATCGATCCTTCTCGGGATGTTGGATCGATCGGTCTCTTGAGATCTCCAATCTTCTAGCTTCGCCCGTGTCCGATCGATGGACGGATCGATCGAACTCTGCTCCTTTAAAAAGCATACGTTCTGTCACCCTTTAATTCCCAAGTCCGATCGATCGGATTATGTATGTTGGATCGATTGGTTGAGTAAAAATCCGCTGTTTTTGACTTTTTCCGAGTCCGATCGATCGGACCATTGGTGTCGGATCGATCGGACCCTATGGGAGAGAAGGAGGGATCGATCGGATCATATTCAGCCAAATAACGCATGTTCTGTCACGATTTTGTCAGGTCCGATCGATCGGCGGATCGCTCGGACTTCCAGCTTATTTTCCTTTCTGCCATTCAGACTGCGCATCGGTACTGAAATTGCCGTAACTTCTTCTAGAAAACTCGGAATCACGAACCGTAAAATTCCCTAGAATCTAGACTTCAAGAGCTTTCCAACCATATATGGCACATCATCTGATTCTTCATGAGCAGGTACAGATTAATTGTTGAAGTTGATCCATATACTCTTTTCAGCTTCTTTTAGCTCCAATTTCCTGCATTTTCCAAACAACCATGTGAAGCAACATATAGATATAAAAATAGTAATAAAGATGCTGATTAAGGATAATAATCTAGCAATTGAGATGGTTTTAAGGTTGTTCAGAGTGCACTTTCATGCACTCATCAGTAAGGCCTTTGGTTAGTGGATCCGCAATACTATCCTTTGATCTCACATAGTCAATGAATATCACACCAGTCGACAACAATTTCCTCACTGAATTGTGTCGTCGACGTATGTGTCGGGACTTTCCATTATACATATGGCTAGTGTTGACCAACTATCACAGTGTATGCTTATGACAGACACAGGTTTGGGCTACATAGGAATGTCCTCTAAGAGGTTACACAACCATTCTTTTTCTTCTCAAGCTAGGTCTAAAGCTATGAACTTAGCTTCCTTTATAGACCTTGTTATGCACGTTAATTTGCTTGGAGGATTTCAAGAAGACAACTGCACCTCCAATTACAAAAATATATCCACTCGTAGATTTTGTGTCATTGGAGTCCGAGATCCAATTTGCATCTGAGTACCCTTCAAATAGCGCTGGATATCTCGTATAGTGCAGTCCATAATTTATTGTGTACCTTTGATACCTAAGAACTCCGATTATTGCCTTCCAGTGATCCACACTTAGATTACTTGTGTATTTATTTAACACATTCACTGAAGTGGCAATATCCGATCGAGTGTAGTTCAAGAGATACATCATATTGCCTAGGATCCGAAAATACTCCAATTGTTGTACACCTTCACCATGGTGTTTCTTTAGATGCGAATTAACATATATCAGTGTCGTAGCTATTGCATCACTCCCTTTATCATATTTATTAAGCGTTTGCTGAATATAATGACTTTGGGATAAAGCATAACCATATGATGTTTTGGTGATTTTCATACCAAGAATCACATCAGCGACACCCATATCCTTCATGTCGAAGTTTTATGATAACATGCTCTTAGTAGCCTTTATGATATTATCATTACTACCAATGATGATCATGCCATTTACATAAAGGCATAAAATAACATATTTATTTTCATCGCCCTTTATGTAAACACATTTGTCACACTCGTTTATGTGAAAGTCGTTTGCCAACATCACTTGATCAAACTTTTCATGCCACTGTTTAGGTGCTTGTTTAAGTCCATACAAAGACTTAACAAGTTGGCAGACTTTCTTCTCTTTCCATGGAATCACAAACCCCTCGGGTTGTTTCATATAAATTTCCTCTTCTAAATTACCATTTAGGAAAACCGTCTTTACATCCATTTGATGGATTTATAGATCTTTTAACGATGCAAGAGCGATCATCATTCTAATTGATGTTTTCCTCGTGACTGGAGAATTGATGTCAAAATAGTCCACCCCTTCAGTTTGCTTAAAGCCCTTGACTACAAGTCTTGCCTTGTATTTTCAATCGTTCCATCTGCTTTCATTTTCTTTTGGAAAACCCACTTGTAACCCAATGGTTTACATCATCTTGGCAAATCCACCAATTCCCAAGTGTGGTTTTGCATGATTGAATCAATTTCACTTTTCACAGCTTCCTTTCAGAGAGGAGCATCTGGAGTTGACATTGCTTCCTTAAATGTATGAGGGTGCTTTTTAAATAAATATGTTAAAAAATCAGGGCCTGATGAAGTTTATTTCGTAACCCTCTTACTCTGTCTACGATCCTCATTCTTTTCATGAACTTAGGACTTTTGGAATTCTTCTTTTTCAGTGTTCTCATAAGCTCTCTCACTAGCCTCTGTTATAGGAGAAGACTTATAAGAGAACACGTTTTCGAAGAACGTGGCCTATCTAGTCTCTAAAACAGTGTTCACATGCATTTCAGGATTATCCGATTTATGAATAATAAATCGATAAGCGCTACTATCCTGTGCATACCCTATGAACAGACAATCTATTGTCTTTGGTCCAATTCTAGTTCATTTAGGAACTAGAATTTGTACCTCTGCTAGACAGCCCCATACCCTTAAGAACTTATAGTTAGGCGCACGACCTTTCCATAATTCATAAGGTGTCTTATCTAGTCATTTGTGCGGTAGTCTGTTCAACACATTATTTGGTGAGTATTGCTTCCCCCCACCTGTTATGTAGTAAGCTTGAGCTAATCAGCATGGCATTCATCATTTCCTTTAGAGTTCTATTCTTCCGTTCAGCTCACTACATGAAAACATGGATATTATAGCAGTCGATGAATGTTATCTAATGTATTCCATAGCATTTAAGTGGACGTTGTAGTATGCGATGCTATGAAAAGGGTCTCCCTTTCATAGCAGTTTTTCTACACTATAAGTTATAGATTTCATAGCCATTAATGAGTGCTATTTAATATGTTTCACAGCAGATAAACACATGTTGTGATATGATGCTATGAAAACTGTATGTCCTTTAATACTATATAATGTATTCCATTAATGAATGCTATTTAATACATTTCCACGACGGATCCGCAACGGTTCCGCAACGTGTCCGCGACGGATCGACGATACGTCCCGGTGACACGCACCCTTCCTCCAAGAAGGGTCGTCGGAGCTCTCGCCGGAGCTCCGCTGAACCGGTGCTTAACTGTCGGATAGCCACCATGGCGAAGAGCAGGGCTTGCTTCTTGCGAGCTCTAGCACTAGACCCTGAGGAAGATCAACAGCCACAACCAGAGGAAGGCTGGCCGGATCTTCGTCGGAATCCATGGCAGTAGGGGAAGGAAGTTTATGGGAAAACGCCCTAAAAGGGCTCAGAGAGATGCCCCGGACCAGGGGGGTCCTTCTCTGGCGCTGCAGTCACCGAGGGAGGTCCCCGACGTCGTCCACGACATCTTTTCCGGTGACCCATCGCCGATAACCGCGAAGCCCCTCCAAAAACCCAGCAATCTTACAATTAGGCCCTTACAATATTAGCCTAAATGAAATATTATTTGTACACATTGAGATCCAAAAGATCTATTTTCCCAAAAACTTGAAAGAAGATGGAAAAACTGTACAACTATATAGTATGCATTATGAGTTAAAACAACCAGTATTTCATAGTAATATCTATGTAATGCAAAGTATCACATATGAAGTTAACAATCCATTACACAATACAAATTGCTCCAAAATGACAGTGGTCAATGACAATGAGATATGTATGCCAAAGTAGAACTTTAAAAGTATGGCAAAAGTAGCTTGCAAAGTTAACAAAATAGAAGCATAGACTTGCCAAAAAAATAAAACTGACAGACTTTACAAAATTTACTAGATGCTTTATATGTAAGACATAGTTGAGCTTTAGAAGACAAAATACAAGATTCCTCCATCCATATTATCAAGTTGTTAGTCTCATGTCAATTTCCAAAATGATATTCTCCCTAATGAGTTCTATTCATATTATCAAGACTTTCCATGACAGTGAATTTGACGGGCCAAGCATTAGTAGTACCTATAGCTTCTTCCATGTGGGTTATGTCATATGAGCCTCTCCACAAAGTTGCACTTGGCACTTTCACTTCAACCACCCAAACCTTCACTGCATCAGATCCAAGAGCTACACCATGTACAAGAGCTTTCAGGTCATTTGTTATGAAACTTCCTTCAACAACTATTTGTCCAAATTCAAGCTAATCCATCAACTTGCACTTTTCAAAAGCTGAAAGTAACTTTGAACTGCCATTCTATATTAGAAAGATAAGAACCAATTAAGAGATTATAATCTAAACATATGGTGTATATAAAATATAAACATACAAGTTGCTATTGAACTAGCTAGACACATTATTAATACCATTACCAAATTAGAAGATGTAGGTATATTTGCCCCTTTCTCACTGCTTTGACCTTCCATTGCCCCTTTCTCACTGCCTTGACCCTCCACTACCCTTTTCTCACTTGTAACTCCAAAATAAGAATAAGACTCTACAACAGTTATCATAGGATATATGCAGCTCCCTCGAAAAAACCATAAAACAATTGCAGCTCAACTTCATGAACCACTCACCATCATTTTCATCAAGTTGTCAATTGTACTTTGCATGTGATTTATCTTGTCTTACATAAAGTTGCATTGTTGTTGAAGCTGGAGAACACTATCGTCTCTTTGGGCAAATATGTTGAGTTTTGATGGTGTAACTCCGAAACCAACTCCCCTAACATAGCCATGACGTTCTGGACCGATCACTTTTGAAAGTGCATCTTCAGAGGAATTATTTGTAGACATCGAGAATGAATCTTTTGCATTATTCTTCAAACTCTCCTGACTGTTTACATAAATAAAAGTTTTGCACAAATGAATTTTGTGCATAATTGTTTCCCCTTTTTCCAAAAAATACTTTATCATCAAAGAAAGGTTCTTACAATAGAGGCAGCTGATGCTGCGGTCGCTGGTGTACCATCCTTTTTGGTATGCCCTTTTGTCCAGGCATGAACTCTGGTTATGGACGAGGGGTTTTGAG